>CM040124.1:94862127-95384704 GCA_022559845.1 Amorphophallus konjac | reverse complement strand
CTTAGGAGTTTAGATTGTCAATGGGAGTTGACATATATGTTGACCTTAGGGTCTGACCAACCCTATAGTCATAGCTTTACACTCCCTGCTTTGGGGTCTATTACCTCGGTCTACACCATAGGACATATCACCTCCGAGGTCCTTTTATTCTTTCCCATACCCGTGGAGGTTGATTTTGTCCCCTCTTATGGTATCACGGTCCCGAGGGTGGAGCCTTGCCTTCCTTGCCTTCCTCATGAGCCTCTTGCCCCATACATTAGAGCGCCTGACGGTGATCATCTGCACCTGGGCGAATGTCGCACATGGGCAAGTATAGTGAAGGGACCTGTCGGGAGGGGTCATCATTTCTTTGATCCATTCGATCCCCTCCCTAGTGAGCCTCTCGACTCATATTCTCTTCCCCACCTAGTCGAGGAGGTATATCATCACACCCTATCCAAACCTGCTAGCCAACACCTCACCTTGCATACTTCCAGACGCCAGAGTTTAGGATGCCAGGAACACATGTCTCTCTCTCATGTTTCTCCATGTCCCTCATCATATAGGGGTAATGTCATGAGTAAGTTTGGGGTTAGTCGTCCTCCTGAGTCTACCCTATTTAGTAGGACACATGTGCATGATAGGTCATACTTTGGTTGTCCAGGTCCTCCCCATGTTGTCAAGTCTGGTAGATGTCATAGGCCTAGTAGATCCATATTTGGATGTCCAGGACCACCCCTGCATTCACGTAGGTATGAGTCTACCCATCTTATTCGGAGTCTGCATCATCACCACCTTGAGGCCAGTAACGCACGTTATGAGGAGTTAGCTGATGCGCATCGGCACACCCGTGAGTTCCGTAAGGGAGAGTACGTCATGATCAGGGTCAGACCTGAACGGTTTCCTTCGGGGGCCGTGAAGAAACTCCAGGCCCGCGATGCTAGACCCTTCCGAGTCTTGAAGCAAATTGGGTCGAATGCGCATGAGATTGAGCTGCCCGAAGGCTATGGGATCTGTTCGACGTTCAATGTCTTAGATTTGGTGGCATATCGGGACCTCGCGGTGATTCCCAGTGAGCCTCTTGAGCCCTCCCCTCCTGTTGAGAGTGTTACACCTTCTGAGCGTCCACCTCTTCCAACCGCATTACAGAAACGCGAATATATAGATTGTATACTGGATGAGCAGATAACCATTACCAGGAGCGGAGCCTACCAGTGCTTCCTAGTGCCTTGGAGAGGATGCCCCGCGACAGGCGACACCTGGATCACACGTGCAGAGCTAGAGAGGATCGACCTGGATTTGTTGGAGCGCTACTGGAGCGACCAGGACCCTTACTCGACAGGGTCGAGTTCTTCCCACCCGGGGAGAATTGGTGAGGACACGCGCCACACTTCACGACGGAGTACATGGATCTCGCCGGCATCCCTTTGGCTCGGCGATCACTTGGCGGACGAGCAGAGTTATGTTTAGTTATTTTATGCTTTAGGCCATGCTGGGCCTTGGTTTAGTCCCTGCGTGGACACTCTTATCATTATTGTGGACCTTTGTAGGCCAATTGGGGCCAATTAGGCTTCCATTGGGTGATGTTAGGCTTATTAGTTAGGCATAGGGGAGAGTGGGCCACCTTGTGATCCACCTTCTTGGCCCATTTGGGCTGACCACCTTCCCACATGTGATGGCCCATGGGGATTTGCGCCCCCCTCCTTGTGGGCTAGGGTTTGGGCGCCCCCTTCATCTCCTCCAAGAGGTGGAGGTGGCAGCCGCCCCCACTCCTACTTTCTAGAAGTGGGGTGCGCACCCCCCCTTTCCCTTCCCCATCCGACCACCCCCTCCCTCCTTTGGCTGCCCCCCTTCCCCAATTCCCTCCTAGAATCTAGGAGTTGTGCGTCCCCCCTTTCCCCCCCTAGCCAATGTGCGCACCCCCCCCCTTTCCCCCATGCCACATTGCGCACCCCCCCTTTCCCTTGTGGCTAGGGTTTCAACCCTAGCATTCCCCCTCCCCATATAAAAGCTTAGTATTTTATTTGGAGGAATTATTATGAATGGAAGAAAAAAAAGAATTGCTGGTTCTCCTAGAAGGTGGCTGCGCCCTCCTCCTTGTTCATCCTTGCTCCTGCGACGGGAGCAAGCCCGGGGTGTGACTCCCCATCCCCTCGGTGCGACGCCGAGGTTCCCCCTCTCTTCCTCCTTGCTCCTGCGACGGGATCAAGCCCGGGGTGCGACTCCCCATCCCCTTGGTGCGACGCCAAGGCATCTATCCTCTGCGTTCATCCACGCCGCCCTCGCAAGCCCTCGTCTTCATCTCCTCCATCAAGCTTGAAGATCAAGATAATCTGCACCCTGCAGATCCGAGGCAGAATTGAAGCCCTAATTGCAGAGGCGACCACAACGTCCACAGTGAGAATCAGGCTGAGAGTTCTTCTGTGAGTTTGTTCCTCTCCAAGTCCTCTTCGATCCAGAGGTGGTCTCGCCTCGTTTTGACTTCGGCACTGTTCTTCGCCTCCATTCTCCCATGACTACGCAGAATCCATTCAAATCAACTCGCCCAGAGGGTGCAGTTGGGTGCTGTTCTTGTCACGATTCCTCCTTCGGTTTTCTGCCCATGTCTTCGTCTTCAACGTTGTAGCCCTCGGCGTCCCGGAACTAACCCAGGTGGTTTCGTCGGATTCCGACCCCGTTTCAGAAAATTTCACCATGGCCATCGTACCTCTATCCAACTGATCGCCCAAAAGACAGAAGCTTACCACTGTTGTGACTGCACCCAGCCTGGTGATGTGATGAGGCTCATCTTCTGATGGTTCGAACAACTTTTTGTCCTCTTTCCAACGCCGCAAGTCTCGCCTCATTTCGACGATCGTGCTGTGGGTGGCGTTCATTCTCGTGGGACCGCGCAGATCAACCTGTGCAGTCCGACCCCCGAATCAGCAACGACTTGCAGAGACACTCCCGGCCAACCTCGACCATATCTGACCAAGCCCTTCGGTCGGGACCTGCTGCTCTGCGTCCCCGACGTCCTCCCTCAAGTGGCGCCCCGCTCGCCTACCGGAGCAACAAGTTATCATTTTTACCGTGCGAGCGCGCTGTTCTGTGTGCAGGAGACCAGTCACGGATTGCAGAAGACCTCACGGCCACCACGGTATGAATATGTGCGCCCTCTTTGGCCGACGCGTCCTCCTGTGACCTAGCTTCGTACTCCCACTGACGGCGTCCCATTCAGACTCCGGACCGGCTCGTGGTAGAGTTCGCCGCCGACCTGCGCGCGGCTGCGAACCGGCAGATTACCGTTCGGGAACCTCTTCGCGGCCAACCCTTCACCGAGTGCCGCCCGTCAGCCCGTGCATCGGCAGCCCCAAATTCTATTGTTGTAGCCTGTTATCTCCCTGCGAGGAGTGGGCATTTTTGGTTGGAGTGTATTATTGTTGTCGTGTGTATCGGGGTTGTTGTTCTCGGCCGAGGTTCTTCCCCACGCCTAGGCGTGGAGGTACGCGCGACGCTCCTACTCTGTTGCTTTGCTTTACTAGTATGCTATTCTATATGTCACGTGAGCGTGTAGGATCCTATCCATTTTTTTGTAATTCACCGCGCGAATGTGAGTTGAGAGCACCCGTCCCGCGCCCCTAATGAGCACCGAGCTCGAATTAGACTCCCCTAGTCGTTCGGCGGTTCCTTAGCCGCTGAGATCCCCGCGCTTCCCTCATAGGGATGGTCGTTGGGCTTGGATTTCTTGTTGAGAGACGCCTCCACCCGGAGGAATGCTACGGAGGTCAGCCGCCCGGCTTGCCTTTGGCGTGCGAGTGCTGGCCGCACTTCATTGCATTCGTAGGTCCTAGCCCGTTTCGGTCCCATCCCGCATCAGTATGGCTCATATCATCACCCCTCCCCCCCTTCTCATTTACATTGCGACAGCAGAAGGAAACAGACGGCAGAAGAGGGGGATCGACCGGGAGAATCACACCGGGAGAATCACACCGACCCACCTAAAATAAGAGAAAGGAGCAGACGACTCTTCTTTCTTCTCCGGCACCGGGGGTAGGGCGGAGCAGAGGACGGCAGTGGCGGCCAAAGGAAAAAAAACCCCAAAGCTCCTCTCGCCAGAACCCTTTTTTTCGAGGCCTCTCTGATTGGTGGTCTCCGACTCTTCTATCCTTTTTCTTCTTCTCCCTTTGATTCCTCTCTTTTTCCTTTTTTTGAAGCCACGGCGTATATGTAGCCATAGTTAATCCGGTGCCATGGAAAGGGGCGCGCCGGATTCAATGGCGCTGGGGGATATGTCCCCAGTTGATATTGGCGCGCCGGATTTGGCCGCGCCGGATTAAGGGGCACCAACGTCCTTTTATGCGCCGATTTAGCTTGTTCGCTCGATGCGGGCTAGCCGATGGGTCAGAGGATGGTTCTGGAGCCTCCCGTTGACTGTTCCTCTCGCCCTGGTCCTTGGAAAACCCTGGCGGGTGTTGACGAAGCTCTCCGCGCGGTGAATGACCTTGCTCGGAACTTCGTGTGTGTTCGACTTCGAGCATACGGGTCTTCCGCCGGTACGGCCTTCGATACTATGATTCATGCTTCCAGCTCAGACGGACTTGTGCTCGAAGCTTCCTTGTGGGATGGTACAACATCCGGGATAGTTCCGCCTTGGCTGGTGACCAATCGGCCACTAACGGGCCCAGTATGGCGAGAAGCCGAACCCGTGTCGGGTGATCGGGACCTTCTGCTGACAAAAACTTCGGCTCCTTGTTGTGAATGGCCGAGGACGTTCTTCCTCAGGAGAGTCTTCATTCAGGTGGCGAGCCACCAGGTAGACCGTCGTCCTTGGTCGGGCAACGGGTGTAGGGTTGCGGCATGACGAGGTCGATGCCGGATCATTGGGCAGGCTTGGTCGCACTGCCGGTTAATTATGGATTTATCTCGACTTTCCTGAGGCGAAGTCCCCGGTGTTCACTTCCAGGTGACTCGAGGCTCTGGCAACTTGCGAAGCCTTCCGTCAGTTGATCTTCATCGGCTTCTGTGCTTCAGTGGGCCGTATCATTCGTCTTTGCGGCTTGGTCACCGAAGGATAATATTTTGAGTGCCAACACCCCTCTACAACTTTTATGAATAGGTCAACTTCCAGATCGGAGGTTTAAGCCACGGTCAACGTCTGTTCTCAGGAAAACCCACCTCTGTCCTGAGTTTTCTGGGTCTGTCAGCCCGTAACTTGGAAATTCGACCAAGGCCAACAAAGGGAGATTCAAAATTCTTTCTCTGGCCATAGATCGAATTACTTCAAGTCAGCTTTCCAACGGTACCATTTTTGCATCGATCTGACGTCGGGAGTGATCGCAGCAGCTGATCTCGCCGGGTCCGTGCCGTTAAAATAGAACTTCAGATCCATGGGCAGCAAGGTCAACAAGTCAAGACCGGAGATAACTCACCTTCCACAAGGCGAACCAGCGTGCCGCCGTCCCAGGGAGCGCCTCTCCAGGAGCCAAAGTCATAGCGGTACCACTCCGGGCCCACCCGGACCCACCGACCAGCATGTGGGCCCTACGTTCGTGACTACGTGTACCGACGAAGCGGATCAAGTGCTGCCCATCAACCCAAGAACGGTCCTCCCAGGCCCACTTGTGTAGCCCTTTACCTCCCTGCGTGGGGTGGACGATAATTCACTGCTATAATTATTGTAATATTTTGTTACCGGGAGTTACCGCACTTGGCCGGGATCGTCTTCCCCACACCCGGCGCGTGAAGGTATCGTGTTCGCTCCTTCACTCGGCATTTTACATTACTCGCATATTTTCTTATGCCGCTGCTAGAGAGCATGTGATAGGATATTATCTCGTTATATTCTTATATCACCGCTGCGAGAGAGAGAGCGAGACTTGTCCCGTGACTCGATCCGAGCACGGAAGAGCCGACTACCCGACTCATTGTCGATTTCTCAACCGCGCACGGTCCCACGCATCCCTCGCTAGGGACACCCGCGAGCTAGAGTCCCAGGTCGCGTGTCCATCCCGCATCACTGTGTGGTTCTTGTCTTTGAGGGACATCCAGATGTGATTGTAACGGACGACCCGTCCATGAAAGACAGGGCCTCATGTCTGGTGGTTGTAGACACGCCATTCCTGACGTCTCCCGAGAAAGTCTCATATTACTATACAACGCCCCGCAACGGCTTACGCATTTTGAATCGCTCGAGTGCTTCCTTTTCTTGAGTCTTCTTCCGCCCTTTTCGGCATCCGGAATCGTCTCGTCACGGCATTCGGACGGCATCAACACCAGTCAGACGCATCAGGAGGTTCCGGAACCAAGAAGGGTGTCTGCCGGGCGGCCACCAACGCTTGTCCGAGGACCCGGGTGGGTCTTAATGGGGGCGTCCAGGCCCCTGGACGCCCCCATTCTTTTAATTTATTTTATTTTTGTTTTTCAAAACCCAAAACACAAATAAAAAATAATATATTAATGGAGGCGTCCAGGCCCCTGGACGCCTCCATAAAAACAAATATAAAAAATATATATATATATGCCAGTTGGCATAAAAAGACAAAACAAAATAAAAAAATGATATATTAATGGAGGCGTCCAGGCCCTGGACGCCTCCATAAAAACAAAATAAAAAATATATAATGCCAGCTTTGGCATAAAAAGACAAAACATAAATAAAAATAATATATTTATGGAGGCGTCCAGGCCCCTGGACGCCTCCATCAACTCCTCACGGGCGCCGCCCACCGAACGACGGTTTGTCGTGTGTGAAAAAAGCCAAATTATGGAGACGTCCAGCCCGCTGGACGCGCCCATTTCAAAATCACGAGACGTCCGCTCACAAAACCACGCGTTGTGTCAAACCGCGTGCGGCCGTCGGTGGTGTTCGGTGGACCTGTTAGGGGCGTCCGGAGCCCTGGACGCCTCCACAAAAATATTCTAAAAAAATTAATAAAAATAGAATAAAATATTAGTTCGGCCCTGATGGAGGTGTCCAGGGTCCTGGACGCCTCCACCCTCCGGAGCCCTATAAATAGAGGCCCACCCCCTCAGTTCTGGAAGAGCTTCGAAGAGATCCGATAGGCTGCCGGAGCCCAGAGGCTACCGGAGTCATTTTCTAACCCGTGGGGTCTTTTGTAGGTGGAGGTTCTGCCGGCTTCTCGGGTGCCCACGCTCGCGAGAGGAAGGTCGTCTTCATCCACCGCGCTTCCACGCCATCCCTACACTGCCGGAGCTCCGCCGGATTTCACCATCGGCACATCCAATAAGCCAATCCTTTCCTTTTCTTCTTAGTTCTTTTACATTCATCATCTCGCATCATCTATCCCCCTTCATAAGGGCGCCTCTTCTTATATACTTCTTGCATCCATCATCTCATTTTCCTCCTACTCGAGTCCGAGAGGGGTTTAAAAGACAACACCAACCAGGTGTGTGTCTTGCCATCAGTTCGTTATTTTTATCGCAAGGATTTGAATACTACACCTTCATCTTTCTAATCCACTCGTTACTTATTTGTCGTTGTTTTGCAAGGGTACCCAAGGAAAGCCCTCTCCGTCGGCCGGCCGAAGGGGGAGGAAGAAGCAACCCGCCATCTCCCGCACTTGAGGTAGGCGCGATCACTTTCTTTATTTTGGGGTCTTTCGGCCCCTGGCGATCACATCTTGTTCTCGAGGCCGCGGCGAGTCACTTCCCCAATGGCCGTTTAAATTCCCGTTCTTATACTTTCTTTATATTCTGTTGTATTCTGCTCATATTCTCGAGGCCGCGGCGAGTCACTTCCCCAATGGCCGTTTAAATTCCCGTTCTTATATATTATATTCTTATCTATTTATGTTCTCGAGGCCGCGGCGAGTCACTTACCCAATGGCCGTTTAAATTCCCGCTCTTTATATTCTCCTTATATTCTGTTATATTCTTATCTGCTCATATTCTCGAGGCCGCGGTGAGTCACTTCCCCAATGGCTGTTTCAATTCTTGCTATTTAATTTCTGCACCATTCCCGTCCCCCCGAGGTCGCGACGAGTCACTTCCCGCTATGGCCGTTTAACCCCCATATCTTGCTATATCACATTTGTCCGCTCGTCCCGCCGGAGCAATCTCCCGTGGTGGCCCCTTCTCTTTTCTCTTATTTCTGTGTTGCAGCAAACAAAGAGAAGGAGCCCGCGCGCTCCGCGTCCTCTTCGCACCCCCGAACCGCGTGACGTCGCTCACAGATTGGCGATCACGGTGGGACCTCTACTGCTTCCTTTCGGCTACCCTTGCAAGTTCGGCACCATCCGTGCCTCTCCACCTTGGCGCCCGCGCGCACCCCTGTTGTGCTCACGGCAGCACTGTCAGTTTTGATTGGTTGTTTGTTTATTATATGTCTGTTATTTCTGTTGTTTTCCCACTCCATATCTCTGTCAGCATTTCATTGCATGCATCCATCCCTCTTTTCTATCCTTTCTTCATTTTTTTTGAGGATCACCCTTTCCCGGTGAAGGAAGGACTCTCCGTTTGAGAATTCCTCTCAACGGACTAGAATCTCCTCCACTGGGACCTCCGTAAGTCCCCGACATCGAAGAATCTCCTCTTCGTTCACTGGGCTGGTTGTACCATTGAAGTTCCCCGAAGTTAGTCATTTCATTCGTGGTGAGACGAGAGACCCTAGCTGACACGGCGGTGAAACAAAAATAAACTAGGGTCCCCATTTTGTGTGAACTTCGGATCTCGCTAAAAACACAAAAAAATCATCAAAATCAAAACACAAAAAAGGCGTAAAGGCATCCACTTGTTTGATAATCTGTGCTACCTGCTTGCTAGTGTATGTTTTTGCGTTCTGGGAAAACTGTGAGCATGGCTCACGAGTCTTTTGAGGAAAACCACCCTAGTCGTGGTTTGTCAGCCGACCCGCGAGTCTATGCTATGGACTCGGGTCCTTCTCATGAGCTCTCGCATGAGGTGCAGGTTATTGCCGGGGACACATCCCCACCACAGGATATCTCTTCCTTACTGGCGTCCTCGCCAACACGGAGCTTACCTCTGAACAGCTCCGGGCCTTCCAGGCCATTCTGAAGGGGAAATCTGTTTCCCCCACGCCCCAGGAATCAACTCCGGCCATCGCACCTCTCCAAGAGTCCGTGCAGGCCATTCCATCTCCTTCGTTGGCACAAGCCATCCAGTCTCCCTCGCTTCAAGGACAAGCGAGCCAACAACCACCCTCATTCCAGTTCCCGTCACAATCTCAAACTCCCGTTGTTCCCCACACACCGCTTCAGCCAGGGCCAACTGTCGGCGGTCCGACAGCTCCCTCTCATTCCGGGTTCCCCCCTCAAGTCTCCGGGAGACAGTTTCTCCCCCAGTGGCAAGTGCCACCTTCACCTCCAGAGGAGCTCGCCCAATCGCTCCTCAATAGGTTCAATCGCATGGACGAGCAGTTTCAAAATCTGAGAAGGATGGTGGACGTGAAAGCCACCCCGGAGGTTGCTTTGCCAATCCTTCCCGTCATTCATCTTCCTCCCTCCGAAATGCCCACGTACCGCAGATACAATGGTACCGGCAACCCCTTCATTCACCTCAAGGATTTCATGTATGAATCCTCCTATTGGCAAAACGATCAGAGGTCCCTGGCATACCTCTTTCGGAGATCATTGGATGGTCCCGCGCTTGAGTGGTTCTATTCCTTGGAGCCCCGCGAGGCCGAGAATTTTGAAATAGTCCAGAGAAGGTTCTTGCAGAAATATAGGGATAGGGTCGGTCCCTCACTCTCCATTACCGACCTAGTGGCCGAAAAGATGAAGCCCGATGAGGATTTTGTCCGCTATGCTGATAGATGGAGGTCTCTGGCGAAAGAATAAGGGATACCCTCTCGAGCCCGAACAAGTGAAGATGATTGTGTCTAATGCAACCCCACAGTTCAGACACGTCCTGGCCATGAATAAACTTACTACAATGGAGGAACTCTATGAAAGGGCCCGGTACATCCAAACTCAGTTAAAGACTCCCCCATTATGAACATGTTTGAGTCACCGAAGCCCAAAGTGGTCAGAAAGACAGGCGCTGGTGTCCCGGGCGGAGCCACAGAAGGGGTCGTGACAAATGAGCAAGTGGGTGCGGTCAACAATGCCAACTATGCGGTCAACCCAAGGCCTCCACAAATGCCCCGACTTCCCCTCCAACCAGGTCCTTTCCCTCTTCGTCCTCCACCCCAAAATAATCCACCCCAGATAATATGCCTCCATTACGTCAACCCCAGCAACAACAACCACAACCTCAGCAACAACAACCACCGCTTCAGTACAACCAAGTTCCACCCCCGGGGAACTATGGTCCCCAACAGCAACAAAGGAGGCCGCTCGGTCCCAAGAGAGCCTACTATCCACCATTGCCAGAAACCTTAGCAGACATTTTTAATGCCCTCATGGCATCAAACCAACTCGCCCTACCCAGAGAAAGGCCCGTGTGGCCCCCAAATGTTGATACCTCCAAATACTGCGTCTACCACAGGCAGCCAGGACACACAGTAGATTACTGCTTCCATTTCAAAGATTACATCCACGATATGAATGATGAACATCAAATAGATTGGGATGAAATGAGACGATACGTCGCCACTCTTAAGGCTAGGAGACCTCCTCATAGGCCACAGCAGCAGTTACAACAGCAGCAGCAGCAGCAACCACAACAACAACAACAGCCTCAGCAGGCCCCACAACAACAGCCCGACATGGGCATAATCCAGAATCCATTACCGGAGCACCAACAGCCCAATCATCAGGTTAACCCCATCTCCTCCTTCCCGGAAGTCGGGAGAGAGCAGGTGTGGCACCAGAAAGTACCTCTATTCTTTCTTCCTCCAACCCCATCGTCATGCAACCCCCTCGCCTTGCCCGGGTAGCACCTCTCTCTCATCAACCCGCGTCAGTATCGCCTTCACCATTTCCACTACCATTACGCCCCCTCATCCGTACCCCGATCTCCTATCAACCGACACTCTCCACTACGCCTTCACACCCTCTCATCTTCTCTCACTCCCCCACTTTACCATCCACCTCTACCACATTTACCCCTACGCCTTCTAAACCCCTTATCATCCGTCAACCATACATAACCCCGTCTTTTTCCACCGTATCACCACTAATACCTTCAAAACCACTCATTACTCATCGCCCACCTCAAAATCATTGCCCACTTCAAGCCCTACCCACTTCTACTTCGTCTCCACCTCCACCTTCCAAACCCCTTATCCTTCATAATCCGCGCGATATCCCCTCTACCTTCACCATGCCTCCACCTAACAAACCCCTCATCAGAATCCCTGCTCCCGTCATCACCCCTGCTTCATCGACCATTCCTCCACCACTACCCCTCAAACCTCTGTTAAAACCCACTGCTACCCCCACAGAGGTACAAAAGCCGCAGGCAATGGTGCTCCGGAGTGAAGGATTTTCCACAGGGTTTTCCCCCACAACAGTCAGAATCCTGAGCAATCTCAGCCAGAGAAGGATGATGGAGAACAACCAGAAAGAGCTATCCCTGGAACACAGTATGATCTATTTAAACATTTGGACAAGACGCCTGCTCGGATCTCCATCCTGGAGCTTCTTCAAAGATCCACATCCCACCAGGCAGCCTTAATGGAGTACCTTCAAAGAGTCATGGTTAATGAAGACCTCCCCGTGGAGAAGATTTCGACCGTCCTGACCCCAACAGACACACAACCGGCCATCATGTCCACAACTACGAGCTCGCTCCCAAGGAAGCTCGGAAATATGCATTGTGCATTTCAATAAAAATCAATGGGGTATCCATAAACCCGTGTCTTGTGGACACGGGTGCGTCCATAAATGTGATCTCCATGAGCACTCTTCAGTTGTGTGGGATCGACGAGGAACAAATAAGACCTTCCTCGATCACGGTCACGGCCTATGACAATAGCAAAAGGCCGCCGCAGGGGATGATTATTCTGAAGGCAGAACTAGGCCCCATGTCAATTCTCACGGAATTCCATGTCCTCGACATGGACCCCACATTCAAGGCTATACTGGGTCGCCCTTACATCGAAGCCATGGACGCTGTGCCTTCCACCAACCATCAGTGCATGAAGTTTCCTTACAATGGGAGAATTATTAAAGTGGTCAGTACACCTGTCCTTCACACAGTGGATGCTATCAACACCTCTCTGCCCTCTGTTTGGCCGTCTCATCGGCCCATATTGTCACTACTGGATGTACGTGATTCATCTCACGTTCCACTAGCACCAAAGGAGCCGGTCAGGACAACCGCAACATCATGTCTCCCTTTTCACTCCAAAGGTTGGGAGATTATGAGGAACATCGGCTATCAACAGGGTAAAGGACTGGGCGCACAATTACAGGGTATGCTCAAACCGCCAAAGGAAATTAGGCCGAACCGTAGGTTTGGCCTAGGCTTCAAAGGACCGTTCAGGGCGGATTGGAAGCCCCTCACATGGACTCTATCAAACCACTTCAACAGAGGGCCCGTTGTTCAGATGGGAGATTACCCACGAGAAGCATATGGGGGATCACATGCTGTATATTTGGCTGAAAAATATCCGAGGATCACCAAAAGAGGCAAGATCAAAGATCCAGAATGCGAGTGGAACAAATGGTTCGACATACGGGACATTTCCGTTGCACTGGAAAGGATGTTCTCGTCTCCGCAACTTAAAGGACCGCCATTGATCTCTGGAATATCAGAGAATATTACCACTCTTGCCAAGGTTCCAAACTATCCTCGTCCTCGCCAGAAGGACTCTGTCATCAACGGATCTTCATCCGTCCTCAACATTGCCGCCGACGGCTCATTAGCCGCCATCTTCTCCATCCACTCGTCTCAGCCTTTGCTGATATCTTCTTCCTGGGCCAGACAATTGTCTGATGATCTTCCCAGATCCCCTTCTCTGTTTACATACCTACGCGGGCTTTTCAACCCGCGCCAGGTCTTCAACCATGATCTGCTCTATGAGCCTCACAATCCTCTAGCCATAACCACTTTTCTCTCCCTCCAATCTCTTTTCACTGCTTTGTCATTAAAAATGAAAACGAAAAAAAAACGTCAATTTTCAAACTCCCCAACAACACATCTTCGTTGAGGAAACCTCCTACATCTCCCACGGGTGCGTACCGCCTTGCGGACCACCCGTCCAAGGTCCGATGAGCGACCTTTTCTACCCCTCCTCTGAGGGGTCTTCTCCTGTACATTCTACACCATCCTCTTCGTCTTCCTCTTCTTCTGTAAATATTGTCAGTCAATCTAGGAATGATAGGCCAAGGGTAGTACCTAGGAAGAAATCCAAGGGTAGGCAGATCCCTCGTCGATTCCTTCTGGATTTAGCCGCCAGGTGTCAAGCCCTCCTTGCCATCCCCCAGTTGCTAGAAAATCCCATCCGGCTACCAGAAATAGAATGTGAGGGCGACTGTGCATTTGATGAAGGGTATGGAGTCTACGAGATCACGAATGAAGAATGCCCCACTGAAGATGAGGGTGAAGAATATGAGGATGCGGCGGGCGCATACGCAAGTGGAATGAGGAGATTCGACGAGCCGTCAACTGCCGTAGAAGAATCCACCAAAGAAGTCAACTTGGGAACTGAGGAAGACCCTAGGATCATCCTCATAAGTGACAACCTACCACCCTCTGAAGAAGAGGCATTAATTGAGGTTCTCAAGGAATATAAGGACACGTTCGCATGGAGCTACGAGGATATGCCGGGTCTGGATTCAACCTTGGTCGAACACCGTTTAACCCTAAAACCAGGGTCCGTCTCGGTAAAACAAAGGTTAAGGCGTTTCCACCCTCAAATGGCTTTGAAAATGAAAGAAGAGGTCGATAAGCTCCACAAAGCCAGGTTCATTAGAGTCGTTCTTTATCCTCAATGGGTCGCGAACATTGTCCCGGTCATGAAGAAAGATGGGAAAGTCAGGATTTGTATCGACTTCCGGGACCTTAACCGCGCGTGTCCAAAAGACGATTTTCCCTTACCTCACATTGATGTGTTGATTGATAACACGGCAGGCTACGAAACCCTCTCATTCATGGATGATTTTCAAGATACAATCAAATTCGTTTGGCAGAAGAGGATCAGGAAAAGACGTCATTCACTACCCCTTGGGGAACATATTGTTACGTGGTCATGCCGTTCGGATTAAAGAATGCTGGAGCTACTTACCAAAGAGCGATGATGGCCATATTTCATGACATGATGCACATATATCTGGAAGTGTATGTGGATGACTTATTGGTAAAATCAAGGACCAGGATGGAACATCCAGGAGTTTTGGCTAAGGTCTTGCAGAGGTCAAGGGAGTTCCAACTGAAAATGAACCCGAAGAAGTGTGTGTTTGGTGTGTCGTCAGGTAAATTGCTGGGGTTCATTGTGAGCAAAAGAGGGATCGAGATAGATCTCGACAAAGCTAAGGCTATCAGGGATATGCCGCCTCCCAAGAATTTGAGGGAAGTCCGAGGTTTAATCGGGAGGTTGCAGTTTATTCGTCGGTTTGTGTCTCAACATTCACAAAGGTGTAGACCTCTCTACGAGTTGACCAAGCCAGGAGTAGAATTCCACTGGAATTCTAAATGTCAGAAAGCTTTTGAAGGGTTGAAGGAATATCTGGCTAGTCCACCCGTTCTCATTCCACCCAAACCAGAAAAACCTCTGATCCTTTACGTCTCAGTCTTGGATGACTCCGTGGGAGCCGTCCTCGCACAAGCTGATGAAGAAGGCAAGGAACGGGCAACCTATTACTTGTCCAAACTTCTCAATCCCTGTGAGCAGAAGTACACCGTCATGGAGAAAACCTGTGCTGCCCTCGTTTGGGTAGTGCAGAAATTGAAGCACTACTTCTTGGCTCATGAGGTCCACTTGATTGCTCGAATGAATCCTATCAAATTCCTTCTGGAGAAAGCCGTCCTTACGGATAGGCTAGCACGCTGGTAAAGTTTTCTCTCTCAGTTCGACATCACCTACATCCAGCAAAAGGCGATTAAAGGCTATGCCATAGCTAGCATCTCACTCACCATCCTCTTCCCAAGTTCGATCCCGTCCAATCAGAGTTTCCAGATGAGGAACTAATGTCCGTCAACCAATCCGATGAGCCAATGTGGACGCTATATTTTGATGGAGCTCTGAATTCTCAAGGGAGAGGAATCGACATCGCCCTCCTGTCGCCTGAAGGCCTCACATTCCCTTTGGCATACCAACTCAAATTTCCAGTCACCAACAATATAGCCGAATATGAAGCTCTTCTAGCTGGCCTAGAACTCGCTCATTCTTTTCGTATCACTGAGTTGCGAGTCGTAGGTGATAGTCAACTCATCCTTCGCCAGGTGCTCACTAAATATCGCACTCGCGATCCCAAACTCAAGCCATACCAAGAACTCACTGCTGCCTTTGCCAAACTGTTCACAAAACTGATCTTTGTTCATGTCCCTCGTCATCAGAATATTCTCGCCGATGCCCTCACCTCGTTGGCATCATCCATAAGGTTCCCTCTAGGAAGATGGTTTAAGTCCATTTCCATCTACAAACTTCACGCCCCTGCAATCGACGATGCTTCCTACGTAAATATCAAAGACAGGATAGCAAGAAAGATCCTGCAGGAAGATATCCTTGAGAAGAGGAAGATCATGTTGGCAAAGGTTGAAGAAGAACTGGCTGATGAAGAGAAACCATGGTTCTATGAAATTGTCAAATACTGCCAAGATCAGTCTTATCCTGAAGGGGCTACCGCAGAGGACAAGAAAGCCATAAGAAGGGTGGCTCGGAAATATACTTTGGTTGGAGGTCTACTCTATAGGAGGAGCCTTACTGGTATTCTGCTAAGATGTCTTGGTGACGATGAGGTTTGAAAATGTGTAGAAGAGACGCACTCGGGCGTGTGCGGTGGCCACATGAATAGTCAGATGTTCGCCAAGAAGAACATTCGCCAAGGCTTTTATTGGCCCACTATGGAAGAAGATTGTGCTGTCTATGTCCGTAGGTGTGTCAAGTGTCAACTTCACTCCGATAAAATCCATTCACCATCTTCCTCACTTCATCCAATATCTTCCCCGTGGCCTTTCTCCATGTGGGCATTCGACATCATTGGTCCCCTAGGTGATCCCAATTCCCTCACCAAGCAGAAATCCTTCATCCTTACTGCGACGGAATACTTCACCAAATGGGCCGAAGCTGAAGCTTACGCGGAAATCAAGGCGTCAACAGTCTGTAAATTCGTCATAAAGAACATCGTCGCCAGATTCGGCGTCCCAAGCACGATCGTCACCGACAATGGGCCACAGTTCATTTCTCAGGACCTACAGGACCTCTGCAAAAGGTACGCAATTGCATTGCATCATTCATCGCCTTATTACCCACAAGGTAATAGCCAAGCGGAGGCCACCAATAAAACAATGCTCAAAATCATCAAAAAACCTGCGAGTCTAGTAAGTTTTCAGACTGGCCAGAAAAGCTTATCGAAGCTCTATGGGCCTGTCGCACTTCAATCCGTACCCCCACCGGGCAGACTCCATTTGCCCTTACTTATGGTATGGAAGCGGTAGTCCCGTACGAGACTCTGATCCCTTCTCTCAGGGTACAATTGGACGAGGAATTTCCCCTCGACGATCGTCGTAATTCACTCCTCGCCCAGTTGGAACTCTTGGATGAGAAACGGCTGGCCGCTGCTGAACACGCGCGTGTGTATCAAAATAGACTCGCTCGCTTTTACCAAAAGAAAGTCGTTGAGAGAAAATTCAAAGTCGATGAGATGGTCGTAAAAAGAATTTTTGTCAAACCTGGAGGTCCGCGTTCTAAGCTCCAACCCAATTGGGAAGGACCATTTGTAATTCAAGCCGTGTACCCTGGCAACACCTACAAGCTAGTCAACGCCGAAGGGACCGAGTTATCCCACCCTTGGAATGGGCTTTATCTTAAGAAATACTACCCTTAGAACAAACAAAAAAAATGATGAAAAGATAAAAACATCAAAAACAAAGAAATACCGAAAACCACTAAAAATATGGAAAATTCAAAATACCGATGCCTGGCAGTCACCATGTAGTTAAGTTCCTGCATCTAACCTTCATGTTAGATAGGGCCCATTAAGGCTTGGTAGTCACCGGGTCTTGATTTTCCAGAACTGTGGAGATCCCTGTCCGGCCACGTCGACCTATGCTCGCTCGAAGGAAGCTAACATGTGCTCACTTATGTATTTTATTCAAAAAAGTCGGTAGCATCACCTACGGTGGAGTGTCACCCAGAAGATCTCCGGAAGCTGTAATCTTTATTCTTTTCTCTTCGACCAAATGAGACAGTCGGCGCCCTTAAAACGCTGAGCATGAGAAACCAAAACTCAAACCCCAAAGGCAAGAGTAGGATCCATTTCCTCGAGCATCGATCAGAGCACGAGAAGAGGGCAGTGTCCCCGCAGGCATACAAAAGGGAGCCCACAAACGTCAAACGACTATATCTCCCTCACAAAAAGAAATACAAAATCAAAATCAAGAGAAAAGCCTGGTCGTGACCGTGCCTGTTGCGATAAACGGAACCCCTCAAAGCAAAAGTCTGAATCCATAAAAAAGGGGGGGGCTATGGAATGTAAATGCTCGAGATTTGGTCCGAAGTTGTCCGAAAGAAAAGAGTTAATGAGCCCTTATTCGCTCGCCGGGTTAACGGTTTTGCCGATCCTCCCAGGAGGTTTATCCCCCACGCTCTTCCTTCTTCCTCTAAAGATGAAGGTTCGATGGAGTTTCTGAAAGGTGAAAACTCCCCAGGGTCTGCGACCTTATTTTAATATACACATTTGGTTGCCTACTTTGAAAAGCAAAAGCTATCGCTGCGAAGGAGTCTCCGTGTTTCTGGCTGGTCAAGACCCCTGTTTACCACCTTGATGTCTTCTTGTTTAACCTTGGGCTTAGGCCAATGCAAGCGCGTCACCTATGGGTGCGACGGCGTCTGATTCCGGGTCAGCGTCGCGCGGTTGGTCGTTAGGGTTCCAGGGTGTTCCATCATATACCATCTAGAGTTGTGAGGAAACAGACCCGGGTCGGGCAAATCATTTACCTCGAACACCTTTTGGGTGAATCCCTGTGGTCGGAAGCGACTGGGAGCCTAAGCATGGCATGACGGTATTGTCATCAGGGTAACTCTTAGCCGGCGGGATCATCATTCGAGGGGTCTAGAGGCCCAAATCAACCTAGATGTGCACTTAGGATACCTGGGAGGTTAGTAAGAAACCCCTGTTCTCACGTAGGTTAGGTGCCATTTGGGTGCTTGCCGGGCGTTAGCAACAAAAAAAATTGAAATGATAAAAACAACAAAAAAAATGGAAAATAGAAAATGTACATATTTGCAAACAAAAAATCTTTTTTATGATAAAAAAATGCCAAATATAAAAAGAAAACAAATCAATTTTGCATTATTGCATTTGCGTGCAGCATCTCGCTTTAATACCGCTTGCATTCGTGTGCTTGCCTGTCGCATTTATCGTCACCACATTTTTTCCATTGCCTTCGTTAATAAAGGCTTGGCCCCTTGACCAGTTATCAAGGACAGTCACAGTGACCATTTACTTATTGAGCAAGGGGCCAAGTCAGAACAGAAATTCTGATTTGTTTGTTTCAGTGATGTGTGCAGGGATTCAGGCAATAGAAGCAAAGGTGAAAACCAAACAAACCAAACCTTGTATTTTATTCCAAAAACTAAAAAAATTACATCAAGTTCCGCCCTCTCTCTCTGCATTACTCGTCCCACTACTCTCCGGGCAAAACGCTCTCAAAGGTGCTACCCAACTACGAAAAGCGGTACTCCTACCGCTCTGTACTCCCCTTCCTATTCCCACATCCCGGCGTTGATCTACAGAAGCAGCAGAGAAGCTACCAACACGAAAGCCACGCTCTCGTGCTCTTCGGTAGCGCTCCTCACCATCTCTCAACCACTGTTCAGCAAGACCAAGGCTGATTCGGAGTTCGAATAGTTGGGCCTCCATGGCCCTTCGTTCCTCCCTTTCAGTCAATCTGTTGGCTCTTTCTCTCTCTGCGTCTCTTTCTTTCTCTGCACGTTCTCTCTCGCGATCTTCCCTCTCCAACTGGAGAGTGATCCTCAGTTCCACAGCATCCATAGAGGAGTCGTCATCAGGATGACGCCGCAGTTCCCTCTCCAGTTCTGCTATCCTAGCCTCCTTCTGCACAGCTTGGCCAAGCGCTTCTTCCGTCTCCTTTTCCTACCGAGTGTACCATCTCAGATACACGATAAGGCATAAACAAGGAGAACTCAACACTGAGACTCTTACCTGTATAGAGAGCATCCCTTCTGCCTCCGCAGCACGCTGCGTGGCGTGAGCAAGTTGCTCATGAAGCAAGTCAAGTTCTGAGGTGGGAATCCACAAGCTGGAAGAGGCACCACCTACTCCCATCGCTGGGGAAGTCACGCCAATCTGGGCATGCTACGACCGCGTGAATTAGCAGCCAACATCTGGAATCTGGGTTTTAATTAGGAACGTACTGTACACCTACCAAGGCGCTTGTAGCTCCGCGAGCATTACCCAACTGTTGTTCCATCTCTGCCAAGCGAGTTCGTAAATTCGCTATCATGGCATCCCGGACATCCTGCAGCCTTACGAGTCACATTTTTACCAGAAAACCAAGAAAAGGAGAAAGAAGAAAAGAGAAGAAGGGGAAACCTACCTCCACAAGTCCCCGGGGTTGGAACCGCTCTGCGTTCTTTGTCCTATATAGACGCAAGTAGTCCTCGCTATCCCGCGCCTGTGATTCTACAATCGTGCCACCCCGTTGCCAGTCCTCATACTGTTCGGGGAATCGCATGCGCCAGTCAATGCAGGTCGCCGGTCTCCGCGTCTTTCTCCCGACACGAGGTGGCACAGCTGAATCCATCCATTCTTGAGCCAGTCCTAAAGTCCTCATAACTAATCGTAGCTGAAGCGGCTCGATTTCATTCAGGCAGTGCATCCAGAGTTCCCGTCCGAACCGGGCACGACTTGCTAGAACCCACGGCTGGTCGACATCGACCATGTCTGAGTAGGGTCTCCACTTTACCATCGTCGCAGGGAACTCCTGTAGCTCCCGCCTTAGCACCATCAGTTGGTAGGTTAGGGGTGCCGCACTCATGATGGGTTCCCACCGCCTGGCTAGCGGCACCATCACGGGTCGCCAATGCCGAGCTCTCCCCATAGGGAGGTAATAATAGCTCCATAGCTGCTCGGCACAGGTCATCAGTACCTTGCAAAAACATAAAAAAAATACAAAACAAGCAAAACCAAAAATACCTGGATGAATGGTGTGAAACCACTCACAGTCATCTCACGATCCGCTTCTTGGAACAGGCCTGCAAACAAGTGTGCCAGCATGGTGGCTCCCCAGGCATAGTACCCTACTCTTTCCAGGTCTGATAGCAGCTCCAGGAAGTGACATTGGATACCGTCCCCTTTCGAGCTCAGTACCAATCTCCCCAAAAGGAAAAGGAGAAATCTCCTCAAATCTATGTTGCATCTTTCCCAGTTACCGAAATCTGTGCAGTACACGGCACGGTATCCTATTTCCATTCTTTCCATAAACTCTTCTGAGGATTCGTCGTCCCGCCGACGAGTGTCGGTGAGCCCTAATGCATCCATGAGGGACGCCCTAGCTACCGACCTGTTTTTCCGACCATCTAGGTCTAAACCCAGTAACTTCTGGGCACCTTCTCGGTAGTCCGCGTAAGTGACTCCGGTCACTGCCTCGCCATCCACCTTGAGACTCGTAATTCGGACCACATCCTCCAAGTTGGGCACCATGTGCCCCCAGGGCATCAGGAATGCCCGACTCACTGGGTCCCATCTCTCACACAAGGTTTGGATCAGGACCAGGTCGAGCTGGATCGGCTCGATCCGAAGAAAGGTGCCAAAACCCATCACGTCTAGCCTGGCCTTCTGAAAATCTGGGAGACCTTGGTATGCTGCCACTACCAACTCCCATGAGATTTGTGATTTCATCACACACTACGCATGCAGGGAATGGAGAGGAGGTTTGGTAAGAAAGAAAGGAAGAAAAAGAATGGAAAAAAGGGCAAGAAAACTTGGCTTACGAGTTGTGATTGGGCCCTTTCGCTAAAGTGTCCTTCGAGGTCCGAAAGCCTCCTGGAACTACTACCACTAGACCTGCTTCTCTTCGAGGAGTGGGAAGATTCGCCCTCCATCCAACTCTCAAAATTTTGAACTCCTCCTCTCCCGTGAGAACTTGTGCTCCTCGAGTTAGCTCACGATATACCAGGGAGGATAAAAGGGACACTAATTTATAGAAATGGAAGGAGTGCAGGCCGAGATTGCCTCCATCACCTGTTAATGATAGCCATGCGGTCCCGTGTGTCACTTCACCGCTCGCACAGGGTGATTGATTGGACGAAGAATATGACGACTAGCCCCCTATGTTGTCTAGGGAAACCCTTTCATGTTTTAAAGGACGTCCGCAAAATTTGACACAACATCCGGGAAAAGGGGCTAGGGCCGTCATTATTGACTTCGACGGCAAATTCCCGTGGAAAATGGTCACAACAAGACGCGATTCTCCGCTCGGCGTGGAGTCTCGGCAGACCCATCACATGGGAACAGTACAAAGGAGAAGTGTAGGGAAGAAGGAACGCACAAGAAAATAAACAAGCAGCAGAAAATCAAATCACTCCATTCATAATTCTACATGAGCTGTCAAAAACATCATAAACATAAGGAGGAGGCGAGTCCACCAGCTCGCTGATCCTCACCATCACTCATCTCTCTGGGTGCTCCCCTCCTCTCCCCTGAGGTGCGGGTCCCTCAGAAGCCTCCGGGATCCTCGTGCAGTAGCACCTGCCTCGTCTCTTGGCGCCTGCTCCGCAACAGTGACTCGCTGCTCCTCCCCTGGCGTGGCAAAGAAGCCACTAGCGGCAAAGCGACCAGACTGGCGCAGTCGCTCCCCGAACTCTCGTGCTCTCTCGTAGCGCGTCTCCATCCCTCCTAGCCGCTGCACGACGGCCTGAAGGCCCAGCTGGAGCTCCCTCACTTGGGCCTCCAAGGCCCTCCTCTCGGTCTGATCCCACTGTCGCTCGGACCTTCTCTCGACTTTCTCTCTCTCTGCCTCTCTCCTCATCATCTGCAGAAGAACCCTTAACTCCAGGATGTCTAGAGAAGGTCTCTCCTCTCCACGATGCCGCAGCTCCGTTACAGTCGCCACCCAGGCATCACGCTTCCGCCCGGGTCGCCCGAGCCACCGCACTGGCAAGTTGCTCCCGGAGGGAGGCAATCTCGAAAAAGGGGCCGAGGAGCTGGAAGATGCGCCACCAATCATCCCCGCCGTCGCTGTCTGCTGGGCACGCTGGAACAAAATAAACAACGGTCGTCAGTGAAACTCCAAATCTGAAGATAAAAGTGCGGCACGTAACTTACCAAGAGCGACAGCTCATGTTGAGCGACGGCCAGTTGCCGCCTAGCCTCTGATAGTTGGGCGCGCGAGCCGCCGACCCCACGCGTGTCCCCAGCTTGGGGAAGCCCCGCATAACTCTCTCTCTGCCGCCGCAGGAAGTCGGTGCTGTCCTGCACCAATACACTCCCTTGCTGTCCAGAGAGACGTACGTGCCAGTCCTCGAGCCTCACCTTGCCGCAACTCTCCCTCCTGACGCGGCTCGGCTCGTCCGCACTCGCCCACTCATCGGCCAGGCCAGGGTCCTCGCCATGTCCTGCACCAAGAAAAGGGTCCCACATCAGTCAAAAAGAACGCATCCCCTGTCTAGGACGCGTCCATCATTTAAGTGCAACACTCGCCGAACCCTTTCCCCCCTCGCACGGCTTGCTTCAAAACTCAAAATGGATCAAAGAGGGGGAAAACCAAGCACCTACCAGACCGTGTTCACCTCCCTCCGTGACATCGGGCCCCTCGGGTCCCTCGGGGGCCCAAAGCGGCCCTTCCTCCTCCATAGATGCCTTTCCGTGCTCTGGCGCATCCCTCCTTGGGCGAGGGGTCCCGCATCCCTCTCCACCTTCGCCGTGGTCCAGACCGCCGAACTCCATCGATCGAGGGGAAGAAGACAAAGACGGGTGAGCAAGTTTTGGCGGAAGGCGGGCTCGTTTGCGGGTAAGGCAAGGAGAAGGAAGGCCACCCGTCGCTTTAAATTTGAATTTGAGGATTAAGACGCGTCCTCGCACTTGGACGCGCCCAAAAGAAAGCGAAAAAAAAGGGGAACAAAAAAAAACCTCCATGCAAAGTAGTTCCCTCCTGTCCAGGGAAAGTCCCGTGAAGCGTGAACAACGTGGTGTGAAAGAAAGTGCAGGAAGGAAAAGTACACACAACACAAGAAAGCCATTTTCATTTCATATAATAGCCGAAAGTACATCATGCAGTAAGAAGGGTGGAGTGTACAAACAACTCTCTAACTCTCACCACCACCCTCCTGGTCATCTCTCTCCTCCCTCCTCTAACGGGGATCCCTAGGGGGCCTCTGCGAGCCCTGAGAAGCCGTGCTCGCCTCTCCAGGTGGCACCATGCCAGCCTCCAAGGTGCGGCGACGCTGCTCGACCAAAGAAACTAGAAAGCTGCCCACAGAAAAGGAACCGGACTGACGAAGTCACGCCCCGCGCTCCTTCGCCCTCTGATACCGCTCCTTACTCTCCCGGAGTCTCCCCTCCGCCGTGCCAAGACTCAGCCGGAGCTCCGACACCTGGGGCACCAGAGCTCTCCTCTCGTCCCAATCTCGATATCACTCCACCATCCTATACTCCCTTTCTTTCTCTATGGTCTCCCTATCCCTCTCCCTCTCTCTCTCTAGAGTCTCCCTATCCTTCTCCCTCTCTCTCTCTAGGGTCTCCCTATCCCTCTCCCTCTCTCTCTCCATGCTCTCCCTATCCCTCTCTCTCTCCTCTCTCTCCCTCATTGCCTCTCTCCTCGACAGCTCGAGGGCGATCCGCAGATCCACTACGTAGCGAGGAAGCTCCTAAGCCTCCCGTCGCCGCTCCTCCTCTAGCTCCGCAATCCGGGCGTCACGCTCTGCCACCCAGGCATCGCGCTCCTGCTCAGCACGAACAGCACGGGCCAGGGCCTCCCGAATCTCGGCCACCTGTCAAAGCACGCATGCACCGTAAGAGAGCAGCGATAGAAGGAAAGTAGCTAGAAGAGGGTCAGGGCCAAGCAAGCACTCACTCGAGCCTCGCGGTCATGCTCGGCCTCCTCAGCCCGAGCCACCGCATACGCCAGCTGTTCCTGGAGGGCAGAAACCTCCGGAGGAGGGCCCCGCGAACTGGAACCCGCTCCACCAGCCGTCCCGGCTGCCGCTGTCTGGTGGGCCCGCTGAAACACGGGGCAAACGTCAGTCAAAGGCTAAGCATCAAAAATCTAGGTCACAAAAAATGAATTGCATAGACTCACCAGGATCTCCAACTCCTGTCGAATGGCCACTAACTGCCGCCTGGCGTCTGCCAGCTGGGCCCGCAGGTCGGCAATCATGTTTTCACGAGCATCCTGCATTGCACATAAGTTACTGCCACATGCATATACATATAGAAGGGTGAAGCAGTTTCCTTTCACTTACCCCTGCCATACCACCCAAGGAGAGGCGGTCCCCGTACGTAGCTCGATATCGTCTCATGTAATCTGTGTTGTCCTGTACATGGGATACCACTGGGACCCCGCCCTGCTGCCAGTCCTGGTACTGTGCTGGGAAGCGCGTACGCCAGTCCACAATCTTCGCCTTCCCCTTGGTCTTCCGCCCGATGCGGGCCGGCTCTTCTACATCAACCCACTCCTGGGCTAGCCCCAACGTCCTCATAACTAGCCTCAGCCAAAGCGGCTCGATCTCGTTCAGGCAATGGACCCACACGTCCCGCCTGAAACGAGGAAGACCCGCTACAACCCAAGGCTAGCCAGCGTCGCCCATGCCCAGGTAGGGTCTCCACACCACCTACATCATCATACATACATCATATTAGTTGCCATTCAGTCACATAAGAAAACACAAAAAACCATACGCATCATACCATGGCCTCGGGATACTCGCTCAGCTCCCGACGAAGTGACGCCAGCTGGTAGCCGTGGGGTGCTGCAATCACGACCGGCCTCCACCGCTGCGCTAGAGGCACGACCCTCCTATTCCCATGCCTAGCCCTCCCCATCGGGAAATAGTAATAGCTCCACACCTGCATCCATCACACATCATTAGTACAATAATTACATATTTAACTGTGGGAATGCATAAATAAAATGTTTACCTAAAGAAAAGGTGCGAAGCCATTGACTGTCGTCTCCTTCTCCGAAGTCTGGGAGAGATCAGCAGTCAAATGGGCAAGCAGAGCCGCCCCCCACGCGTAGTGCCCCACTCTGTCAAGGTCCGCCAGAATCCCGAGGAAGCGGCAGTGGATGCCATCCCCCTTCGTCCCCAGTAGAAGGCGGCCCAGGAAGAAGAAAAGAAACCTCCGGAGGTCTAGATCCACCAGCTCCCGCTCGCTCGGGTCCTGGGTGAAAGCTGCACGGGCATCTCCCTCCAGTCGTGCCAGAAACTCCACTCCAGTCTCACTGACCCGCTGGCGCGGGTCGACGAATCCGAGCGCCTCCATGATCTCCGCTCGGTCGACTACCCTGCTGTCCCTGTCAGTCACGCTCGTCTCTAACCACAGCAGGTCCAGAGCACTCTCTCGGTAGTCGGGGTAGGTGACCCCGCTGACCGCCTCTCCGTCAACTCGTAACCCAGTGATCCGAGCCACGTCCTCTAGTGTCGGCACCATGTGCCCCCAGGGCATCAGAAACGCCCGGCTCGGCGCGTGCCACCGCTCCCTCAATGCCTGGATAAGAGGAAGGTCGAGCCGGAAGGGCTCGATCCTAAGGAAAGCTCCAAAGCCCATGGCGTCCACAGGCGCCCTCTGGAAGTCCGGCAGTCCACGGTATGTTGCCACCACTAGGGACCAGCTGATCCGTCCTTTCATCACACCCTACACACCACAAAACCAATAAAAATACATCAGCATCATGAATAATATTAAGCAATAACACTATATATTCTACTTATTTATTTTATGTTCTCTTATCTTTAAAACATTTTAGGATTTTTATGGAGGCGTCCAGCACATTGGACGCCTCCTCTCTATTTTTCCTTATTTTCTTTATAGAAAAGCCCAAAACAAAAAATATATTAATAATATATATATTATTATGGAGGCGTCCTAGGTCCTGGACGCCTCCTTATTTTTAATCCTATTTTATTATTTACGTAAATAAACAAATAAACAAAAAGAAAAAGAAAATGTGGAGGCGTCCAGGGCCCTGGACGCCTCCTTTCCCTCACTCCCCGGCCTTCTCTCACAGCCTCTCGCCCGTCCGTTTAGCCTATTGAACCACAGAGTGAGAGTTCCGAAGGGCTTACCGGGTCATGATCGTCCTCTCCCACGTCGCCAACGCCCGCAGCGACCTCCGCGGCCAGAAGAGGCACCTCCATCCCCTCCTCCGCAGCAATCTCCTCTGTTGCGGCCTCCTCGGCATCATCCCTCAGCCTCCTCGGACGCAGAGCCCGTCGTTTCCGCTTCTCTGGACCCTGGCTCGATCCTCCTCGCTCCATTGGGACTAAGAATGGGTGGTCTGGGGTGACGGAGTCGTCAGAATGAACAGTACAAGTGAGCAGGGGGTGAGGCCCCCCATATATATAGAAACCACTCTGTTTGGGGCGTCCAGGCGCCTGGACGCCCCCACCTTTTTTTATTTTTTTCAAAATTCAAAAAATTAGTGGCTTCCAGGCGCCTGGACGCCCCCAAAACAAAAAAAACCAAAAAAAATAATAAATAAAAATTTGGGGCGTCCAGGACCCTAGACGCCCCCAAAACAAAAACCAAAAAAATTATAAATAAAAAATTAGGGGCGTCCAGGCCCCTGGACGCCCCCATAATAAAAATTTCAAAAAAAATATATATAATAAAAGTAAAAAAGATAAGAGTATGTATATAATCCAAACAAAAGAAAAAACACAAAGAAAAAGAAAAACCACAAAAAAGATAATAATAATTAAGGGAACTGGTCCAAAACTGCCAAATGCCAGATTTTATTCCATCAGAAAAGCAGAATGAAGTACATCAGGGGCTTAGGCGCCTTAGGCCTTAACTTCCCCAGTTCGGTTACATAAGCCCTCCACAACTCACATTCTTCCCCCACGCGCGCTAAGGCCTTTCCCGCGACACTTGTCTTCCAGGGTGCTTTGACGGCCTTCGCTTCCTTCGCATCCGCTTCAGTACCCAACTCTCTCTTCTTCAAAGGAACGATGCCAGTCGATAGTGGGAACGAATGGCGTGGAATGCCGACCTGGAGGCAGCATCGATGCGCGTTATAAAGGACAAACTCGGTCACGCCGATCAATTGAAGATCAACTTCGGGGGAAGGCCTCATAAGGAGATCAAGCGAAAGCAAACATGCCGGTGCGCAAGTAAAGAAGCCTTGTGTCACGGTGTGGAAGTGAGACCGCCAGTCTTCACGTTTCTTCAGCCACGCAACGCGGTTCACTACAGTACCACCGAACCCTAACACGTCGGCTATATGATGAAGAGGGCTTTGTTGGAAGAGCTTCGAAGCGGTTGGCATTCCCTCACGGTGATCAAACTTGAAATGCAAATCCATCCAGCAACTCAGGACAGGTGCGCAACCAAAAGGAGGCTTAACCATGCTCGAGGCAGTAAGGCCACTATACAGGTAGGCGAGGACAGCGGGTCCCACCCTCTTTCCACGCCAGATCCCGCAGATAGCACTCAGTTGGTCTTCCTCCACCATGTTGTCGGTATAAGGAAACAAGAGAGCACCCGCCAGACAAATGGTGAACCCCTTCATGATTCCCTCCAAATAGTCATCGTCTGGTGACCCTCTCAGAGCGTCCATGACCCACTCCGCAAGCTTTTGGAGATCGATCCCCTTTTGAGTACGGACCTTTCTAGCTGTGTCGAGCGGCATGAAGCTTCCAAGGATGCTTTCGGAAGTCCCCCGTGTTAGCATCCGCATAGCCTTCACCTTCCCGTCACTCTTGAATTTCTTCAATCCGAGCAAAAGTTCCACCTCCTCGAGGAGGATGGTCACCTCGAAGGTCGGGAAGACAAAAGTGTGGGTCTGGGGATGCCAGATCTCCACTAGTGCGCCCATAGCCGCCCAGTCCATACGAATCTTCTCATAATGTTTGGCGTGAATAAGGAGCCCCTGCAGATGCCACTTCGAGAGTATGGCCCTCATGCCGATGGAGATGTTGGAAGTTAGCTTTGAAAGCCATGGCAGTTTGGAAAACTTCCTCGGGCCTGGGAAGAGTGGATATGGCTGGAAGAGAAAAGAAAGAAGAAGAAAGGAAGGTAGTAAGAAGAAGGTTCACGTGGAGAAATTTGAAATGAATCAGCTTACCATATGCGACATGATCGTCCCACTCAAATGACCCTCGAGGTCGGAGAGTCGCCTGATCTCGCTGCTAGGCCTGCTCCTCTTCATAACGCGGGAAGACTCTCCTTCCATCCTGAAAATCTCTAGATTCTCCTCTCTTTCCTCTCCTGAGCTTCCAAAACCCAACTTGGTGCATTTGAATGAACTAGCCTAAGGGGAGTTCTTATAGGAAGGGAAGATCGCTACAGGACAGAACATGTCACATCAGTGGTCATTGTCAAGATTTTGTCTGGATCTCCTTTGTACTATGGTGCGATTCTGCTGTGATTCTGCTACTTTCTGATGTTGCTAACCTTTGCTAGTCTGTGTAGGTTTTACTAACGGACGTCTTTGTCCAGTCTCCTGTCCCACCTTTCAATGGTTGGTCCCACCATGTCATGCATCATAGTATACGATACCTACGCTACTAGAACATGTCAAGGATCTTGCGACCCAAACAAATCTGGGATTTGAGTTCCCCTTCAACAAAAACAGTGATGATCCCGGAAGAATTTGGGTTGTACGGATAGGCCGTTAACTTGTGGTAGCATGGGGACGACGGTTCCATTCAGTGAGTTGGTGCGCGGATAAACGGGCCCCAGCCCAGTGTCGGCTCACCGGATCGGTATCCTGACCCGTTCTTAACAAGTTGACAATATTATCCTTGGCTATTTTCTATTTTAGTTTATTTTAAATTTTTATTTTAACCCAACATGCATTCATATAGGATTTTGATTTATTGCGGAAGATCATTCAAGTGATTCGATTGCGAAGGCCGTTGTGCTTCAATTCCTACAAATATGAGATATTCCACTCCGAATGAAATACTGAGTTTCCTTGAAATGGCCCTACGTTGCTCTTCCAAAAGGAGACCCTTGTTTGGACAGACCCTCAGATATTCCTTTTTACCTTGTTTGACCAACCTTGGCTGCAGTACTTCCACATTGGCTGGTAACCGCTCCCAAAGGTGAAACCTGCAAGTTTTTGACCCAGGTACTTCCACACCGAGAAGTTGGTCTCCTTTATTTTTCGTGCCTGAGTGCACATTTCACCCTCCTTTATTTGATCTTCGTCCAAGCTACCGTCAAGACTTGAAAGACCTCCTTCAAGGTCACCTCATTGAAACTTCAGGAAAAAATTCCAAACAGTACGTCAGAAGCGTGTCTCATCACACCTTGGCATCAACTTATCACTCCGCTCCCACTTCATTTCACTCCACTTCGATACCATTCCACTACGTGTCGCTCCCTTGCAAAGCAGACGCCAAGGCGGGGCAGCTGTAGACACGCCATTCCTGACATCTCCCGAGAAAGTCTCATATTACTATACAACGTCCCGCAACGGCTTACGCATTTTGAATCGCTCGAGTGCTTCCTTTTCTTGAGTCTTCTTCCGCCCTTTTCGGCATCCGGAATCATCTCGTCACGGCATTCGGATGGCATCAACACCAGTCAGACGCATCAGGAGGTTCCGGAACCAAGAAGGGTGTCTGCCGGGCGGCCGCCAACGCTTGTCCGAGGACCCGGGTGGGTCTTGATGGGGGCGTCCAGGCCCCTGGACGCCCCCATTCTTTTAATTTATTTTATTTTTATTTTTCAAAACCCAAAACACAAATAAAAAAATAATATATTAATGGAGGCGTCCAGGCCCCTGGACGCCTCCATAAAAACAAATATAAATATATATATATATATGCCAGTTGGCATAAAAAGACAAAACAAAATAAAAAAAATGATATATTAATGGAGGCGTCCAGGCCTCTAGACGCCTCCATAAAAATAAAAATAAAAAATATATAATGCCAGCTTTGGCAAAAAAAGACAAAACATAAATAAAAATAATATATTTATGGAGGCATCCAGGCCCCTGGATGCGTCCATCAACTCCCTCACGGGCGCCGCCCACCGAACGACGGTTTGTCGTGTGTGAAAAAAGCCAAATTATGGAGACGTCCAGTCCGCTGGACGCGCCCATTTCAAAATCACGAGGCGCCGCCCACAAAACCACGCGTTGTGTCAAACCGCGTGCGGCCGTCGGTGGTGTTCGGTGGACCTGTTAGGGGCGTCCGGAGCCCTGGACGCCTCCACAAATATATTCTGAAAAAATTAATAAAAATAGAATAAAATATTAGTTCGGCCCTGATGGAGGTGTCCAGGGTCCTGGATGCCTCCACCCTCTGGAGCCCTATAAATAGAGGCCCACCCCCTCAGTTCTGGAAGAGCTTCGAAGAGATCCGATAGGCTGCCGGAGCCCAGAGACTACCGGAGTCATTTTCTAACCCGTGGGGTCTTTTGTAGGTGGAGGTTCTACCGGCTTCTCGGGTGCCCACGCTCGCGAGAGGAAGGTCGTCTTCATCCACCGCGCTTCCACGCCATCCCTACGCTGCCGGAGCTCCGCCGGATTTCACCATCGGCACATCCAATAAGCCAATCCTTTCCTTTTCTTCTTAGTTCTTTTGCATTCATCATCTCGCATCATCTATCCGCCTTCATAAGGGCGCCTCTTCTTATATACTTCTTGCATCCATCATCTCATTTTCCTCCTACTCGAGTCCGAGAGGGGTTTAAAAGACAACACCAACCAGGTGTGTGTCTTGCCATCATTTCGTTATTTTTATCGCAAGGATTTGAATACTACACCTTCATCTTTCTAATCCACTCGTTACTTATTTATCGTTGTTTTGCAAGGGTACCCAAGGAAAGCCCTCTCTGTCGGCCGGCCGAAGGGGGAGGAAGAAGTAACCCGCCATCTCCCGCTCTTGAGGTAGGCGCGATCACTTTCTTTATTTTGGGGTCTTTCGGCCCCTGGCGATCACATCTTGTTCTCGAGGCCGCGGTGAGTCACTTCCCCAATGGCCGTTTAAATTTCCGTTCTTATACTTTCTTTATATTCTGTTGTATTCTGCTCATATTCTCGAGGCCGCGGCGAGTCACTTCCCCAATGGCCGTTGAAGTTCCCGTTCTTATATGTTATATTCTTATCTATTCATATACTCGAGGCCGCGGCGAGTCACTTCCCCAATGGCCGTTTAAATTCCCGTTCTTATATATTATATTCTTATCTATTCATGTTCTCGAGGCCGCGGCGAGTCACTTCCCCAATGGCCGTTTAAATTCCCGCTCTTTATATTCTCCTTATATTCTGTTATATTCTTATCTGCTCATATTCTCGCGGCCGCGGCGAGTCACTTCCCCAATGGCCGTTTCAATTCTTGCTATTTAATTTCTGCACCATTCCCGTCCCCCCGAGGTCGCGGCGAGTCACTTCCGGCTATGGCCGTTTAACTCCCATATCTTGCTATATCACATTTGTCCCGCTCGCCTCGCCGGAGCAATCTCCCGTGGTGGCTCCTTCTCTTTTCTCTTATTTCTGTGTTGCAGCAAACAAAGAGAAGGAGCCCGCGCGCTCCGCGTCCTCTTCGCACCCCCGAACTGCGTGACATCGCTCACAGTCAGCTCCATGCGAGCCACATCTATGTTATCTTTCTTTACGGCTTTCTGATCGCTGTGTATTTTTCCTTTCTTATTTTTCCTTTTTCATTTGATTAATCCTTGTTCTTCCGATTGCCCTGTTGGGGATCGGGTTCCTCCTGTGGACCCAGGAGAAGGGAGATCTGATCTCCGGTTCTGGGCTTGTGGGTTGCAAGTCCAGGGGTCCCTCCTGGTCTGGAGGAAGAGGGGTCTGCGACCTCTGGTTTGCTGGTGACGGGGAGTCAATGATGGGTTCCCTCCTGGTCTGGAGGAAGAGAGACTTCGGTCTCTGGTTTCCAAGTGGCTGGGAGTCACTTGGGGTGTCCCTCCGGTCTGGAGGAAGAGGGGAGGCTGTTCCCCTAGTCAAGCTGTTTGGCAGCAAGTGTTTACAGACTGAGTCTGCTGTGCTAGTGTTGCTAGTGGAATCCTCACTCCGGTTGGGAGTGAGGGGTGGATGTAGGTCTTGGTGACCGAACCACCTAAAAATCTTCTGTGCTGTGTGATTGGGCTTGTGCGCTTGTTCCATATCTTCTACCATCCTTCACAGGTTGTCTAAGCTTTCATATTGCTATCAGTGCTGTAGGTTGATTACCTTCTTCTGCTTCCGCATGTTAATTGTTTAGGCTCGCACTACATGTTTGTTCTTTGGTTCAGAAGAGTAGTTGATTAGATATTCAGATTGTCTATTTGCCTTGATAGCATTCTAGATTTTATTGAGCGAAAAATTTTTAAGGGTGGGATTCATTCACCCTCCCCTCTGAATCCTTGCACCGATCCTATCAATTGGTATCAGAGCGGTGTCTGCTTAGAAGGTCTAGCGACCTGCAGATTCGATCTTGCAGTCTTCAGTGCTAATTTGTTTTAGTGCATCAATATTCCTGTTGCTTTGAATCTACTTGCTATTTGTTTTCAATGGCTCATCCACCCGTCTTTAGTGGTTCTAATTTCAGTCAGTGGCACAGTGCTTTATGTGCGTATGTTAAATCCGTTGATCCAGATCTGTGGAAATTAATTTCACAAGGTCCTCACATATTACCAATGAAAGTGTCCAAATGGACCGACAGACAGAGATCAAAGGATGCAGAAAATCAGAAAGTCTTTAATCTGATGAAAGCAGCTACTGACAGAGCCTTATGGTCTTGCCTTCATGATTGCAGGTCCTCTAAAGACATCCTGGATATGCTGAAGCGAACTCAGATAAGAAATGAGGTCAGCTGCATGATGGCTGACAGAAGCAATCAAAGTGGCAGCCAAAATGAAGAAGATGATGATGATAAGGAGGGAAATCCCTTCGATAATTTTTCTTTAGATGATTGGGAGAATGCTTATTCTGAGTTACTTGAATCTCATGAACGATTAAGAAAACAATACAAGAACTTGAAAAAGAAAAGTGATCGGGGTAGTTCAAGTTCACCATGTGAAAATTATTCAAATATGAAGCAATCTCATGATGCCTATTTGTCAGATATCCATATGCATAAAAACCAGAATGAAAAATTGATGAATGAACTTAAATGTGTTTGCTCTGAACTAAGTAGGCTGAAATCTGAAAATGACTCTCTTAGAAAATCTGTCAAAGAAAATGAAGAAAGTTTAGAGAACCTTAAAAAGGAGAACACTCTGCTGACCGAAAAATTTGAAGCCATCAAATCTGTAAACATGGAATTACAGAAAGATCTTGAAAAACAGTAAAAAGAATTAAAAGAGTTTGAAGCTGGGTTAGAAGCTCAAGGAAACAAATTGGCCTATTTAAAGAAGAAAATCAAAAACTTGTATGTGAAATCTCTGAACTAAAAGAAAAACTTGGCTTAATTGAGGATGATCAGGTTCATGTTAATGATTTAGTTCAGAATGAAAAACTGTTGAAAGAATTTGATTTTGTTAGCGCTGAATTGGATGCTCTAAAATCTGAAAATGAATGTCTTAGGAAACAATGTGAAAAACTTCAGGTTCAAACAATATGTTCTGTTAAATCTGCATGCAATGAGTGTCCATTTCTCAAAGAAGTAAATGAAAATCTTCACTCAAATTTAGAATGGCAGAAGGAGTTTATTGTTTCCCTAAAGGAAGAAAACAAAGATCTGTTAAATAAGATTCTGGAGCTTGAACAGATAGAGGAAGAGCTGAATGATAAAATGAGCTCAATGAAAACTGATAAAGGCTCTGTTGAAGAAATTGAAAATATGAAATCAAAAAATGACAAACTAATCAAAGAGGTTGAAGGATTGAAGCAGTTGAACACTGCTATGTCAGAGAAACTTCTTCTCTTAGAAAAAGGAAAATCGGTTTACATTGAAGAATCTGAAAAATTGAGAAATCTGGAACAAGAAGTTGAGGAATGTAAAATTGCAAACAAGGTACTAAGCGAATGTGTAAATTGCAATGAACAAGAGATTGCCAGTTATGAAATACACATCGTTTCTCTGGAAAATAAAATTGAAGATTTGAATAATTCCTTGTCAAAATTTGTGAACGGAAAAGATAATCTGGACAAGATACTAGGAACAAAGGTTAATTTTCAGAAAGAAGGGTTGGGCTATAACCCTTCAAACAAGAAGAGTTTTCAAAATAAAGTTCAAACTTCCTTTGTTTCCAGCTCGACCTCTCACAGCCCTCAAAACCTTCCAGGTTATCAGTCAACTGCTCAAAAGAAAACAACAGAAAAACAGAAAGAAAAGCATCAACATGTTCCTCTTCCCACTCTGCATGTTTCACCCACACACTCACATGCATCTAGAAAGAAAATGATCTGTCACTACTGTCACAAATATGGACATCTGATGCATGAGTGTAATTTGATGGAAAAGGATGACCTAGCAGCTGCACACAACAATCAGGGTAGAAAGCATGTCTTTAGGGAAAGAAAAATTCATTGTTATAATTGTGGAAGAATAGGACATGTTGCTGCACAATGCTGGTTAGATTCTCATAGAAAAACCCTATCTAACTGTTCTCATTGTGGAAAACATGGCCATACAGTCAAGAACTGCTAGCATGCTCAGGGAAAAACATTTTCTCAAAATATAAAATTCCCTGCAAATAGAAATGTTTTTGTTAGGAATAAATCTGCCTTTAAGAGAAAGATTTCTACATGCTTTGAATGTGGAAAACCTGGCCACCGAGCTTCTGAATGCTGGCTGGCACGAGATGGAAAACAGTATATGCATGCAAATAACAGAAACTTTCATGATAATGCACACAGATTCTATGCTAACAATGTTGTGCATAAAAAGAATTCAAGATTTGCTATTTCCTGTCATTATTGTGTGCAGTTTGGGCACTCCATGAGGGAGTGTAATTTAATGAAGTCTGATGACTTAAATGCCCAAAGATTATGGAAAGCACCTATCAGAGGTGTTACTAACAAAGTAGGACCCAAGAAGTCTTGGGTACCTAGAAACACAAAATGAGATATGTGCTTTGCAGGTATGCCTTGAGGATGAGGAAAAAAAGGGGGTCAAATAAACCAAGGCATCCAAAGTTTGGTAAACCCCAACTCTGCTGATTAAATGCTTGTTCACCTGAATTTTTGTTCTAGCTGAACATCATGCTTAATATGTCAATTAAGATCTCATGCATACATGTCCATAATTGCATCTGCCATTTGCAATTTCTTTTTGTCTGATCATGCACTAGTGCATACATGAGATTTAAAGGTTGTCTGCATTTGATGCATACAGAGGACAATTGCAGTTGTTTGATATTTGTTAAAATGCACAATCACTGAAAACAAATTACATTCTGAAAAATCTGAAAAGCTGAATTGAATAAATCTGTTGCTTGGATGATGTCTCATGCTCAAAAAAATGTTCATCTGCACATTTGACATGCACATGCATTCACAATTGCATATAAATAGCATTCTGTCAGCTTAAGATGCATGTAGGACTGCATATGCATTGGATTGTCATGCATGACTCTTGGTATATAAATAGTGAGATACTAAAGGACTGATGAATTCTGTCTGGAAGTACTTGCTGTGTGTGAGGTGGTCTTTAGACCAAGTCCTCCGCCTGGTACCATAGGTCAGAATTGCATACATGTAGGAATGCTAGCTCATGTTTACATTTAGGGGGAGCATCATTCATATTCTATCAACTGAACTTCCCATCTTCAGATTGAACTGCTATCTTGCTCAAATCCCTGTGATGAATGTGTAATGCAACACATTTCAGATTCCTGCTTCAACTATTTTCAGCCACTTTCACTCAACCTATCCATTGGTATCTGTTGAATTGGTTGTTCTTTAAAATGTTTCGGCCTTCCCTAAAAATTCAGAAAGATTTCTCTGTGCATATCCTGATCATAAATCTGAAAACAACTTAAAGAGGAATCTTCTATTATATAGGACTATGAAAGTCTGATATTTTCAGCCGGTTGAAGCTTCATGTTTGTCTTGTGTTTGCTTATGAACATATCTTTAAAATATCTGAGTTAAGCTGAATAAACATTTTCATGTTGTGTCCTTTTTAAACTCTTCTGAATTCTAAAAATTCTGATATCATGATATTCCTTTATTGATATGCATGAAGTTAGTATTGATTTTTAAACATCTGAGAATATGGATTATGTCTAAGGGTAAATCCTATCAGAGCAATGACTTTGGTCACTGAGAAACCATGTCCAAAGGACTGTGTCGTGAGGTGCCATAGTTAACTCTGCTTAAAAATGATTGATAATCTGGCAGAGCAATGGCATGCACACTGAGAAATACATCTCACTCATCAAAGAAATGATTTGTAGTGTGTCATGAAGTGTAAAAGCAATCTCTGCTCCTATGAAGCATGACAGTTAGTCCTTCCCAAGTGCTTAGGGATACTGGCGTCTAAACAACGTGTATCCTCTAGTTACAAGGGTGTACTAAACTCAAGTGCTCATGAAGAATGTTATGAAAAAATATTACTGCTAATCTAGTATATCATTTGAAAATGTGTGCAAAAGAAATATTCTATTGGAACCCTTGACAGAAACAAAAGTTTTCTTATGTGTTTAACTTCATTACTATTGATTGCATCTCCTAAAGGAATCTTTGAAATTAAGTGAGTAAGGAAGAAGAAGGTTAAACAAGACTGTCAATATGAAAGCAAAGTTCACCTTTATTAAAACTGATTTCAGATATGAGTACGGAAAACTTATGAACAAGCCTTGCATACATCATATTCTGATCTAACTTGTCAATGAAGATCATTCTTAAATCTCTATAATAGAAGAGTCTGAAATACCTATTTAATTAGATTTATGAAATTGATATCCCATTGAAAACCTTTCTCATTTATTCTGAGTGCCTTCTTTCTCACAATGGACTCCATTATTTCAGACCTAACTATTGACTTCTTTATCTCCTGTGCTTCATTCCAATCACTGTCCATCTAAGGGGGAGAACTTTTGCATGTCCCTGTGGTTCAATATTCATTCAGGGAGTTTTAGATGATAGTAACTCTATTTGCATAATAGCTCCTATTTCAAATTCTTAAACAATCAAAGACCACTCCATTCTTTTTGATGTTGACAAAGGGGGAGAATTTTTGGTGTGAGTCATTAGTCTTTATTGGTGCATGCATTAGTCATTATGGGTGCAAGTTTATGAACTGTCACATGGTATTTCATAATCATCATGATGGATGGACCTATTGCAATGACTCATAATATTAATATTGCCATCATCAAAAAGGGGGAGATTGTTGTGTCCCCTGTGGTTCTGGAGTTTTGATGATGACAGATATTATGTCTCATTATGTTTACATCCTTGATGATATAATCCTGTTGCATTATGAGAAACTGTCAGAACATGGTTGAGGATGTCTCACAGGTCATGAAGTTAACCCAAGTCAAAGAGTCAAAGTTAAATCATGACAGGTAAGGTGAATGCTCAGATCAGGTAATGCTCTGTTAAGTTCTCCTGCATACATTCAGTTCATATCTGCTATATGCATTGTGTTTCACTGCATCAGTCATACAGTCTGCACTCTTCGAGTCGACCCCCCAGTTCGCAAGTATGTACATTGCCCTCATGCATACACAAGCATCCTGTTTGCATCAAGTCTGTACATAGTCTCCTGCATTCCTTCATATCAACTCTAGACATTGCATGCTAAAGTCTGCACATCCAGTTTGCACTAAGTCTGTACACTGTCTGTGCTTTCACGTGTCTGGTTGCATGAGTCATTAATGTCTATACATTGTTCACTCATATGAGCAAGTCTATACATTGGTCGGTGGCAAGCCTGTACACTGGTCGAGCTTTTAAGTCTGAACATTCACAAAGTCCATACAACGGCCCTGTAGCATTGTCTAGCCAAAGTCTGCACATCGGCACTATAGCGTGCATAGCTCAAGTCTGTACATTGGCCAAGTATGTACATCGACTGTTCACAAAGTCTATTCACTGGACTTCACTTCAAAGTCTATACATTGGCTAAGTGTGTACATCACTTACATTTCTTGAGATCAAGTCCATACGTTGCATTGTTTCTTTAAGTCCATTCAGTGGCAAAGTCTGGACATTGTGCTTTGAAGATCACCAAGTCTATACATCGTGAAAGTCTATACACTCCTCATGGCCTTAGCATCTATTTTGAAGTCCATACATTCGTCTTCAGTTCAAGTCTGTACAATGGACTTATAGGTAAAGTCTATACATCCTTCAGCTGGAACTATGCAAGTCCGTACATCGTTGCTTGCCAAAGTCTGTACATTGGCATCTGTTCCTACGTTGTACTTCCAAGTCTGCACATTGGGTTATTTACCTACGTTCAGCTTTGAAAGTCTGCACATTGGTAGTTTTACCGACGATGCCTTGCCAAAGTCTATACACTGTGTTTGTTCAAGTCTGTACAGACTTAGCCTTGTTCTAGTGTGTACATCGACCAGCTATATTTGGCAAGTCTACACATCGTGATTTCATCATGTCTGTACAGCCTCTTCATTGAAAGTCCACTCTTCACTCAAGTCTATACAATGCACACTTGTTTTCTTGCCTAAAGTCCATACACTACACTTGGCTTGTGTTCTTCACACCAAGTATGTACAGCCTGTGCTCGCTGCAGTCAAGTCTACACATTGCGTTGGTGGCAAGTCTATACATTGGGCTGTAGCTTGCTTGAAGTGAAGTCTACACATTGATTCACTATTCATGCCTTCACTCAATGTCTGTACAGCATGCTTCATTGTTCAAGCTTTCAAAACTCTATACATTGCCCTTGGACGTCATGTCTGTACATCGGATCATCTAATCAAGCGTCACATGCTCAAGTTTGTACAGCCTGTTTCAAGAAGAACAAGTCTGTACAGCCGATCGTCTTTCCAGTGTCTTGCATTAGCTAAAGTCTGTACAGAGTCAGCGTCTCGTTGACCGTCTCTTGCTGTGTCTCACGAAGCACTTCTTTTGGCAGAGTCTGTACAGTTGACCATCTTAGGCAGAGTCTCATTGTGCGTCTCATCTTGTCTATTCAACGCATCAGAGCAAAGTCTGTACATTGGGTTGCTTGCATGCATAATGAATGAAGTCTGTACATCCGTTTACTTGATGAACAAAGTCTGTACATTGCATTCGACCTAACAAGTCTATACAATGCATTTCATCTTAACAAGTCTGTATAGAGTTTACAATTAACCTGATAAGTTCTTATCTGTCTGACAGGCACTCTTCGCAGAGGCTAACGAAGGCACGTGATCCAAGGAGGATAAGGTACCCTGATCGTGACACGTGGAAGCACTGTGCAGAAATATTTCCACGTGGATAGAGGCCTCTTGGCGGGAGATGTTGGAAGCACACGCCCTAAGCTGCTGCTATATATATAGAAGATATCTTCCTCAGAAAGTGACTGATAAGAACCGAAGAGGGCTGAGCGAGACTGTGAGCGAAGAAGAAGTGAGGCGGAGAGCAGCAGAGAGTGAAAGAAGAAAGAAGCAAAGAAGAAAAGAGTGAAGAAAAGAAAGAGAGAGACAGAGAGCCACCGAGAAGAAGAGAAGAGAAGAAAAAAGAGAAAGAGAGAAAAGGAGAGCAGAGATCGAGAGAAGAAGAAAAGTGCAGCAGAGAAGAAAAAGAAAATGAGAGGGAAGAGAAGTTTACCTGAAGATCTGTCTACTGGACCGTGGATCAAATCCAGGCCAGTCAGCTCCATGCGAGCCACATCTATGTTATCTTTCTTTACAGCTTTCTGATCGATGTGTATTTTTCCTTTCTTATTTTTCCTTTTTCATTTGATTAATCCTTGTTCTTCCGATTGCCCTGTTGGCGATCGGGTTCCTCCTGTGGACTCAGGAGAAGGGAGATCTGATCTCCGGTTCTGGGCTTGTGGGTTGCAAGTCCAGGGGTCCCTCCTGGTCTGGAGGAAGAGAGGTCTGCGACCTCTGGTTTGCTGGTGACGGGGAGTCAATGGTGGGTTCCCTCCTGGTCTAGAGGAAGAGAGACTTCGGTCTCTGGTTTCCAAGTGGCTGGGAGTCACTTGGGGTGTCCCTCCGGTCTGGAGGAAGAGGGGAGGCTGTTCCCCTAGTCAAGCTGTTTGGCAGCAAGTGTTTGCAGACTGAGTCTGCTGTGCTAGTGTTGCTAGTGGAATCCTCACTCCGGTTGGGGGTGAGGGGTGGATGTAGGTCTTGGTGACCGAACCACCTAAAAATCTTCTGTGCTGTGTGATTGGGCTTGTGCGCTTGTTCCATATCTTCTACCATCCTTCACAGGTTATCTAAGCTTTCATATTGCTATCAGTGCTGTAGGTTGATTACCTTCTTCTGCTTCTGCATGTTAATTGTTTAGGCTCGCACTACATGTTTGTTCTTTGGTTCAAAAGAGTAGTTGATTAGATATTTAGATTGTCTATTTGCCTTGATAGCATTCTAGATTTTATTGAGCGAAAAGTCTTTAAGGGTGGGATTCATTCACCCCCCCCTCTGAATCCTTGCACCGATCCTATCACATCCTTCAAGGGCCAAGTGTATACATCGTTCATAGCACACACGTTCAAAGTCTGAAGTCTGTACTGCCTTGGCATGTGCTTCGTAAAGTCTATACAACGCTCAAAGTCTGTACAGCAAGCTTTGTCGTTCAAAGTACAAAGCCTATACATTGGCTTGCTACTTCATACGTTTGCTAGTCTATACAGCCACATCATGTCTATACAGTCTTTTAAGCTTGAAATCTGACACCCACCAGAAGTGGTGTCACTTCTCAAATAAACGCCTAGGAAAGAGGCGTCTTCTTGCATTGTGCATACTTTGATAGACGCAGAGTCTATACATCTTCCACAGCAATCATAACATGTCTGAACATTGGTTGCACAACAACTAAGTATATACATTGTGTTGCATTACCTACATCACCTAAACTCTATACATTTCTAGTGTAGCTCAAGCCCTTACATCAAAGTCTATACACTGGTTATGCTTGTGCATCACAAAGTCTGTACACTGCTGTCCTTGTTTTCATGTCTATACATTCGTTTGCTTCATGAACTGCACTGAAGTCTACACTTTACCCTCTGATATGTTAATGCAACACTCTGCAGGTCTATACACTAAGGTCGCATGAAGGCTTTTCAAGTCTATACACTAAGGTCGCTGAAAGGCTTTCAAGTCTATACATTCTGACGTTGTATATACTTGCCTATATGCTGTCCTAAAGTCTATACATGCCTTGTTAGAAGCTTGAACTGAACTAATTCGATTCATTCCTTTTGTCTCTGCTTGCAGATGATTCAAGCTGATGATTGGACACGTCATCCGAGGTGGTACCTGGCACGTGATTCGAGGTGCTCTCTAGGCGGGAACCTGAAGGACACACGCCCAACATCTGCTATATATATGGAGCATCCTCTTTCAGTAGAAGCTTGATCGTGAAGGAAAGAGTAGAAGGCATTCTTGTGAGGCTGCACGATCCAGAAAAGAGAGAGAGCAGAGAATTCTATTTCATCCAGATCTGAGTGAAATATTGTTGAGAGAGAGAGAGAGAGAGCAGTGTCTGTGGCTTGAAGATTTGCTTCTTCGGAAGCTACATTGTTTCCTATTTTTCAGAGAGGATTTTTGTTCTTTGATTTTCGTGTTTTCTTTTTTCATTTCATCTTCCTTATCGTATATTGTTACCCTCCTGTGATCGGAGGAAGGGAGGATTGATCCTCCAGTTTGCAAGTGACAGGGAGTCGCTTGTGGGTTCCCTCCTGGGTGGTGGAAGAGAGACCTCGGTCTCTAGTTTGCTAGTGACTGGTGTCACTGGTTGTGTCCCTCCGGTGTGGAGGAAGAGGGGAGACTATTCCCCTGGTCAAGCTGTGTGGCAGCATCCTATTCGCAGACTGAGTCTGCAGGTTCTAGCCGTGGCTAGTGGAAGCCTCACTCTAGTTGGAGTGAGGGGTGGATGTAGATTGTGGACTACAATCGAACCACCTTAAAAATTCTTGTCTCCATTTGTGGTTTGCTATTATCGTTTATGCTCTCCATCTACTTGACATTGTGGTTGACTGTGGACAGCTCGTTCAATCGCTCTTACTCTTTCTGTCTTGGTTAGTGACTGCGTTAGCAATACTATTTGTGCTATTTCTGAAGGGTTTCAAACCGTTGAACTAATATTCCGCTGACGTTTTTAAAATCGGGAGTGATCTATTCATCCCCCCTTCTATATCACTCTTCGCTGCGCTAACATTTGGTATCAGAGCAGGTTTGCATCATGTGGGCAAACGGTCAGGGAAATGCTAATGGTCCTCGAAGTTTCATGCCTGAAGGACAATCCATTAGTCGCACTCCATACTTTGATGGTAATAACTATCTCTTTTGGAAAAACATGATGGAGGTGTTCATCAGGGCACAGAGTCATAAGCTGTGGAGGGTAATCACTACTGGGCCGTATGATCTGCCACCGAACGAGGACGCGTGGACAGATGGTCATGTCAAGCTATCTTCACTCAACTGGACGGTGCTGAACATCATCAAGTGTGCTGTTCACCCAGATGAATATGCACGCATATCTGCCTACAAGACTGCTAAGCGAATGTGGGATGAGCTGCAACTAATCTACGAAGGTACAGCTCAAGTGAGAGCCTCGAAGGTAAATCTCTACACCTCTGAATATGAATTGTTTAAGATGAAACCAGAGGAGAACATTACTGAAATGTATGCCAGGTTGTGCTTGATCACGAATACTCTTAAGGGTCTAGGGAAAGAGATAGCTGAGGCAAATATAATCAGGAAAATTCTTAGATCCCTATCCCCAGCATGGCACACTAAGGCCATCGTGATTGAAGAGTCAAAGGATCTGACGACTTTGACAGTGAATGAACTCATAGGATCCCTCACGACCTATGAGATGAATTTCAAAGGAGGTGGTGAAGGAAGTGACAGGAAGGCTAGGAATGTAGCTCTCAAGGCATCCCGTAACAAGAGTAGCAGTAGCAGCAACAGCAGCAGTAGTGGTGAGTCCGATGGTTTTTCCGATCTCGACCAGAAGGAGCAGGCAATGCTCACTCGACAGTTTAGTAAAATTTTAAGGAAAAAGGGGAAAACCTTTAGGAGGAAGAAGCCATACTCCTTTAGTAAGAATGTTGAATCTAACAATCATAAGGACAGAAATAATAAGAGACTGACTTGTTTTAATTGTAACAAACAGGGACACATGAAAGGGGAATGCCCAGATCTGCAGAAGAAGGGTCCCTACTTTCAGAAGAAGGGCTCAAAGGTGCAGAAAAAGAAGAAGCCACGGGCAATGGTCTGCACATGGAGCGATGAGGAAGAAGATCCGGAAAGCACTTCCTCAGAGGAGGATGAAGAAGGAATTTGCCTAATGGCAAACAGCGAAGAGGAGGTAACAAATGTTTTTGAAAATTTTTCTATTGATGACTGGGAAGATGCCTATGCTGAATTATTAGATAAGTTTAATTCACTTAGTAAAGAGCATAGGGTTCTGAAAAGAAAATTCAATACCACTGTTGAAGAACAAACCAAAATCTGTGTAGAAAATCAGAAACTAAAAGAAGAATTGGAAAAAGTAACTTCCCTAAGAAAAGAAAATGAGAAGCTCAAGGGAGAAAACCAGGACAGTCAAAACCAGCTCAATGAACTCAAAATCAAAATTGAAGAAAGCCTGAATGAAAGTAGAGTGAATTCAGAAAAATATGAAGCTATTAAGAAAATCTATGCTGAACTTCTAAAATTTTTTGAATCTCTTCAAAAAGAGATGGAAGACAAACAGAAAGTTTTGGAAAAATTTGTCCAAGGAAAAAGTAGTCTGGATGCTATACTAGGGACTAGGGTTAACTTCAATAAGGAGGGTCTAGGCTATGACGCAACTAACAAGAGACCCCTACAATTCAAAACCGTCACCTTCTGCCCAGAGAAGGGAAAAGAAAAGTTGGACACACCATCTAGCTCAAACAGCAGTCAAGGAGCTCAATGTCAGAAAGAAACTTTAAAAACCAGTGCTGGTCAACCATTTAAAATGGGAATGAATTTTGTGAAGAACTTCACTAAGCCCACTCATCAGAATATAGATGGTAAATGGACCAAGCAAATGGATCAGGATAGAAAATGGAATTACTACAAACTGACGGGTCCAAATAGAAACTACTGGAGAAACAACTATCATTCTTAAAAATCTGTTAATCAACAAGCTTACAGGAGATATCCTAGGAATGGGAAGCCAAATGAATGGAATAGAACTTATTTCTCCAGACCAGCTAGACAGAACCACGGCTATAAGTTCATCAAATCAGAAGTAAAGGTGCCAGAGAAAACATTGCTGAAGCAAATCTGGATGCCTAAACATTTGATTAGAGATTTGAATAATATCTTTGGACCCAACTCATCTTGGGTTCCAAATCACTTTGCTTGATTTTGTTTGTGTAGGTTGGCCTGGCAGCTGAAGACAACAAGTGGTACCTCGACAGTGGCTGCTCCAGGCACATGACAGGAGACCGATCCAAATTCAACAAGATAGAGATGAAGGTAGGGGGTCTGGTCAAGTTTGGAGGAAAGAACAGAGGTAAGATAATTGGAGTTGGCACAGTAGGTAAGTCTTCCACAAACTCCATTGAAAAAGTTCTACTTGTGGAAGGTCTTCAACACAACCTGATCAGCATTAGTCAGTTATGTGACAAGGGTCACAGGGTTGTGTTTGATGATAGTTCATGCAAAATCTTTGAAATAAATTCTGATGTGGTTAAATTTGTAGCCAACATGATTAATAATGTCTACATGGTAGACTTAGATGCAGAATCTGAATCAAATCTTTGTTTATCTGCTAATTCTGAAAATGATGCTTGTGAATGGCATAGACGTCTAGGTCATGCTAGCTACTCTACTTTAAATAAATTGGTCAAGCATGATTTAGTTAGAGGCATGCCTAGAATTAAATTCAATTCTATTTCAAAATCATGTGATGCCTGTGCTCTAGACAAATAGACCAGGAATTCTTTCAAGCTAAGATCTGAGCCATTGTCCATTAGACCAATGGAACTTCTCCATATGGACCTCTTTGGTCCCACTAGAACTCAGAGTCTTAGTGGGAATAGGTTTGGCTATGTGATTGTTGATGACCATTCTAGATATTCATGGATCTTTTTCTTAGCCAATAAAAGTGATGCTTTTCAAAAGTTTAATCAGTTTTTCAATAAGGTCAAACAAGAAGGAAAACACAAAATTTACTCTATTCAATCTGACCATGGAGGTGAGTTTGAAAACTCCATATTTTTTGATCTTTGTGAAAGAGAGGGACTAACACACAGGTTTTCTTCTCCCAGGACACCTGAACAGAATGGAATTGTGGAGAGAAGAAATAGAACTATTGTGGAGATGGCCCGAACCATGCTGATTGAAAGTCAATTACCAAGGAGATTTTGGGCAGAGGCGGCCAATACAACAACTTACATAATCAACAGGGCCATGGTAAGACCTATTCACAAGAAAACACCCTATGAGCTACTAAAAGGTAAGAAACCAAACTTGTTTCATTTCAGAATTTTTGGAGCTAAATGCTTTATTCATAACAATGACAAGAAAGATTTAGATAAGTTTGAAGCTAAAAGCTCCCCTGGAATATTCTTAGGATACTTTGAAGTGTCTTGGGCATATAGGGTCTTTAACAAATAGACCAGAAGGTTGAAGAGTCTCCACACATCATTTTTAGTGAAAAGAAAGGTGTTTCTAACATTGAAAATTTTGACAGGGATTCCAATCATGAAAGGGAATTTCTAGAAGACTAAGAAGAAGAAAAGACTCAGCCGAGTGGAACATCAAATCCTCCCAACCAAGAAGAACCAAGAGAAACAGGTGAGTCTTCAATAAATGTTAGATTTATTAAAGACCATCCGATAGATAATGTCATAGGCAACCCTGAAGATCCTCTTCGGACTAGGTCTCATTTTAGGAATGTGAATAATGATGATCTAATTACTTTAGTCTCACAAATTGAACCCAAATATGTAGAAGAGGCCTTGGCTGATCAAGCTTGGGTCAATGCTATGAGTGAAGAATTAGGTCAGTTCGAAAGAAATAATGTCTGGGAGCTTGTCCCAAGACTAGATGTCACACCCCGGGCCGATAGCAGCGGAACGTGTCGTTTGCTCGGAACGTGGCAGTTAAACAGTCGTGACTGATCAAGAGCAATCGCATAAGACAAAGAAATAATTTTGAATAACAATAGAAATTTTATTTCTAATACGAATCTCTTACAAGAACTTGTTGTCCAGCTTAGAGACTCCAACAGAATGGAAAGGAATGAAACGACATACTACAGACTTAGACAAGATATCTTAATAAGAGACGATAAGCTAAGTTAGCTAGACAACACTATCTAGACTCAAGAAAGATAAAAGACTCGGGTTCACTAGTTTCCGAAGCTCGCTTGCACACTTGTCCCGCCCGTGTGAGTCTTGGTCTTGCTAGCCACCTGATTACCTGAAAATGTTGGAATAAAACGGAGTGAGCGAACGCTCAGTAGGAAATTATATCTCAAGAACTAGCAATGGGTTTAAGTAATTACAAGTTTTCACATGTTTATGCAATAGGTCTATGCATGTATAAATAACTGAGCAAGTGAAATAAACTGATCAATAGAATAACACGTCGTGCAAAACATCCAAGCGAGTATTAATCAAGAAGTATTCATGAGAGACTTTATAGATTATTGGCTATTTCACGCAAGTACATTGCCCGTGTCGGGCCACGCTAGTAAAGTCACGTAAGTCAAGTCACGCACGCAAGAAAAGAGAGAGATCGTGGAATGCCAAAGATCAAGAGAAAGAGTACTCCGGTGCAATGCTAGACACCGTTATCATTAAAACTCCCATGGGCACTAGTACTTTCGTGCGCTCCTCCCAGGACCAGATCGGGCCCTATATGCACAACATTCATGATAGATCTAGACATCCACGATAGTTTATAGCCAATAAGGAGTTCCAAGAACAAGCTTTAATTAGGATGATAAGATAAGATTTTCATGGAATTCAAGGGCAAGACCCTTGAGTAAGGACATACTGGCGATAAAATCCACGCAAAGCATATAAATCATGACATGTCGATAAACTGGGTGGAATTGGTTCCCTAACCGGGTACCATGACAAATAAGTGCCCATATGTAGATGGTCACTCCTTTATATAGAATTGTGATCTACAAGAACAGCATGTTAATAACATGAGGTCCATAAGAATCATCATAACAAAATTGATATAGAATTGGGGTCTACAATAACATCTCATTGATGGCATGTTTTCCCCCATTCCTTAAGATAGTTCTCATATCATACATATAGTATAACATGAGGGTCGGTATACCATGTTTCATTAGAGTGACATGGTAAAGATTGTGTAATGGGTTTTTTAGGGTACAACCAGCTCAGTCGACCTTGAGGGAATCTAAGGTACGAGGAGTCTTACGGAGGTCTCTATGACTAACTCGCTAGTCCAAAGGAATGGAATGTCCAATGGAGAGCTTGTATGTCAATGAGAGTTGAGGGTGATCGATAGAACAATATGAAAACGTGGGACTATACTCACGGAGTGGAGATATAGTGCCGATATACATATATATAAATATAATGAAAACCCTCGGTTAGCAGTAACAGGTAAAAACATTTTTACAGAAATAACGACTTTGATTAAGTCACTACTTAAGTAAATAACGCCTTAAATAAGGGCGTTTACATGCATTTCCAATTTTGTAGAAATTTCCATAATTCTGTGTTTTATCAAAAACACGCCCTTTACAGGGGCGTTTTATTTCAATGTGACGACATGCACAATGGTCATCCATTCTTTAATCTTATTTTTTTGCAGGATATACATATTCTGGGATTTATCAAAGACACGCCCTGAACGGGGGCGTTATTTTCAAATTCACGCCCTCGATCGTGGCGTGGGTTTCACAAGAAACGACTTGGTTCAGGTCGTGAATTCATGCTTTTCAAGAATTTTTATAAATTTCAGGATAATAAATTTCAGGAGACAAGATATATAGTCATGACAAGAAAAATAGTAGGATTTCACGGTATACTCATGCATTACATTAGTTTCAAGATTTCATAGCTATTAAATTTTAAACGTGAACAATTATTAATTGCATGTAATTTCATGGAATTAACGCCTTTGTACAGGGCGTCAAATTTAGGAATTGACGACCTGGTCAGGGTCGTGTCTTGTAAAATAGCGCCCTTGACAGGGGCGTCTCTTTCAAAAATATTCCAGAAAACGCGTAGAAGCTATATTAAAACTTATATTCATGCATGTGATGATGTATATTCATTGAATTAACTTGTTTGGGCTACAGTGCCTTGAGAAAACCTACCTTGATGATGATAATCTGATGAACGGATGAAGGTTTTGAATAGAAGAGTAATTCTGTTCTGACAGAAAATGAACTCTGTTTGCAATAGAGCCTTGATTTCTGGAAGAAGAAGAAGATTTAGAGGACGTTGATGAAGAACAATCGTTCTTCCCGTTATACCCAAGCTTCCTCCGGTTGCAGGCAACCTGCAGAAGAAAGGAAGAGGAAGGGTCAAAAGCTTTGATGAAAAATGAAAGGCATGGGAAGAAGAAATCACTGTTGTTCTTCACGACGTCAAGGTTTCTTCAACCTGTAATAGAGGAAGAGGAAGAATAATCAATATTCTTCCCGTATTAGGGAAAGGGAACTATAAGGAAAACTTACTGTTCTTCATCATACCGTAGCAGAGAGGATCGATCAAATGGTTTTAGGGCTTGGGTGATCAAAGGTATTTATAGGATTTTGGGGGGTCCTATTAGGGTTAGAGTTCTAGTGGAAGTAATGCTTCCAATATAGAGTCCTTACCCTAGTAGATACTTACTAGATTAGCTTAATCCTTCCCAGGATAAGCTCTTGGTTCGAACGGAACCGGAATGTAATTAACGACCTAGGTCAGGGCGTCGCATTTTAAATTGACGCCTTGTCATAGGGCGTTTCTTAAAAGGCACCTTGTATAAGGGCGTTTCGTGTTTAAAAATACGCCCATGAAAGGGGCGTTTCTTTTACTTGCCCAATTTGGTCGCGTGAGAATTGATGACCGCACGTGTGGGTGTCCTTTCTTTAGGCACGCCTTATATAGAGGCGTTTCTTTTAAAATTAACGCCCTACTGAGAGGCGTTATTTGGTTTTGGGTTTTAATTTATCCGTTTAAGCTTCTTCCCATTATCTTTACTAATTCTTTGATTCATTTAGGGAAATTTTAATTTATTTTAACCCTTTATTTATCAGGGTTGCTACATAGATAGTGTTAATATCATAGGAACTAAGTGGGTGTTCAAAAACAAAATGAATGAAGATGGAATCATTTCCAAGAATAAGGCCAGACTAGTAGCCGAGGGCTACTGTCAGGAATTTGGTGTAGACTTCGATGAATCCTATGCACCTATTCCTAGGATGGAGGCAATAAGAATATTGCTAGCATTTGCATGCTCTAAGGAAATAAAACTCCAGCAAATGGATGTGAAGAGTGCCTTTTTGAATGGCATCATCAAGGAAGAAGTGTTTGTTGAACAACCCCTAGGTTTTCAGTTTTCTTCTCAATCTAACCAAGTTTTCAGGTTAAACAAAACCTTGTATGGTCTAAAGCAAGCCCCTCGAGCTTGGTATGAAAGACTGACTGAATTTCTGATCAGCAAGGGCTACAAGAGAGGTAAAGTTGATCAAACCTTATTTACCAAGAGTACAAATACCGATCTCATCATAGCTCAGGTATATGTAGATGACATTGTGTTTGGATCAACTAGCTGTGAATTATGTGCTAAATTCTCTAAAATGATGTCTGCTGAATTTGAGATGAGTTTGGTAGGTGAACTAAAGTATTTTCTTGGCTTACAGATATAATAATTGGAGGATGGATGCTTCATCAACCAGACCAAATACACAATGGAACTATTCAAGAGGTTTGGTATGGAAAACCTGAAGCACATAACAACACCTATGAGTACCAACACCTCATTGGATGCTGATGAGACAGGTAAATAAGTAAATGCTAAACTCTATCGAGGTATGATTGGTTCTTTACTCTACTTGACAGCTTCTAGACCTGATATACAGTTCAGTGTGGGTATGTGTGCAAGGTATCAGTCTAGACCCACTGAATTACATTTAGCTGCAGTGAAAAGAATTTTTAGATATTTGTCAGCTACACCCTCACTTGGTCTATGGTTTCCTGCTACACACTCACTAGATTTAATTGCATACACAGATGCAGATTATGCAGGATGTAAACTAGACCGAAAAAGCACTAGTGGTCACTGTGAATTTTTAGGTGGGTGTTTAGTCTCTTGGGGATCCAAGAAACAACACTCTGTGGCCCTCTCCATTGCAGAGGCTGAATATGTGGCTGCAGGGAGCTGTGGTACACAAGTCATATGGATTAAACATCAGCTTCAGGACTACCAAGTAGACCTGGGGTGCACACCTATCTATTGTGATGATACCAGTGCCATCAATCTTGCCAAGAATCCTTTTTTGCATGCACGCACCAAACACATTGAGATAAGGCATCATTTCATAAGAGATGAGGTTTCTAAGAACAATTTTGAATTGATTCATGTAGGCACTGATAATCAGATTGCAGACATCTTCACTAAACCTCTGGATAATGAAAAATTCACTACACTGAGAAGAGAATTTGGTTTATACAAATTGTCTTAAATGTGAAGTCTGTTCTTTTTGTGAGGGGGAGTTCTGTATGTCTGATGGTTAGCTTTTTGTAATGCTATGTTTGAGGGGGAGCTGGTTGAGCTATGAAAGGGAGAGTTCTTTGACAGATTCAAAAAGATTGACCAGATGTGTGTCATTGCTGGTTTTCATGACTGATCTTGTGTGGTTCTCTTAGATAGTAGAGTTTCACTAATCTCTTAAGTCTATAAGTCTGTGATACTAAAGTCCAGCAAGAATCTTCCCTCTAGTAGTCTATCAGAGATCTGAATTAATTGTTAAAGTTTATCTTCCAACATTGTCAGTGATTACAGTTCAGGCCAAAACCTGTATGTCTTGATATTTGACCAAAACAACTAGAAATCTAGACTTCAAGATTCACTTCAAGAAATAGTCCTTATGATATTGTTTTCAATCATTCCATCTTCTCTACACAAGGGTAATCTGAATTAACAAAGGTCTTGATTAGTTCACTGAGAAACTGGGAGCTTCATCAATGAAATGAAGTTTTCTCCCATGTCATGAGGTGTCAAATGCTTAAAATGAATGAAAAGACATGACAGAGCAATGGTGGCTAGCTGGTGAGTAACTGGGACTCTGGCCTCTAATCAAGGTGTTTCCTCATGTCAAAAGCCACAGTTACTAACTATGTTCCTTTAAAAAAAAAGGAGGAGGTAATGAGGTACTCACACTGAGTAACTGGGGATTCAGGCCTCTAATCAAGGTGTCTCCCTAATGTCAAAAGAGTGAATTACCAACTTACTCATTGGTCTTCTTGAAAATCATCTCAAACATCCCTTGTAGTTATGCAACTAATGGATTGCTTGTCCTCAATACCTTGAGAACACCTTCTCTGACTTTGTCTCTTGTTGTCTTTTGGGATAGTTGCCAGTTCAGCTAAATCATGCCATACTTGTTAACTCCTGCTCTAAATCATACACTATGTATGTTGATAAACTTTTCTATCATTCTATTTCTCTACTGTTTACTGGAGTTCAAGAACCTTCACTTGAGTTTAGCACCTCACTTATTCTCTTAAGATTTGCTCGTGCCTTTCTACACTAAGATGTTAACTGCACTTCTTTCTTATGTCTCCAGCACTTTCATATATTCTACATTTTCTTTTACTGATGTCAAAGGGGGAGAGAGGTTTTGCAATATCTGTAAGTCATGAATTGCCATGAGTATAGGGGGAGTTTTGTGAGTTTTGTTCATGAGCTGTGGGGGAGAATTCATGTCATGGAAATATCTGAGAATGAGTTGTGGGGAAGCTGAGAGTGAGTTGTGGGGAGTGGTTTGGAGAAAGAAGTGTTTCAGTATAGGGGGAGTTTTGTGAGTTTTGTTCATGAGCTGTGGGGGAGAATTCATGTCATGGAAATATCTGAGAATGAGTTGTGGGGAAGCTGAGAGTGAGTTGTGGGGAGTGGTTTGGAGAAAGAAGTGTTTCAGCAGCTGTATTTAATTTCTCTGCATGAGCTGGCCTTGAATTTACTTTGATTGTTAAAGCTGCAGTTGATTTTCTTCAAGCCTTGATATTGCTTGATTCATAGTGTTGCCATCATCAAAAAGGGGGAGATTGTTACATCCCTACGATTTTGATGATGTCTCACACTATAAATCAATCTGTCTATTTCTAGATCAATTCATGCTTCATCATTTAGGACAGTGAAGTTCATGTGGCTATTAGTGCATCACTTAGCAAGTCCATACATCACTACACATGCCTTCCATCAAGTCTGTACAGCGAGAGTGGCCTTCATTCATGTGCATAGTCCAAGCATTCTCATAAAGTATATACATTGGCATATGCACACACACACACAGCATAGTCTAGACAGAAGTGGGTCGACCCCCCCTTTCAGATGGGTCGACTCCCTCAAGATTCTCAAGTCTGTACATTGCCCTCATGAATACACTGCATTGTCAAGTCTGCACATCGATTTCCAAGTCTGTACATTGCTTGGCGCTCACCAAGTCTGTACATCACTTCAAGCGTTACAAAGTCTATACATCACGTGCATCATTAAGTGTAGCAACCCTGGAAAAAATAAAGATTTTGAAAAGAGATCAAATTAAAATAAAAGATAAGTAAATAGATGATGAAAGCCAAACGCATAAGAATAAGCCAGAAGGAAAATAACGCCTTTTATCAAGGCGCTGATTCAAAAGGAAACGCCTCTGTCTAAGGCGTTAATTTAAAAAGGACGCCTACACCCTAGGGCGTCAAATTTCAAACGACGGGAAATAAAATTAAGGAAAGGAAAGGAAACGCCCTCACCTTGGGCGCATTTTTAATAAGTAACGACTAGGACAACGTTGTCAATTAAAACACACGACCTAACCTAAGGCGTGAATTCAGTTCGAGTTTCGTTCGACCCAGGAGTCTATCTAGAGCAAGTTCTGGATAACTACATCGAAGATGGAAAATAGTAAGGACTCTATCATGGAAGTATTACTTCCAATACAACTCTAACCCTATTAGGATCCCCAAAATCCTATAAATAACCTTTATCCATCGAACCCTAAAAGCTATTTGGTCGAAGGAGGTTTTGCTCTGCTGTTGTGTGTGAAGAACAGGTTTATGTTCTTCTTCCTGCCTCTGCTTTCGATCAACTCATGAAGAATATTAATTTTTCTTCATCTTATTCTCATGTAGGTTGCCTGCATCGAGAAAGGGCTCTCATATAGATTAAAGGACGTGAAGTTCTTCTTCTTCTTCCGGTGATCAGAAGGCTCTATTACAAACAGAGCATCGTTTTCTATCAAAACCCTTCACGTTTCTTCTTCCAGATCTTAATCAAGGTAGGTTTTCTCAAGATCGTAGCCCAAACTAGCTTAAGATCTTAATAATATCATCGGTCGTACATGCATATAGTTTTATTGTGGTTTCAAATATTTTCTATGTAATTTCAAAAAGAAACGCCCTTGGCAAGGGCGCTAATTTAAAGAAGCGACCCACACTAGGGCGCTAATTATTGTTTTGACGCCCTGCCCAGAAGTCGTCAATTTCATGTAACCACGTTTAAAAATTTAATATCTATGTAACCATGAATCTAATATATTGCATGAGTATACCTGTAAAATCCTGCTATTTTTCCTGTCATGATCATGTACCCTTTTTCCTGAAATTTTATTATCTGAAAATTGGTAAATTCTTGAATTAACGACCTTGTCTAGGTCGTCTCTTATTGAACTGACGCCCCAGACGAGGGCGCTAATTGAAAAGTAACGCCCCTGTCCAGGGCGCATTTTTGTTAAAATTTCAGAATATTAATTTTCTATAGAATAGAAATATTGAAGGGACGACTAATGTATAAGTCGTCAAATTTGTAAATAAACGCCCTTCTGTAAGGCGTTAATTGGATAATTAATGACTTGGCTAAAGTCGCTATTTTCTGTATTACTGTTTTCCCTTGTTTCTGTTAACCGAGAGTTTGATATATATGTATAAGGATATTATCGGCACTATATTTCCACTCCGTAAATATAGTCCCATGTTTCATGATGTTTTAACGTTACCCCCTCAATTCTCGGTGACATACAAGCTCTCCATTGGACATTCCGTTCCTTTAGACTAGCGAGTTAGTTATAGAGACCTCCATAAGACTCCTCGAGCCTTGGATTCCCTCAAGGCCGACTGAGCGGGTTGTACTATAAAAACCAATCACACTATTTTTGCCATGTCACTCTAAAGAAAAATGGTATACCGGCCCTCATGTCATGCCATGTGTATGATATGAGAATTATCTTAATGAACGGGGTAAAGCATGACATTGTTATGATGTTCTTGTAAACCCCAATTCTATATCAACATTGTTATGATGTTCTTGTAAACCCCAATTCTATATCAACATTGTTATAATGTTCTTGTAGACCCCAATTCTATATTAAACTTGATGTTCTTGTGGACCTCAATTCTATATAAAGAATGTCCATACTTGTTTGTCATGGTACCCAAGTTAGGGAACCAATTCCACCTAGTTTTATCGATAATCGTGATTGTACCGTTATTATCGCCATTCTATGTCAAGTGTCATATTTTTGGACTTTACTCTATCCAAGTTTATCCTACATGTCTATAAGCTCTATTCTTGAAATTCCATATTGGCTATATACAAAAGTGGATGTTAAAATACATGATTAATGCCTGCGCATATAGGGCCCGATCTGGTCCTGGGAGGAGCACCCGAAAGTACTTGTGCCCATGGGAGTTGATTGATCACGGTATTGGCATTATACCGAAGTGCATGACTAGCTTGATTGAACATTCCACAAATCTTGTACTTATACTTGACTTGATATTACATGACTTGCGTGACCCGAAAAAGGGTAATTTCATACTTGCGTGCTTGAACGTGATAGCCAAATTCCAACATGACATGATGAATACACTTGCTTGAATATCTTGATATCTTTTGATATAAGTTCTTGAAAGTTCATGACTAGTTCTCGTCGCTATCTTATTGTTATACACTCTCTCTATCTTGTCGTTTTATGCGAGCATGCATAGCTATAGTGCATTCATGAAAGATGTAATTACTTAAACCCATTGCTAGTTCTTGAGATATAATTTCCTACTGAACGTTCGCTCACTTAGTGTTTCCCTACTTTTCAGGTAAGTCCGACGATGAGGGAACTCAAACGGATGGGGAAAATCAAGAGTGAAAGAGATAGAGCTTCCCCCGTGTTATCTAGTCTTTTTCATATTTTCTTGAGTCAACCTTGTATTTTTCCTTTATTTTAGTTAGTACTTCAAAGGTTTGTAATAGATATATTCTTATGAAGGGATAAAGGATTGGGTTATCTTTACTTTTGCCCATCTCTGATTTTGGTGTCGGATACACTAATACTCTGATTGACATGATTAATATAAACTCGTCACGCGTCTCCGGGTATCTTCCGCTCTCGGGACGTGACAGTTTTTGTGGTATCAGAGCCTAGGGTATTCAATTCTTAAGAAACCCAAGTCCAAGGATAGGTTTAACCTTTAAACCGGTGAGATTGGGTAGAACCAAGGGTTAAAGTTGACATAAAAATGCTAGCTTCTAAATGAAATCACGTATTAATCTAGTTATTGTAATTGTAGGGCGATGGCTGCCGAACGTGCTCAGTGGCGCAATATGCAGCGTACACTTCAAGGCATGACTCAGGTGCTACAACAAGTAGCACAGGGAGGTGCACAACGTGCCGGAAGTCTTCACCAAGTCTTCAAAAACATGAACCCGCCTAAATTCATGGGTTCTACTAATCCGGATGACGCAGAGCCCTGGATCAGGGAGACGGAATATATATTCCGTGTTATGCAGTGCACGGATCAAGATAAAGTCTTATTAGCAACCTTTCAGTTGGAAAGGGATGCCCGAGGCTGGTGGGAATCAATAGAAGCTACTTTAAATCAAGACCCAGTTACTTGGGAAGAATTCGTTGAACATTTCAACGCTAAATATTTTTCGGACCGAGTACAGGAAAAGAAAGCTGGAAAATTCGCTGCACTGAAGCAACGGTCCTTGTCAATGGCCGAGTACGAGGCCCAATTTTCTAGATTATCTCGGTATGCTAAGCACTTAGTTAGCACCGAGAAGATGAAAGCTAGGAGGTTCCTAAATGGGCTCAGGCCCCAATATATCACACAGCTGGCGCCAATGGATATCCATGTCTACTCAAAAATTGTGCGCCGAGCTCAACTATTAGAAGACGCCACGGAACTATCTGATAGAATCCGTGGGAAGGACAAGAAAGAACAAGTTACATGTTCGGGTTCCTTTAAACCCAACTTCAAGAAGAGGCCTAGCAATGGAGGTACTTCATCACAAGATCAGAAGTTTAAGAAGACCAAGCCCTTCTCCATCACCACTACCCCATCAAATATAGTGTGCAAGCATTGTGACAAGGCGGGCCATAGAGTAGAAGAATGCTGGAGGAAACTAGGAGCATGTCTCCGCTGTGGGAGTCGCGATCATCGAATTCCCGATTGCCCATTACTTAATGATCAAGCCGGGGACGGAAAGCGCCCAGTAACCAAGAATGCTCGTCTTCACGGAATTAAGGAGACCGAACAAGAAGAAGAAGGCGGACTAGTAGAAGGTACATTGAAAGTTTGTTCCAAGTCTGCATATGTCTTAATTGATACTGGTGCTTCACATTCAATTGTTTCCAAGAAGTTCGCTGATCCATTACCCCTTGAACCGGAATGGATAAAATTAGTCTTGTCTACTCCTCTAGGAAACGAGACTGATATTACACACCATTACCAGAACTGTGAAGTATTGGTTCATGGTAAGAATCTCCCTATTGATCTTATATGTTTAGATCTAAAGGAGTATGATGTCGTACTAGGAGCGGATTGGTTATCTAAATATCAGGCAACGGTCGATTGCCGCAATAGCAAGGTTACTTTCGAGGAATTTCCAGAACTGATCTTTACTAGCCCCAAGAGGCGAAGCAAAACCCCTCTTATTTCGGCTCTCCGAGCTAGCAAGCTCATCAGGAAAGGATGTGTATCTTTCCTTGCATTCGTCACGATTAAGGAGGCTAAGGAAACTAAGATAGAAGACATTCCGGTGGTACAAGAATTTCTGGACGTATTTCCGGAAGATTTTCCTGGATTACCCCCACAAAGAGAAGTGGCCTTCACCATCGATTTAGTTCCTGGTGCGGGTCCAGTTTCTAAGGCACCGTATAGAATGTCACCTGCTGAACTCAAGGAGTTAAAGGAGCAATTGATGGAACTCATTAAGAAAGGATTCATAAGACCAAGTACTTCCCCATGGGGAGCGCCTGTATTATTTGTAAAGAAGAAAGATGGATCCATGAGGTTATGCGTCGACTATCGACAGTTGAATCATCTCACTATCAAGAACAAGTATCCACTGCCGAGAATCGATGAGTTGTTTGATCAAATTTCAGGATCCAAGTACTTTTCCAAAATTGATCTTAGGTCGGGATATCATCAGTTAAGAATCAAGGATGAGGACATTCATAAGACTGCATTCAGAAGCAGGTACGGCCATTATGAATTTGTTGTTATGCCTTTCGGACTAACGAATGCCCCTGCTGCCTTTATGCAGTTAATGAATAGTATATTCAGACCTTATTTGGATCAATTCGTGGTGGTTTTCATTGATGATATATTGATTTATTCCAAGACCAAGGAAGAGTATGAGGAGCATTTAAGGATTGCATTACAAATATTGAGGGCAAACCAATTATATGCAAAACTCAGCAAGTGTGAATTCTGGCTTGAGGAAGTGACTTTTCTCGGACATGTTATATCAAAAGATGGCTTATCAGTAGATCCATCAAAAGTTGAAGCTGTAAGAAATTGGGAAAGACCGACCAATGCTAGTGAGATCCGAATTTTCTTAGGTCTTGCTAGCTATTACAGGCGATTCATCAAAGATTTCTCTAAGATCGCCGTACCACTTACGAGGTTAACTCGCAAGGAGATCCGTTACGAATGGAGTGAGGAATGTGAAAGAAGCTTCCAAACTCTCAAGGATCATCTTACTACAGCTCCTGTCTTAGCTTTACCAATGGAAGGAGAGAAATTCGAGGTATACACTGATGCTTCTGGCATTGGCCTCGGATGTGTTCTAATACAACAAGGAAAGGTTATAGCTTACTCTTCTCGTCAATTAAAGAAGCATGAAGAGAACTACCCCGTCCATGACTTAGAATTAGCCGCGGTAGTATTTGCACTAAAGATCTGGAGGCATTATCTATATGGAGTACAGTTTACTGTATACTCCGATCACAAGAGTCTCAAGTATCTTTTCTCTCAAAAGGAACTAAATATGAGGCAAAGGCGTTGGCTAGAATATCTCAAGGACTTCGACTTCAATATACAATATCATCCCGGAAAGGGTAATCATGTAGCAGATGCCCTTAGTCGAAAGCCGAGAGCACTGTTAGCTAATTGTATGATTCAAGAATGGAAGTTGCTGGAGCAATTCTCTAAGCTCAATATAAGCATGGACACGGACTTCAAATGTGTCACATTGTCTCATATGAGCATTCATCCAGACCTATTAACTGAAATATAAGCACTTCAGGATGATGACCCAATATTAGTGGAAATGAAGGGCAAACTAGAAGGACAATCTGATTTCCAATTAGCATCCGATAGAAGGTTGTTATTCCAAAACAGAACTTGTATACCGGATTGTCCCAAGTTAAAGAAGAAGATCTTAGATGAAGCTCATAGATCAAGGTACACGATTCATCCTGGATCTACCAAAATGTACCAAGATGTGAAAAGAAATTTTTGGTGGCCCAACATGAAAAGGGAAATAGCGGACTACGTGTCGCGCTGTCTCACATGCCAATAGGTCAAGGCAGAACACCAAAAGCCTACTGGAAAACTACATCCTCTAGATATCCCTAAATGGAAGTGGGAGGATATTGGTATGGATTTCATCATGGGTTTATCTAAATCAAAAGGAGGACATGATGGAATATGGGTTATTATTGACCGATTGACTAAATCGGCGCATTTCTTGCCAATAAAGAGCCGATGGTCAGTTGATGTTTTGGCTGCATTATACATCAAGGAAATAGTCCGATTACATGGTATTCCTGTTTCAATCGTGCCTGACAGAGATCCCCGTTTTACTTCTCATTTTTGGAAGGGACTACAACATTCGTTAGGAACAAGGCTTAACTTTAGTACAGCTTTTCATCCGCAAACGGATGGTCAGACCGAGAGAACTAATCAGGTGGTTGAAGATATGCTCAGAGCTTGCATCATTGATTTCGATGGAAGCTGGCATGATCACTTGCCTCTGGTTGAATTCGCATACAATAATAGCTACCAGGCAAGTATAAAAATGGCACCTTTCGAAGCCTTATACGGAAGAAGTTGCCGATCACCCTTATGCTGGGACGAAGTTGGAGAGAAACAACTGCTAGGTCCAGACATGGTAAGGGTTACCACTGAGAAGATACAATTGATTAGAGAAAGACTGCAAGTTGTTCAGTCTAGGCAAAAGGCTTATGCTGATACAAGAAGGAGAGATCTTGAATTCCAAGTTGGAGATCATGTATTTCTCAAGATATCGCCTGGACGTGGCATACGGAGATTTGGTGTCAAGGGCAAGCTTACACCAAGATTCATCGGACCCTTCGAGATACTGGAAAGAGTTGGCGAGGTTACTTATTGCATCGCATTACCTCCCCAATTGTCTGATGTTCATAATGTGTTCCACATATCTATGTTGAAGAAGTATGTACATGATCCATCACATATTATTGAACATGGAGACTTAGTTATCCAGAAGGATCTTACATATGAACAGAAGCCCATAAAAGATACTAGATTGTGAAGTACGTACTCTAAGGAATAAGGTTATTCCCATGCTAAAAGTACAATGGAATAAGAGTTCCGATCATGAAGCCACATGGGAGACCGAGGAATTCATGAGGAAGCAATTTCCAGAATTATTTTAAGGTATATACTCTACACTCTCCACATATATATACTATGGAATTTGGGGACCAAATTCTTTTAAGTGGGGGAGGGTGTAGCAACCCTGGAAAAAATAAAGATTTTGAAAAGGGATCAAATTAAAATAAAAGATAAGTAAATAGATGATGAAAGCCAAATGCATAAGAATAAGCCAGAAAGAAAATAACGCCTTTTATCAAGGCGCTGATTCAAAAGGAAACGCCTCTGTCTAAGGCGTTAATTTAAAAAGGATGCCTACACCCTAGGGCGTCAAATTTCAAACGACGGGAAATAAAATTAAGGAAAGGAAAGGAAACGCCCTCACCTTGGGCGCGTTTTTAATAAGTAACGACTATGACAACGTCGTCAATTAAAACACACGACCTAACCTAAGGTGTGAATTCAGTTCGAGTTTCGTTCGACCCAGGAGTCTATCCAGAGCAAGTTCTGGATAACTACATCGAAGATGGAAAATAGTAAGGACTCTATCATGGAAGTATTACTTCCAATACAACTCTAACCCTATTAGGATCCCCAAAATCCTATAAATAACCTTTGTCCATCGAACCCTAAAAGCTATTTGGTCGAAGGAGGTTTTGCTCTACTGTTGTGCGTGTAGAACATGTTTATGTTCTTCTTCCTGCCTCTGCTTTCGATCAACTCATGAACAATATTAATTTTTCTTCATCTTATTCTCATGTAGGTTGCCTGCATCGAGAAAGGGTTCTCATATAGATTAAAGGACATGAAGTTCTTCTTCTTCTTCCGGTGATCAGAAGGCTCTATTACAAATAGAGCATCGTTTTCTATCAAAACCCTTCACATTTCTTCTTCCAGATCTTAATCAAGGTAGGTTTTCTCAAGATCGTAGCCCAAACTAGCTTAAGATATTAATAATATCATCGGTCGTGCATGCATATAGTTTTATTGTGGTTTCAGATGTTTTCTATGTAATTTCAAAAAGAAACGCCCTTGGCAAGGGCGCTAATTTAAAGAAGCGACCCACACTAGGGCGCTAATTATTGTTTTGACGCCCTGCCCAGAAGTCGTCAATTTCATGTAATTAATAAATACCCACGTTTAAAAATTTAATATCTATGTAACCATGAATCTAATATATTGCATGAGTATACCTGTGAAATCCTGCTATTTTTCCTGTCATGATCATGTACCCTTTTTCCTGAAATTTTATCATCTGAAAATTGGTAAATTCTTGAATTCACGACCTTGTCTAGGTCGTCTCTTATTGAACTGACGCCCCAGACCAGGGCGCTAATTGAAAAGTAACGCCCCTGTCCAGGGCGCATTTTTGTTAAAATTCCAGAATATTGATTGTCTGTAGAATAGAAATATTGAAGGGACGACTAATATATAAGTCATCAAATTTGTAAATAAACGCCCCTCTGTAAGGCGTTAATTGGATAATTAATGACTTGGCTAAAGTCGCTATTTTCTGTATTACTGTTTTCCCTTGTTTCTGTTAACCGAGAGTTTGATATATATGTATAAGGATATTATCGGCACTATATTTCCACTCCGTGAATATAGTCTCACGTTTCATGATGTTTTAACGTTACCCCCTCAATTCTCGGTGACATACAAGCTCTCCATTGGACATTCCGTTCCTTTGGACTAGCGAGTTAGTCATAGAGACCTCCATAAGACTGCTCGAGCCTTGGATTCCCTCAAGGCCGACTGAGCGGGTTGTACCATAAAAACCTATCACACTATTTTTGCCATGTCACTCTAAAGAAACATGGTATACCGGCCCTCATGTCATGCCATGTGTATGATATGAGAATTATCTTAATGAACGGGGTAAAGCATGACATTGTTATGATGTTCTTGTAAACCCCAATTCTATATCAACATTGTTATGATGTTCTTGTAAACCCCAATTCTATATCAACATTGTTATGATGTTCTTGTAGACCCCAATTCTATATTAAACTTGATGTTCTTGTGGACCTCAATTCTATATAAAGAATGTCCATACTTGTTTGTCATGGTACCCAAGTTAGGGAACCAATTCCACCTAGTTTTATCGATAATCGTGATTATACCGTTATTATCGCCATTCTATGTCAAGTGTCATATTTTTGGACTCTACTCTATCCAAGTTTATCCTACGTGTCTATAAGCTCTATTCTTGAAATTCCATATTGGCTATATACAAAAGTGGATGTTAAAATACATGATTAATGCCTGCGCATATAGGGCCCGATCTGGTCCTGGGAGGAGCACCCGAAAGTACTTGTGCCCATGGGAGTTGATTGATCACGGTATTGGCATTATACCGAAGTGCATGACTAGCTTGATTGAACATTCCACAAATCTTGTACTTGTACTTGACTTGATATTACATGACTTGCGTGACCCGAAAAAGGGTAATTTCATACTTGCGTGCTTGAACGTGATAGCCAAATTCCAACATGACATGATGAATACACTTGCTTGAATATCTTGATATCTTTTGATATAAGTTCTTGAAAGTTCATGACTAGTTCTCGTCGCTATCTTATTGTTATACACTCTCTCTATCTTGTCGTTTTATGCGAGCATGCATAGCTATAGTGCATTCATGAAAGATGTAATTACTTAAACCCATTGCTAGTTCTTGAGATATAATTTCCTACTGAGCGTTCGCTCACTTTACTTTTCAGGTAAGTCCGACGATGAGGGAACTCAAACGGATGGGGAAAATCAAGAGTGAAAGAGATAGAGCTTCTCCCGTGTTATCTAGTCTTTTTCATATTTTCTTGAGTCAACCTTGTATTTTTCCTTTATTTTAGTTAGTACTTCAAAGGTTTGTAATAGACATATTCTTATGAAAGAATAACGTATTGGGTTATCTTTACTTTTGCGCATCTCTGATTTTGGTGTCGGATACACTAATAGTCTGATTGACATGATTGATATAAACTCGTCACGCGTCTCCGGGTATCTTCCGTTCTCGGGGCATGACATTAAGTCTAGACATTGCACTGTAGCTTGCTTAGTTAAAGTCCATACATTGCTGATCGAACGTAAGTCTATACATTCTAACATTTTCCTACGTTCGCTGCTTTAGCTACACACCAAGTCTATACATTGTTCTTCGTCTCATGCATCACCTTCCAATGTCCATACAGCCATTCCCAAGTCTGTACATCCATCGCCTCATGCTGTGTCTCACCTCAAGTCTATACATTCACATGTAGGCAAAGTCTGCACACTGCCAAAGTCTGAACATCCACCGTCTCTTTGAGCGTCTCACACTTGCAAGTCTATACATTGCCTTTGGGCATCCAAGTCTATACATTGGCAGCACTGTGCAAGTCTATACATTGGCAGCCTGCCTGTGTTTCAAGCCATTCGTCAAGTCTATACATTGGCTTCGGTTCTTCAAGTGTGTACATTGGCCTCAAGCTTCACAAGTCTACACATTGTCTTCAAGGCATCGCAAGTCTATACAGCCTGCATGCCTCATAATGCCAAGTCTATACATCGTGGGCTTCGGTTCTACAAGTCTGTACATCCTTCAAGGGCCAAGTGTATACATCGTTCACATCACACACATTCAAAGTCTGAAGTCTGTACTGCCTTGACATGTGCTTCGTAAAGTCTATACAACGCTCAAAGTCTGTACAGCAGGCTTTGTCGTTCAAAGTACAAAGCCTATACATTGGCTTGCTACTTCATACGTTTGCTAGTCTATACAGCCACATCATGTCTATACAGTCTTTTAAGCTCAAAATCTGACGCCCACCAGAAGTGACGTCACTTCTCAAATAAACGCCTAGGAAAGACGCATCTTCTTCCATTGTGCATACTTTGATAGACGCAGAGTCTATACATCTCCCACAGCAAGCATAACATGTCTGAACATCAGTTGCACAGCAACTAAGTATATACATTGTGTTGCATTACATGCATCACCTAAACTCTATACATTGCTAGTGTAGCTCAAGCCTTTACATCAAAGTCTATACACTGGTTATGCTTGTGCATCACAAAGTCTGTACACTGCTGTCCTTGTTTTCATGTCTATACATTCGTTTGCTTCATGAACTGCACTGAAGTCTACACTTTCCCCTCTGATATGTTAATGCAACACTCTGCAAGTCTATACACTAAGGTCGCATGAAGGCTTTTCAAGTCTATACACTAAGGTCGCTGAAAGGCTTTCAAGTCTATACATTCTGACGTTGTATATACTTGCCTATATGCTATTCTAAAGTCTATACACGCCTTGTTAGAAGCTTGAACTGAACTAATTCGATTCATTCCTTTTGTCTCTGTCTGCAGATGATTCAAGCTGATGATTGGACACGTCATCCAAGGTGGTACCTGGCACGTGATCCGAGGTGCTCTCTGGGCAGGAACCTGAAGGACACACGCCCAACATCTGCTATATATATGGAGCATCCTCTTTCAGTGGAAGCTGGATCGTGAAGGAAAGAGTAGTAGGCATTCTTGTGAGGCTGTACGATCCAGAAAAGAGAGAGAGCAGAGAATTCTATTTCATCCAGATCTGAGTGAAATATTGTTGAGAGAGAGAGAGAGAGCAGTGTCTGTGGCTTGAAGATTTGCTTCTTCGGAAGCTACATTGTTTCCTGTTTTTCAGAGAGGATTTTTGTTCTTTGATTTTCTTGTTTTCTTTTTTCATTTCATCATCCTTATCGTATATTGTTACCCTCCTGTGATCGGAGGAAGGGAGGATTGATCCTCCAGTTTGCAAGTGACAGGGAGTCGCTTGTGGGTTCCCTCCTGGGTGGAGGAAGAGAGACCTCGGTCTCTAGTTTGCTAGTGACTGGTGTCACTGGTTGTGTCCCTCCGGTGTGGAGGAAGAGGGGAGGCTGTTCCCCTGGTCAAGCTATGTGGCAGCATCCTGTTCGCAGACTGAGTCTGCAGGTTATAGCCGTGGCTAGTGGAAGCCTCACTCTAGTTGGAGTTAGGGGTGGATGTAGATTGTGGACTACAATCGAACCACCTTAAAAATTCTTGTCTCCATTTGTGGTTTGCTGTTATCGTTTGTGCTCTCCATCTGCTTGACATTGTGGTTGACTGTGGACAGCTCGTTCAATCGCTCTTACTCTTTCTGTCTCGGTTAGTGACTGCGTTAGCAATACTATTTGTGCTATTTCTGAAGGATTTCAAATCGTTGAACTAATATTCCGCTAAAGTTATTAAAATCGGGAGTGATCTATTCATCCCCCCCTTCTATATCACTCTTCGCTGTGCTAACAAGGCGGTCTATCAGGCTATGCAGGGGTCCAACACCCCGCCTTCGCCGATTGTCTTTGGTCATTCCAATCCGTCCGTCGCTCAACCTAGAGCCGATGGGCCCGTTGTGCAGCCTGTTGATCTCACTCCGGTCCAACCTAGGACCCTCCGCTTCTCCAATCTTGAAATGGGCCAGTCTTCTAGTTCGGCCCAGCAATTCCATGATAAGGGCAATACCTTTGTCCCTTCTTTCCCATCGGATCATCATACCTCAGGCCCAGCTGTGCCGCAAGTTCTTGTCGGTCCGAACGATTTTATGCACCCTCAGCAAGGGGCAGCCCAAGTCCAATCTAATATGGGTCATCCTTCAATCCCTCATCCTTCTTATGGACCGTCTCCTCCATCTGCTTACCCTGCTGTTCCTCAAAATCCATCCTTTACTGTCCCTGCTCCCTCCCGAGAGCAGGAGTTGCTTGATAAGTGGGCCGCCATGCAGTAGCAACTCGACTTCCTTCAAAAGCAGGTTGGCCCTCAATCTTTGGCGGACGTTCCAGTCCCTAGTTTCCAAAACATCCGGTTCCCTCCACAGTCCGAGCTCCCTAATTATAGAAAGTATGACGGGAACAACAACCCTTTTGTTCATGTGAGGGACTTCTTATACAAGTCGGCTCAATTTCAGTACGACGATCGCCTCATGGCGTATCTATTTCGCCGATCGCTAGATGGTGTTGCATTGGAATGGTTTTATTCTTTGCCATTGGAAGATGTTGAGAGTTTCAAGACAGTGAAAGATAAGTTTATTCAAAGGTTCCAAGACAGAGTCGGCCCGGAATATTCATTTACTGATCTAGTAGCCGAAAAGATGAAACCAGATGAGGAATTTGCTACCTATGCAGACCGATGAGGCAGATGGCCGCTAGAGTGCCCGGCCACATTCCGGAGGAAGAGAAGGTCAAATTGTTAATTTCTAATGCCACTCCGACCTTCCGCAATATTTTAGCCATGAATGACATAGCCAATATGCATCAACATTTTGTAGCCGAGCTCGCTTTATTCAGACGCAGTTCAAGGATTCCCCCATACACTCACTATTTGAAAACCAAAAGCCCAAGTATCACAAGAAACCTCAAGGGCCGGTCACCGAGGGGATCCAAACGAATGAGCAAGTTCAAGCCGTTGCATTCCCATTCCAAGCCGCACCCTTTCGCTTCCCTCAAAACCCCCACACTCCACAGAATCCCGCTCCCCAAAACTTCCAGGCCACTCCACAAAACCCTCCGCCTACCTTCACCATTCCACAAAATACCTTCGCCGCACCACAGCAACCACCACCACCTCCACAATACCACAACGTCCCTCCACCCAACGGCTATAACAACAACAGCAATAATAAGCGCACGGCTCCTAAAAGGGCACAATACCCACCTTTGCCAGAAACTCTCACAGATATCTTCTTGGCTCTCATGTCAATCAATGCTATACAACTTCCTCCGGAACGGCGTGTCTGGAACCCGGCCGTTGATCAGACCAAATACTACATGTTCCACAGGCAGCCGGGCCACACCATCGAAGGATGTTTTCAGTTCAGGGACCTGGTATATGACCTTCATGAGGGACAGAGAATTGATTGGGCCGAGATGCACAAGGCCATTATTGAAATTAATGAAAAAAGAAGGCAGCCGCCGAGGTAGCAAGTGCAGCAGCAACAAGGACCGCAGCCGCAGCAGCCACCACAGCAGCAACAACAGTCGGTTCAGGATTTGGGGATTCACCAAAACCCGATGCCGAACCATCCTCCCGCTCCGCAGCCTCAGCCGCCGACACCGGCTCAGGTCAATGTTGTCCAACCCTCGGTTCCCAACACCGGGTGGTCTTTTGATGATGACAGCGCTACGCCGCAAGTAATGGCCCTCCACCATAACTACCACAATCCCCTTGCTCCATCTAGTCCAACACCTTCACCACTCATTCTCCCATTCACACCCACTCCAGTAACTCCGCCACCACTCGCAATTCTGTCACACCCACCACCAGCTACCCCCGCTACCATCATCACACCGTCACCCAATCCTTCGCTCATCACCACGCCTCCACTATCCTGTCCTCCCTCCGTATCATCACCCATCATCACCACCCCGCCTCCCATTAATCCCTCACCCATCATCCGCCCATCGCCGCTCATTACCTCCACCAACACCATATCCTACCAAATCCTTCCTCCCACACCGCCTCTTCCACTCATCCACACCACCGGGCCAGTAATATCCTCCCCTGATGCCGTGCCGGCACAAAACCTTGCCCTACGGAGCGGGCGGTTGTTCCATCGGAACTATCCCACTGCTTCAAACCCTCAATCTTCCCAACCGGCCGCTGAGCATGAAGAGGCCGAACCTCTGCCAGGTACCCAGTACGACTTGCTACATCATCTGGACAGAGTGCCCGCTAAGATATCAGTCCTGGAGCTTATCAAGAGATCTACCGTTCATCAAGATGCTCTCAGAAACTTCTTATAAAATGTGATGGTCAGTGAGGACATGGCAGTTGACAGTTTACCCACGGCACTAGCAACAATTTCCAAAGGGCCGGCAATCATGTTCGCAGAAACCGAGCTAGCTCCCCCAGAAGCTCGGCAAATGCCACTTTGCATCACAATTACTTTGAACAAAGTCAGTATTGACGCCGCGTGATGCGCACCGACTAGTGTCGTTAAGAAAGCCGTGCCACAATTTCAAAATATTCACACTCACTCACTTTAAAAGATTGGAAAATCAAATTATATAGTGGTAAGCAGAGTCGATCCCACGAGGATGAAAGATTCTTATTTTATCAAGTTGGAAAAACACCTTATGCTTTGAAAATCAAATTTTGAGTGAGATTAATCTAAGGAAAGACAAATTGCATGAAAACTATTTAAAGAATATGAGAGGGTTTAAGAAGAGAAATTAGAGGAGATAGAGAGAGAAACATAATTTCACAAATGATGAATTTCATTAAGATGATAGTGGAAAGTCACACTAGAAAAATAAGAATTACAACATGGGAACATCAAAGAGAAAAGATAAGAAAATATAGCTAATGCATGAAGAATAACGCCACCTCCTTGCCAAGCCTTGGATGAAGATCGCCTCGCCTTGGATGCCGACGCCGTGAGAAGACTAATGGATGAAGATCTGCCATGGGATATGAGAGGAAAATAGAGAAAGAACAAAATAGATGGAGGAAATTTGAAAACAATGCAAAAGGGTGTGTGTGTTGGTGTGTTTTGAGAAGAAATAGTGAAAAACTAGATTGAAAATAGAGAGTGATTTGGAGGAAGAATAACTTTAAAATAAGAAGAAATTAGGAAAAGTGGAAAACATGAAAGTTGTAGAGATTGAGAAGATGAAGAAGATTGATGAAGACTTCAGAGTTTAAAAACGAGAGGAAAATGGAGAAAACTAAGGATGAATAGGAGGTGGCCGCGTATGAATAGTGCAGAACTCTAAAAATCTGAACTTTCGAAAATTGACTATAGCTTTAAAACGGCGAAGAATTGGAAGATGAGGTAGAAGAAGAAGTTGAAGAACTTTCAAAAACGCACAACTTTTGTGAAGACCGTAGAAAGAGATGCGGATAAGAAGATGAAGAAAAATGATGAAGAACAGAAAGTATAAAAATCGGGTGAACAGTAAAAACCGTAGACAGAGCTTTGAAAAACTAATTATAGCATAAACACGAGAAAGATTTAGGAGAAGAGGAAGAATAAGAAGTTGGAGAAGACTTAAAAATGAAGAACTTTGATGAAGAACTTAACTGCAAAAGATGAAAAGAAAGGCTTCGAAATTAAACCCTAAGGCAGATCTTCAAGCTATCCTCCTCGTAACCCTGCGACCATGGCATCCTTTTATAGGGTTTTTGGTCTCTCACGATCGTGGACTTCCCAAATCCACTCAAATCCAGGTTTTTAGCAATACAACTTCACCCAATTAGACTTCTTTCCATCCTTGGAGTCCTCCTTTCCTTGAATATGGCTTGGATAAGCTTGAAAATTGGAAGGAGACTTCGATCGGGAAACTGGAGTTGCCTTTTCTGGTTCAACTTTGAATAGCGACTTATATTGGGGTGTCTTTTCTTAAAATGACACCTTAATCTAGGGCGTCCTTTCTTGAAGTAGCGACTGTATCTCGGGCGTCAGTTTCTTATTTCCTTATTTTGCTATTTCCACATTTTTCGTAAAATAGGAATTGACGACCTTCACTTTGGGCGTCCTTTCTATGATTAGCGACCTCCTCTCGGGCGCTAATTCTTTTCTCTCTTTTTTTATTCTTTTTCCACTTTCTTTTATCAACTGAATTGACGCCATTGGAGCTGTCGCTTCTTGCTGAAGGCGCGCTCTTGAATCTGTCGTTATTTAAATAACGCCTTGATCTAGGTCACTTTTTCCTGAAAATTAAAATATCAATCTATTTAATTCCAAAATAATTGTGCAAATATTTAACTATTTCTCAAATGGTCTTTTAAACTCAAAAAGATGATAAAATGCATGAAGACTCAAATAATGTGTCAGAATGTAATTAATGCTCATGTTGCACAAATATACTCAAATAATGCTCAAAGATGATGGATGTGATGTAAATTATGATGTAAAATATAGCACTTATCACACCCCCCAACTTACTCATTGCTAGACCCTTAGCAATGCAATTAAATCAGTCTTAAGGACCAACAAGAATTCATAAAGATCATACTCTTATATCCAGCTCTCCCTTCATAGAATCAACCAAAGATTAGGAATCCAGAATCATTAATGCTCATATTAGCCTTAGATTGGAAATTAAAGCACATGACTTAAGAATACAAATCAAAGTTCAATAGCACTTGTGCATGTGTAATTCTAAATATGCAGTTAAGACAATTGCATCCCCCATTTGTTATTCCAAGTAAGTACCTTTCAACCCTGCACCTCTCAGATAAGAGCATTTAAGCGTACTAGCTTTTGTCTGGCCTTTTCTTTTGTTCCTTTGGAACTTTTTTTTTCTCATTTGCACAACCATAGTGCTGCACTACCCTTCACCTTTTTGCGCGAACCTCAACACGTTTTAGGTGAAGCAGGCCCGGTTACTCAGATCAGGGGCATTTTTCATGGCGTGATCTTTCTATTTCATCATTTCTCTCTTTTTTCAACAATATGCCTTTACATTTTCTTTTCTTTTTTCTATAAAACTTGGCAGAAAGCTTTTTCTTGAAATAGATCTCCTCCTCAAGAAATGCAGAGTATCAGATACAGTTCCCAAAATAACAGAGGGCTTATCTTATTTTGCTTCATCAGAGTGCATAGTGAATATTTTTTCTAATAGTGCGCATGAACTTTAAAGAGATTCTTATATCAGTTTTCCATGGCTAGATCGAACTTAATTTTCCTTCAACCTTCTCCCTAGCCTTTTCTAATCTAGAATTACTTTCAATTCAAGCATGAAACAATAAAACTCAGTCGGGAATTTAATCTTTTCTCTTTCATGCAAATTTATAAAAAATGTTATACAAGAATTCATGCCAAATCCCTACCAGATTGTACTATATGCAATGATGAAAATTTTCTCTGCCCCCCCCAACTTAAATGACATTGTCCTCAATGACATGGAAAGTTGAAATGAAAGAACAATGTAATAATACAGTTTGCTGAGCAGGAAAGAGACAACCTGATGTGCGGGACAGAATCTCCTTTGGCGATAACTTCCTCTCCTTGGCTTGAATCTAATAACTAAAACACACTGAAACAAAAGCATCAAATAACAAAAATCTTGGGTTGCCTCCCAAAAGCGCTAAGTTTTCCGTCTTCAGCCAGACGCATAAAAAATCTTACTCCGGATCACTTAAAGCAATTGATTCTTTTAACAGCTGCTCACTTTCCACGTAAGGTTTTAATCGTTGACCGTTGACAGTGAAAATGTGACCATTTTTAGAATCCAAAATCTTAACAGCACCATGGTCAAAAATTTTAACAATAATGAACGGTCCATCCCATCTGGACTTTAGCTTACCGGGGAACAAACGCAGCCTCGCATTAAATAGCCAAACCTTTTGATTTTCTTGAAAACTCTTTCTGTGAATGTGTTTATAATGAAATGCTTTGGTTTTAGCTTTGTAAATCTTCGCATTTTCATAGGCTTCGTTCCTTAATTCCTCCAGTTCATGAATTTGTAGAGCTCTTTGGGCACCAGCTTGATTAAGATCAAAATTAACTTGCTTAATGGCCCAATAAGCTCCATGTTCCAATTCTACGGGCAAGTGGCAGGCTTTACCAAAAATGAGACGGTAAGGGGACATGCCAATGGGAGTTTTGTATGCAGTTCTATAGGCCCACAATGCATCATCTAGTCTTTCAGACCAATCTTTTCTATCCAACCTAACAGTTTTATGCAGAATATTTTTAATCTCCCGGTTTGACACTTCAACCTGGCCACTAGTTTGGGGATGATAGGGGGTAGCAAACTTGTGAGTGATACCATACTTATGAAGCAAAGCTCGGAATTGAAAATGAGTGAAATGAGAACCCCCATCACTAATCAGAGTTCTAGGACAACCAAACCTAGAAAAGATATTCTTCTTCACAAATTTCATAACCACCTTATGGTCATTTGTCCTAGTAGCAATGGCTTCAATCCATTTGGAAACATAATCGACCGCCACCAAGATATATTCATTACCGAATGAAGATGGAAACGGTCCCATAAAATCTATTCCCCAAACATCAAAAATTTCAACCACCAGAATGTGATTTAGCGGCATCATATCTCTCTTCGAATTATTGCCCACAGCTTGGCATCTCAAACATGATTTAAAAAATTCATAAGCATCCTTAAATAACGTGGGCCAATAAAATCCACTTTGTAGCACTTTTGTCGCTGTCTTCTTTCCAGAGAAGTGTCCCCCACAAGCTAAGTTATGACAAAAATTCAATACTGATTGCTGTTCTTCCTCAGGGACACATCTTCTAATGATCTGATCGGGACCCATATGAAACAGCTCAGGGTCCTCCCAGCAATAGTGTTTTACTTTAGAAAAGAAATGATCCTTCTCTTGCTTAGTCCACCCTCCCGGGATCTGACCTACCGCCAGGTAGTTAACAATGTTAGCATACCAAGGAGTTGAAGAATGAGAGAGGGAAAGAATCTGTTCATCGGGAAAAGAATCAGACATTGGAGTACTTTCAGGGATCACTATCCTGGATAAATGATCAGCAACTACATTGGCCAACCCCTTCTTGTCTCTAATTTCTAAATCAAACTCTTGTAATAATAGAATCCATCTAATGAGCCGGGGCTTAGCATCCTTCTTGGAAAGTAAGTATTTTAAGACAGAATGATCGGAGTAAACAATAACCTTAGCCCCTAAAAGATATGATCAAAATTTTTCTAGGGAAAAAACAACAGCTAGAAGCTCCTTCTCCGTGGTGGTGTAATTCATCTGAGCATCAGCAAGGGTGCGACTTGCATAATATATTACCACGGGCTTTTGCTCTATCTTCTGACCTAAGACAACTCCAACAGCATAGTCCGAGGCATCACACATAATCTCGAAAGGAAGCAACCAATCTGGAGATTGTAGAATCGGAGCTTGAGTAAGGGCCGCTTTCAAAGAATTAAAGGTTTTGAGACAAGAATCATCGAAATGGAATGGAGTATTTTTAGCAAGCAACTGTGTGAGGGGACGAGCAATGGTGGAGAAGTTCTAAATAAATCTTCTATAAAATCCAGCAAGGCCAAGAAAGGATCTGATTTGCTTGACAGATGTAGGGGGAGGAAGATTGGAAATCAAGTCTACTTTGGCTTTATCGACCTCTATTCCCCTTTCCGAAATCACATGGCCTAAAACTATGCCTTCCCTCACCATAAAGTGGCTCTTCTCCCAACTCAGCACAAGATTAGTATCAATGCACCTCTTCAAAACCTGAGTCAAATTTTCTAAGCACCCCTCAAAAGAATCACCAAACACCGAAAAATCATCCATGAAAACTTCCAAAGTCTCCCCCACCATGTCAGAAAATATCGACATCATACATCTTTGAAAAGTAGCAGGGGCATTACACAATCCAAACGGCATCCTTCTAAATGCAAATGTGCCATAGGGGCATGTAAAAGTGGTTTTTTCTTGATCCTCCGGATAGATAGCAACTTGATTATATCCGGAATAGCCATCCAAAAAGCAAAAATATTTTTGTCCAGCCAGCCTTTCCAGAATTTGATCAACAAACGGGAGTAGAAAATGATCTTTCTTTGTTACTGCATTTAATTTCCTGTAATCAATACAAACCCTCCATCCCGTCTGTAATCGCATGGGCACCTCTTCTCCTTTTTCATTTGTAACCACTGTCAGCCCCGACTTCTTAGAAACCACTTGTGTCGGGCTAACCCATTTGCTATCAGAAATAGGATAAATTATCCCAGCATCTAACCACTTAACAACTTCCTTCTTCACCACCTCTTTCGTATTTGGATTCAGCCGACGTTGCATCTCTCTACTCGGCTTGGCATTATCCTCCAAATAGATATGATGTATACAAACATCTGGACTTATACCCTTCAAATCTGCCACAGACCATCCTATCGCCCCCCTATGCTCCTTAAGAACTTCTAAGAGTTTAGATTCCTGAGCAGAGGTAAGATTAGAAGCAATGATAATAGGCAAGGTATGATCTGGGCCTAGATAAGCATATTTCAATGAATCCAGTAGAGGCTTAAGTTCCAAAATGGGCGGCTGATCAAGAGATGGAAGAATAGGTTCAGCTTGAAGTGGAGGGAGTGGTTCAACTCTAGAATAGGGTGCATAAGAAAGAGGTGAATCTTGAAGCAAACTACCTTCTTCAATCACATCCTCATTCATATCCGCATTTTCTTCAATTATTTCATCAAAAATATCAATGACATTACATTCTCCCTCATGATCCGGGTATTGTGAAGCTTTAAAAACATTCAGTGAGACCTTCTCTCCTCCAAAGGTAATATCCATCATCCCTGTGGCACAATTAATATTGGCCTTCGCCGTAGCCAAAAACGGGCGTCCCAAAATGATTGGTGTATGTTTTAACTCTTGGGATGAGGCCATATCCAAGATTAAAAAGTCCACTGGGAAATAGCATTCATGAATTTTCACTATCACATCCTCCAACAAACCCTTTGGTGTTTTAACAGACCGATCCGCTAGTTGAAGGATAATAGAAGTGGGCTTTAATTCCCCTAAATCAAATTACTCATAAATGCAGGTGGGTAACAAATTAACACTTGCTCCAAGATCTAGCAAAGCTTTATCAAATGTCACCCCACCTATATCACATGAAATTAATGGAGCACCAGGGTCCTTCAACTACTTTGGTAAAGAATTCATTAAAACAGCACTAACATCTTCAGATAGACGGATCTTCTGTGTTGCTACCTTCGGCTCCCTTCTTGGTGTACAAAACTCTTTCAAAAACTTAGCATACGCCGGCACATGTTTAATAGCATCTAAGAGTGGAATATTAATATTGACTTGTTTAAATAATTCCAACATCTCTTCTTGTTGGACCGGCTTCTTTTGAGCTTTTGGCTTTAATGCATCCGGAAAAGGGATCTTAGGAACATATCCTTGCAAACCTTCATCAACCTTGACCTTTCCTTTGTCCATTGTCTTCTCCTCCCCATCCGGCTTCTTTTTCTTTTGCACAATTATCGGCTCTTCTTCCTCATTATCACTTTCCTCTTGGGCATCTTGGCCCGAACTACCACCCACATCCTTAGCCTGATATGGATCATTAAGAACTTTCCCGCTCCTAAGGGTAGAGATAGCTTTGGCATTCTCGAATTGAGGAACGATAGGAAGGGGTGGCTGAGGTTGATTGGGCTGATTTGGAGGGGGAAGAATAGGAGCTCTTTGCTGAAAACCCGGAGGTTGTTGATTGCGGGGATTAGCTATGGGTTGACTAGGTAGCTGCCCAACATCTCTCCTCATATTACTAGCTGCCAACTGACCTATTTGACCTTCTAACTTAGCAATTGATTGTTGTTGAGAGAGAATAAGTTGTTGAAGTTGGTCAAATTTATCCTCAAAATGAGGCTGAGGGGGTTGAGGAGGCGGTTGATAAGGAGCTTGAGGTTGATAATGATGTGATGGACATTGATTATATTGGCCCTGAAATGATGAAGCTTGTTGATATGGGGCCCGAGCATGATGGAATGACGATGGCTGAAATGGAGGTTGTTGTTGTTGATTATGTTAAAAAGGATTTTGAAGATGTTGGTGAGACTGGTTTGGAACTTGAAAAGATTATTTTGGAATTGAGGGATTGACTTGAGTAGATGGACCTTGTTGTGATTTCCAAGAAAAATTTGGATGATTTCTCTAGCCCGGGTTATAGGTATTGGAATATGGATCATAGGTGGGCTTAGAGACACCCTGAGCATCAAAGACTTGTTCTTGGATAAATGGGGGAAGTTGGGCCGCCGTGGGGCAATCAATGACAGCATGATTTGGGCTAGAACATAGAGCACAAAGCTCTTGAAGGTTGGAATCTGAGAAAGATTGATTTTGTTGGATAGAAGGAAAAGAAGGTTCTTGTTTATTCATGGATAATAATTGATCAAGTTTTTGTGCTACCAAATCTACCTTCTCCATCCTTTGTGCCAACAAGTCCACTTTATTCAACTTTTGAGCAGGCGCATTAATATCCATCCTATTCTCCAACTCTCTTTGACTTTTGACTTCATATAGCCCACCCTTCTTAGCATGTCCAATCATCCTTTCATAGGAAGAAAGTGAAGCATGACTAATAGAATTTTCACTTAACATCTCAAATAAATCATAAGCTTCATCCTCGCTTTTACTCATGAAAGCACCCCCACATGAGGCATCTACCATTTGTCATTAGTTTTCTGTTAATCCCTCATAAAATGCTTGCACAATTTGCCATCTAGATAGGCCATGATGGGGACATTTTCTCAATAGATCTTTCAACCTGTCCCAAGCCTCATGAATTTGTTCCCCAGAATTTTGTGTAAATCCAGTGATGGCCCTTCTCATGGTATTAGTCCTACCAATGGGGTAGAATTTCTTCAAGAACTCTTTTTACATCTCTCCCCATGTGTCAATTGTTCTACCCAAGGCTCCCAACCAATATTTAGCTTTGTCCTTAAGGGAGAATGGGAAGAGAGTAAGCTTAAGGGCATCATCTGAGAAGTTTTGAATTTTGACAGTTGAACATATCTGGAGAAACGCATCGAGATGTTTATATGGATCTTCATTAGTATTGCCATAGAAGGATGGCAACATCTGAATGGTGCTGGATTTAATTTCATAATGAACCGCCTGGTTCTGAGGTGCTTGAATATAGAAGGACGGTTGATATTGATTAGGAATGAAGTAGTCCTTCATTTGCTTAGGAACTTGTTAGTTTTGATTTTGATTCTCAATGAGGTTAGGTTGGGGTTGGGACTTAGAATGCACTAACCTTTCAACTTCACTAATGGGTCCTATCAAATGAGGGTGGAGGGATCTCCTACCTTGCATGCAATGCAAAGGGCCCAAAAGGTAATGATGATGATTTTTTTTCTTCAAAATGCAAACAATTCCTATTGAATGGGTTATGCAAATGCAAGGATTAACTATATGAATGCAAGAATGATGATTTTTTTTTGAAAAACCTTCTAAGGTCACTCTTACTCCAAGGTGCTTCGTGGTACAACCTGCCCGGCGTCCGCGAGGGAATCCACGGGTACGGGGACTTATGGAGGTCTTAGAAATAGAATTTCAAGTCCAAAGAGACGGAATGCTCAATGGAGTGTCCTTCCAAATCCAAGAGGGGTGTAAAGATCCTAATGCCCTTAAGGAGGGGAAATAGATGAGAAGAGAATGTTTTTTCGAAAGATGTTGTGAATAAAGAATGAAAAACAAAAAGAGCAACTAAATGCACAAATGCATGAAAGTAATGCAACTAAGATGGAGATATGCTAGCATGAAATTTTTTTTTTGTATGTTTTCTGATTTTTTTTTATTTTTAGAGAATTTTTAGATTTTTTTCAATTTTCAAATAGAGATATGAATGAAATAGTCTATAAACTAAAAATACCACACAATATGCAAAAATACTGCAAAATAAAATTTAAAAGCATGTTTTTTGTGTTTTCTGGATTTTTGACTTTTTTTGAAATTTTTCAAAATTTTTCTGATTTTTTTGGAATTTTTCAGAAATTAGCAAAACATGAGCTTTACCTACGTTTCTGACCTTTCAGCGACGCTTGATTTTCTCAGATTTTTTTGAATTTCTGCTTTCTGTGACAGATCTGGGCTTTAGCGACGCTTCCTGTGACAGATTTTTTTTCTTGGAGTTTCAGGTCCGAATTTCTTTGAATTTTCTGATTTTCTATTTTTTTTTGCTTTTTCCTGCAAAGTAAAATAGAAAAATAAGTAAAACTATATACAAATCAAACACAAGGAATTTCCCAACATAAAAGTTAATTTCCTCCCCGGTAACGGCGCCAAAAATTGATGCACACCGACTAGTGTCGTTAAGAAAGCCGTGCCACAATTTTAAAATATTCACACTCACTCACTTTAAAAGATTGGAAAATCAAATTATATAGTGGTAAGCGGAGTCGATCCCACGAGGAGGAAAAATCCTTATTTTATCAAGTTGGAAAAACACCTTATGCTTTGAAAATCGAATTTTGAGTGAGATTAATCTAAGGAAAGATAAATTGCATGAAAACTATTTAAAGAACATGAGAGGGTTTAAGAAGAGAAATTAGAGGAGATAGAGAGAGAAACATAATTTCACAAATGATGAATTTCATTAAGATGATAGTGGAAAGTCACACTAGAAAAATAAGAATTACAACATGGGAACATCAAAGAGAAAAGATAAGAAAATATAGCCAATGCATGAAGAATAACGCCGCCTCCTTGCCAAGCCTTGGATGAAGATCTCCTCGCCTTGGATGCCAACGCCGTGAGAAGACTAATAGATGAAGATCCACCTTGGGATATGAGAGGAAAATAGAGGAAGAAAGAAATAGATGGAGGAAATTTGAAAACAATGCAAAAGGGTGTGTGTGTTGGTGTGTTTTGAGAAGAAACAGTGAAAAACTAGATTGAAAACAAAGGGTGATTTGGAGGAAGAATAACATTAAAATCAGAAGGAATTAGGAAAAGTAGAAAACATGAAAGTTGTAGAGATTGAGAAGATGAAGAAGATTGATGAAGACTTCAGAGTTAAAAAACGAGAGGAAGATGGAGAAAACTGAGGATGAACAGGAGGTGGTCGCGGATGAACAGTGCAGAACTCTAAAAATCTGAACTTTAGAAAATTGACTATAGCTTAATAACGGTGAGGAATTGGAAGATGAGGTAGAAGAAGAAGTTGAAGAACTTTCAAAAATGCACAACTTTTGTGAAGACAGCAGAAAGAGATGAGGATAAGAAGATGGAGAAATACGATGAAGAACAGAAAGTATGAAAATCGGGTGAACAGTAAAAACCGTAGACAGAGCTTTGAAAAACTAATTATAGCATAAAAACGAGAAATAATTAGGAGAACAGGAAGAAGAAGAAGTTGGAGAAGACTTAAAAATGAAGAACTTTGATGAAGAACTTAACTGCAAAAGATGAAAAGAAAGGCTTCGAATTTAAACCCTAAGGCAGATCTCCAAACTGTCCTCCTCGTAACCCTGCGACCATGGCATCCTTTTGTAGGGTTTTTGGTCTCTCACGATCGTGGACTTCCCAAATCCACTCAAATCCAGGTTTTTGGCAATACAACTTCACCCAATTAGACTTCTTTCCATCCTTGGAGTCCTCCTTTCCTTGAATATGGCTTGGATAAGCTTGAAAATTGGAAGGAGACTTCGATCGGGAAACTGCAATTACCTTTTCTGGTTCAACTTTGAATAGCGACTTATAGTGGGGCGTCTTTTCTTAAAATGACACCTTAATCTAGGGCGTCCTTTCTTGAAGTAGCGACTGCATCTCGGGCGTCAGTTTCTTATTTCCTTATTTTGCTATTTCCATATTTTTCGTAAAATAGGAATTGACGACCTTAACTTTGGGCGTCCTTTCTATGATTAGCGACCTCCTCTCGGGCGCTAATTCTTTTCTCTCTTTTTTTATTCTTTTTCCACTTTCTTTTATCAACTGAATTGACGCCATTGGAGCTGTCGCTTCTTGCTGAAGGCGCGCTCTTGAATCTGTCGTTATTTAAATAGCGCCTTGATCTAGGTCGCTTTTTCCTGAAAATTAAAATATCAATCTATTTAATTCCAAAATAATTGTGCAAATATTTAACTATTTCTCACATGGTCTTTTAAACTCAAAAAGATGATAAAATGCATGAAGACTCAAATAATGTGTCAGAATGTAATTAATGCTCATGTTGCACAAATATACTCAAATAATGCTCAAAGATGATGGATGTGATGTAAATTATGATGTAAAATACAGCACTTATCACCGCGCTGGTTGATACAGGGGCATCGATTAACGTGTGCCTGCTCAGTACTCTCCGAGCTTGCAACATCCCAGAGGAATTACTCCGACCAACCCCCACCACCATAGCTGCATATGACAACTCAAGAAGAGCCTGTCACGGGGTGGTCACTATTCAAGCGGAGCTCGGGCCCCTTACCATGCCCGTGGAATTTTATGTGCTGAACATTGACCCTATGTTCAAGGCTATCTTGGGTCGTCCATGGATTGACACTCTCGGTGCTGTACCCTCTACTGCACATCAATGCATTAAATTCCCTTTCCAAGGGAGGGTCGTCAAAGTTAAGAGTTTATCCACGGTCCAATCGGTGAAGGCTATTTCAGAAAAGGTTATCCCCACTTTATGGCCAAGCAGTCGGCCCGTTATGTCAGTGCTAGATCTTGACTTTCCCTGGGCTTACGCACCCCGCAAGCTCGTCACTGCGGCGGTTGATATCAAGGTGAAGCCCCAGATCCGTGATTCCAAGGGCTGGGACATTATACTGAAGCTAGGCTACCAACTGGGGAGAGGCCTCGGTGCTCAATTGCAAGGAAGAACTAAACCCATCCCCAAAGGCAGAAAAATGAACAGGAGAGGTCTCGGCTGCCGAGAAATTGCATTATCTATGATGGGTGATTCTGGGCCACTCACCTGGGACTACCGTCAACATTTTCTTCGAGGGCCTCTCCAGCCCGGCACATTAGCTCCACAGCCAGCTCCACCAAGGAAAGATATAGTCTGTCCGATTGTCAGTCCACCCCCGTTGCTAAGGAGGCCAGTTGATGATGAGATTGACTATGGTCAAGCCCTTCAGGGGCTATTTCATGAAGAAGACTGCCAGAAGCATCAAGAGGTTTGGCTCGTCCAATGGAGGCCGAAGAAGCAGCCAGTTCAGCATCTACGGAAGGAGGAGAGCTCGCCGATTGTCTTATCTTGGTCTCCCTCCCTTCTTCAATCTCTCCTTCAGCGATGGGAACTCATACCTCGTCCCCCTCCCATTGTGATAAATCCATCCCTCAATGACCCGTTTGAAATCCTGTTTGTCCCTTGCGCCTATGGGCGTTGTCCTCCTATTAATCTGGCCGATCTATTCACTCCTCCGTCCTCCACCACTCCACTCCACGAGATGTGGTTTCGGTCCTCCGATCCCTTCTTCGATTGCATCTTCCCTGAATTGTTCCCCATGCAACTCCCGCCTCCTCCATCCTGTTGTGTGGTCTCCACTGATCTCTAAAAAAAACGTCAAATTCGAAACGGAGATTTCAGTGGAAGATTATGCTACCTTGTCTCCATCCTCCTCCCAGGAGCATGAGTCCCATGCTCCTTCCTTTCCACTAGATTTTCTTTCCCCTATGATAGGATTAGGGTCCGTCGAGTCTAGGGAAGTAGAGTCAGTCAGGTCTGGAGAAGTAGGGTCTTGTTCTAGCTCGTCCAACCCTTCCTCCCCTGAGCCGCGCCCGCTTGCGCGTACTCCCAAATCCATTCCTGATAGATTCCTGCAAGATCTAGCTCAGCGATGTCATGCTCTTTTAAAGTGTCCAGAATTTGTTGCTACGGCAATTATGATTGAAGATGAAGAGGAAATAGAGGAGGTGTGGAGCGATGACGGACTCGGCGTCTATGAAATCCTGGATGAGAAAGATCCAATCGATGAGGACAACAACGTAGATGACACTGCCGATTTATATACACAAGGACTAAAGAAATTTGACGAGCCATCATCAGCAGTGGATGAACCTACGAAGGAAATAAATCTGGGAACTGAAGAAGACCAAAGGCCCATCATTATTGCTGCTAGTTTTCCTTCACAAGTAGAAGAAGATTTAATCAAGGTTCTAAGGGAGTATAACGATTCTTTCACCTGGTCTTATGAGGACATGCTAGGTCTTGACCCCTCTTTGGTGGAACATAGACTCGTGTTTAAACCAGGGGCAACACCTGTAAAACAACGGTCAAGAAGATTTCACCCCCATATGGCCTTAAGGATTAAGGAAGAAGTCGACAAGTTGTACAAGGCCAGATTCATTAGAGTTTTTCTATATCCTCAGTGGGTGGCAAACATAGTCCCTGTCATCAAGAAGGATGGAAAGGTGCGTATCTGCATCGATTTCAGGGATCTCAATAAAGCATATCCCAAAGATGATTTCCCGCTGCCTCACATAGACGTCCTAGTAGATAACACCGTCGGGTACGAGGCATTGTCGTTCATGGATGGGTACTCAGGTTATAATCAGATCCGTCTCGCTCCGGAAGATCAAGAGAAAACTTTTTTCACCACGCCCTGGGGCACGTACTGTTACGTGGTTATGCCGTTCGATTTGAAGAACGCGGGTGCCACCTATCAGAGGGCGATGATGGCCATTTTCCATGACATGATGCATATCTATATGGAAGCTTACGTGGATGACATTTTGGTGAAGTCAAGGACTAAAAAAGAACACCCCTCTATTCTGGCTAAGGTGTTGCAAAGAGCCAGGGAGTACAAACTGAAAATGAATCTGAAGAAGTGTGTATTCAGAGTCTCTTCAGGGAAGTTGCTAGGTTTCATAGTAAGCAAACGGGGATTCAGATTGATCCTAACAAAGCATAGGCCGTCATGGATATGCCTCCGTTAAAGAACATCACCGAACTTCGAGGATTGATTGGTTGATTACAATTCATCAGAAGATTCATATCCCAACATTCTCAAAGGTGTCGCCCGTTTTATGAATTACTTAAGGTGGGGTTAAGTTTGAATGGAATCAAGACTGTCAGAAGGCCTATGAGGACCTAAAGGAATATCTATCCAATCCCCCGATTTTGCAACCTCCTGTCCCTGGGAAACCCCTAATCCTATACATCTCGGTCATTGAGGACTCCCTAGGGGCGGTCTTAGCACAAGTAGATGATGAAGGGAAAGAGCGGGTTGCTTATTACCTCTCTCGGTTGTTTAACCCAGCTGAGTCCAGATATACCGTTATGGAGAAGACTTGCGCCGCGTTAGTGTGGGTAGCTCAGAAGCTTAAACATTACTTCCTTGCCCACCCAGTTAGGTTGATCTCTAGAATGGACCCGATTCTCTATCTCTTAGAAAAGCCTGTCCTTTCTAGTAGGTTAGCTCGCTGGCAGAGCTTCCTCTCTCAATTTGATATCACTTTTGTCGTTCAAAAGGCGATCAAAGGATACGTCATTGCTGAGCATCTTGCCCATCTCCCCATTCCTCACACCGACTCTATTCAGGATGATTTCCCTGATGAGCATCTCTCTGCTATCTCTCATCATCCCTTTTGGTCTCTGCACTTTGATGGTGCACTCAATTCTCAAGGCCGAGGGATCGGCGTTGTTCTGCTCACTCTAGAGGGAGTGACTATTCCCTTTGCTTATCAACTTCGATTTCCTGCTACCAACAATATCGCCGAGTATGAAGCTCTCCTAGCTAGATTGAAGCACGCCTATCTCCTAGGCGCGTGCTATTTGAATATCATAGGAGACTCTCAGCTCGTCCTGCGGCAAGTTCTGTCCACTTACCGCACTCGTGACCCCAAGCTCAAGCCTTATCAAGATTTGGTCACACTCCTGGCTAGGCAATTTCGTAAGCTGATCTACATCCATACTCCTAGGTCTCAGAACATTCTAGCTGATGCCTTAGCTTCACTTGCTTCCTCTCTATCTTTCCCTCTCAGTTGGAGCACTGAGACTATCGTCGTTCAGAGACTGGACGCACCCTCTCTTCAGGATCCTTGGTTCATCAACCTTAGGAAAGCTATGGAGGCGAGGACTGAGAAGGAAGATCTCAAGGAAGTATCTTTAATGGGCTGATCTTTGAATAGGAAAAAGAATGGATCCGCAGGGTCCCAAATGAATTGGCTTATTCGACCTCGAATTGTATCCCCCCACGAATGAAATTAAAAAAATTTCCTAATCGTTCAAAACTTCGTTGCGAAGTCTATAACCACAATCAGGAATCAAATAGAACAAATCACAAAAGACAAGAAAAAATTAATTCTAACTCTAGATATAAGTATTAGCCCCATTGAATGTTGAAATTACGTATTTCATTTCTAGTAGTAGATCCATAATCTAAAAAGTTGTTAGAAGAGATCCTAGAAGAAGAAGAACTGCCCTGGTATCACGAAATTGAGTTATTTTGCAAAGACGGATCGTTCCCAGAAGGGGCAAATGCCGAGCATCGTAAGTCGATAAGGAGAGCCGCCTCAAGGTATACCATTGTTATAGGAGAACTATACAGGCGTGCTACTAATGGAATGCTCATGAGATGTTTAGATGATGATGAAGCTTGGAAGGTGGTTGAAGTAGCCCATTCTAGTGAGTGTGGAGGTCATGTCAATGGCCAGCCCTAGCAAAGAAGATCCTTCAGAAGGGCTACTACTGGCCCACTCTAGAGGAAGATTGCTCCCTCTACGTCCGGAGGTGTCTTAAATGCCAACTCCACGCTGATAAAATTCACGCTCCAGCTTCATCTCTCCATCCTCTTTCTGCTCCTTGGCCATTCTCTATGTGGGCTTTCGACGTCGTCGGCCCGCTCGGTGATCCCAATTCTCAGATCAAGCAGAAATCCTTTATCCTTACCGCCACTGAGTACTTCACCAAATGGGCCGAAGCAGAGGCATACGCGGAGATCAAAGCTTCAACGGTGTGCCGCTTTATCATGAAGAATATCATCTCGCGGCTCGGAGTGCCAAGCAGCATCATCACCGACAACGGACCCCAGTTCGTCTCCCAAGAGCTCAAGGACCTATGTAAGAAGTTCAATATTGCATTGCATCATTCATCTCCATATTATCCTCAAGACAACGGTCAAGCCGATCCCACCAACAAAACCCTTCTCAAAATCATAAAGAAAACATGTGAATCTCATAAGTTTTTCGATTGGCCAGAAAGATTAGTGGAAGCTCTGTGGGCTTACCGTACCTCCGTCCGTACTCCCACGGGACAAACTCCCTATGCTCTTACCTATGGGATGGAGGCGGTAGTCCCATATGAGATCTTGATCCCTTCCCTTAGAGTGTAGCTTGATAAGGAACTTAATCTCGATGAACGACGAGAGGCGTTGCTTGTTCAGCTGGAACTCTTGGATGAGAAGAGGACGAACGCGGCCGATCACGTATCCGTTTATCAAAAGAGAGTTTTGCGTTATTTTCAAAATAAGGTAATTGAAAAAAAAGTTCAAAAAGGTGATATGGTTTTGAAATGTAAATTCATTCGGTATGTAGGTCCTAGGTCTTAATTACAACCTAACTGGGAAGGGCCGTTCGTTGTAAAAGAGGCTTATCCAGGGAATGCTTATCGCTTAGTAAACGCAGAAGGTGAGGAGCTCTCTCACCCTTGGAATGGGTTGTACCTTAAGTGTTTCTTTTCTTAGAGTCTAATCAGTGCCACCCCGACAGCGAGGTGTTCCCTCCCTTTCACCATGAAGAGTCCCGAGTACGGCAATCACACACCACACGACACCCCTGGTCAGGTTTCCTGCTTTGTAGATGCTGTTTCTCCTCGGCCATGCTTTGGGGGAAAGTTGAAGTCCCTGTCCGTTTCCTTCCTCGGCTGAATCCAAGGGCAAGAGGTGAATAAGGAGGCGATGACCAATCTAGGCACCCTAACGAGAGGAGGTCTTAAATAGGGGCAGTCCGTTATGACCTGACGCCACAAGCAAGGAAAAGGAAAAGAAAGCAAAGAGCAATCTTTGTAACAAAAGCAAAAGTATTATCTCGAAAGTCTACCCCACCAGAATTCCAAAGCTCCAGAAAGGCAAAAAGAAAGAAAGCTAGGCATGGCAAGAGTGGCAGTACAGTTGCCCGCGGGACGAATGAGCCCGGTCGCACGCATGCCTAGAGTGGACTAAGATTCGATGACGGACACAAAGTCCCGGTGCAACATACCGAATCTCTAAAGAGTTGTCTGGAGAAGAACTCAAGTCCTAAAAACTCCTATATCTGGCCTAAGCTTACCCCCGTCTTCTATTTTCCTTTTTTAGGATCAAGACTAGTATCTTGGGTATGGCCTTGGTAGAGACACCGTCATGCAAGTTGGGCCTTGGTCAGGGGTGGTCACCTTGTTGCACGCCAACATCGGGGACTCTCAATACAATAAGAAGGACCCACGTTGTCGGGGGGAGGCGCTGGTCCCCAAAATCCAACAAAAAAATCATATATTTCCCAAAAAAATCATATAAATCAAAATCCAAAAAATCATATATTCCAAAATCCAAAAAAATCATATATTTCAAAATCGAACAAAAAAATCATGTATTTCCAAAATCAAACAAAAAATCACATATTTCAAAATCTCACAAAAATTCAGATATTTCCAAAACCCCAAAAACACCATCATATGCATTGCATGCGTCGCATTATTTCTGTTATGTTTTCCGCCTATTTAATAAGGCTCCACCCCTTGACCAAATATCAAGAAATTGTCATTTTCTAACTTACTCTAAGGCAAGGGGTTGAGTCTAAGAACAGATCTAACTTGTCTATTGTCTAAGTGTGTGCAGAATGCAGGTTCAAGCCCAAGACTGAAATCTCACAACCATGCAGGTTCAGGAATGTGACGCGCCAGGTTCAGGCCGTCACACTCATCTGACGGTCCATCCTTGACCGTCACTTTGTCTTCAGGCATTTGCTTTATTCTCTCAGCAGCTCTCTCTGACGGTCTGGTCCACGACCATCACGCCTTCTAACGGTCTGTCGTTGGACCGTTACATCCTCCAGAGAACTTAATTCTCAGTCCGTTCCCCTGACGGCCTATCGGCCGACCGTTACATCCTCCTAGCGGCCCTTCTCAAGACCGTTACATTCTCTAGAGGCTTTGTTTTTCAGATCATTCTAGCCAAGTCAAACCACAACTCATGCTCATACAACTAAGGCATTCCCATCTCATTCAAAAGAACTTAATGAAACATAATATTAATGGGATTTCAATTCTGATTGTCAATTACATCAACATCTTTCATGAACCACTAAATCAAACTACATTCAGTTTCTTATCCGCAAGAGGGCGGATCTTCCTCAATTCCTTCACGTAGCCACGGCGTGCTTCGTCGTTCTCTTCCACTTCTTCTTGCCACGGACGCACCTTGCTGATCTCCCACATGGTCAGCGCGTTCTGAACCGCTCTTTCATCCTCCTCGGTCCCCATCTTCCTAGGTGGAAGGGGAGGGTAGTGTGATAGTGCAGGAGCTTCAATCCAAGGTAGTCCGATCTGAAGATGGCACCGGTGCGGGTTGTAGATCGCCATGGTAGTATTTCCCACTAGCTGGAGGTCCAGGCCTTGACGTCGCGGTATTCATAGCAAAATGCTCCAAAGGATTCTTGGTCGCATGATGAATTTCTCTAATGGCAAAGTGTTGAAGAAGAGGCGCCATTCATCCCGTGTTTTCTTGTCCGCCGTCTTGCATTCAATCTGAGAAGAAAATCCAAAAGCGCCTCCAATAAAGAACAAAGGGTGGCTCCCGAAGATCCGGCTGGCAGAAGTTGCATCCTCCTTGGGTTGGAATTTGATTCTCACTCCCATCCAACACTCAAGGAGTATCATGGAACCGAATAGGGGTCCTCCTAAGCAAGCGGAGCTTAGTCCTTCATAGAGATATGAGAGGATCGCTTGAGAGATGGACATTCCCCGCCACAACCCGCTGATAATGCTAAGATTTTGGGTATCTAAGAGGTGGTCGGTAGTACTGAAAAGGAAGATCCCGCATAAGCAAACCGACACTGCCTTGGCTATTGCTTCATGTCTCTCCCACTTGTTTTTACAATGAGAGACTATCCACTGTGCCATGGGTATCAAGTGTATGTGGTGCGGGCTGATCATGGTCCTCACGTCCTTTGGATTATGGATGAAATCACTTAAGATCAAGGACGGGTCAGTAGGCTCCACCGTGTAGCAAACTAGATCTTCACCCCCACCTTAGTCTTAGGAAGGGCTAGGTAGGTTTCTACCTCCTCTAATAGGACTGTAGCTTCAAAAGAAGGGAAGATGAAGGTATGTGTTTGTGGATGCCACAATTCTACGAGGGCTGAAATGCTTGGCCAATCTAAAGACAATTTCTGAAGGTTCTTGGCTAAGACCAACAAGGGTTGAAGGTGCCATGCCCTAAGGATTGCTACAACTTCTAAAGGGAGTTCCTTGATCATGGGAGCCACCCACTTCAGATTGGAGTAACATCTTGGACCAGGAAGAGGCTAGGAAGAAGAAGAAGATCATAAGGAAGATGAAGTGCAGAAAATTGATGAACTTGGCTAAGGTAAAAAGAGCTTACCACTCTTTGAGCATTGGAGCTCAGATGTTTGGGAATCGATGTCAACCTTTATAGCTCTCCATGCTCTTTTCTCGCAGCCTTAAGCCCGGTGTAGATCTTCTCCTCCATGGCCATCACCTCGAAGCTTCTCTTCATCATGTTTCCTACCCTTGGGAGAAGTTCTTCAGCATTCTAGCAGAGAATTCAACAAAGTTATGATTTTTGGCTAAGTTTCCATGTTTTAAAGGCTTACTTTTGGATCTGAAGTGATAAGATTTGAGTTGGAAGGCCTTATCTCAAGTTTAGAAGAGTTCTAATAGGGGTTTGGGTAGTCATCCTTCGGGTTTTGCCTCTCATGGCACAATCCATCTCCGAGTACACTTCATTCTCTAAACGGTCTATCGTAGGGCCGTCAGTTGGCTCTGACGCCCCAGCTCTGGGCTGTCACATTTTCTGTGGGTTTCTTTTAGCCCAAATTCCGTTCTGTCAAGCCTAACGGTCTAGCATGACACCGTTACATCTTGTGACGCATGGACTCTGAGCCGTCACATTTCCTACTGTTCAATCTTGGCTTCTTCTCGTTTGTTCATCCCTGACGGTCTGGTCACAGCCGTCACTTGGCTCTAACGCTCACATCCGGACCGTCACATTTTTTTGCAAGTCGCCTTGGTATAGCACTGCTCTGCCATCTTTAACGGTCTAGCATTTGACCGTTACACAAATCTGACGCCCCCTCTATGGACCGTCACGCTTCTTGCTGCCCAGCTTGGCAACCTAGCCTCTGTCATTTGCTAACGGCCTCTGCCTGATGCGTTACATGACCCAGACGGTGTGGATCTAAACCGTCACTTTGTCTGCTGCTGTATTGGTGCTATTCTGTTCTGCCTATGATTAGACCTGGCGGTCTTATACACTTTCCATTCCTTTCATCCTGTCCAGCCTCTCATCCACACATCTCATCCACACGTTTCATTTTCACAAAATCGTCCATTCTTTCACATGTACACATGCCTTTTCTCATTCCATTCACACATTTTTTCACATCGTCTTCGCATTTTCCATCATCCATTCACATTCATTCTCACATCCATTTCCTACATTCACACTCATATTTGCATTCACACATCCATTCATTGACATAAAAACCACAACAAAAACACAAAAAGATTTTCATTCATTTGCACTTTCATTCATTTCCATTTACATGTACAAGTAATAAGAAAAACCAAACAAAGCACATTCGGCCGGCTCGTCCACCGGGCCGCCATCATCATCTCCGCCCTCGGGTCTCCTCACTGGTGGCGCTATGGAGGCACTCTCCTCCTTCTGACCTCTCTCTGCTCTCTCATTCCTCTACTGGCCGGAGAAACTGACGAGGTAGTCAGCCGCTGAACCAGTATGGGCAGCACTCCTCGGTGCTCCACTCTGAGAGGCACTCCGCTCCGATCCGTGGCCCATCATCCGTATGGTCCTCTCCACGGTTCGTACCTCGACCTTCATATCATGCGCCTGGAGCCGCGCTGCTCGTGCCTCGGTCCGATATATCTCTAGGTCCGCCGTCTGCGTGACCGCCCGCTCAAATTCTCCTCTCCATCGGGCCACCTCCGCCTGCTGTAACTCTGCCTCCGTCCGAGCACGCTCTGCCTCAGCCTTCGCTGCGGCTAACTCTTTCACCTGTAGTTTGCATTTCATCATGATTAGTCAATTTAACATTTAAATTTTGCATAAGCATTTAGGTCTAAAGAAGCATTTAGCATCTTACCCGCTCCGCGAGGGTGGCCTCCGCCTCCTCAGCCCGACCAACTGCTCGAGCGAACTCGGCGTCCCGCTCAGCTCTGCCCCCAGCAGGCTGTGATGACGATGATGGAGCATCCGGTCCGGCTCCTTGGGCTCCCTCAGCCCGCTGCATTTAGAAGTCATGGTTAGTCAATCATTGGCATCATTTGCGTCATCAGCATCATAAGTATGAATCATTTAAGTCTAAGGTTTTGGGAATTTTAGCAGAAGCTCCAAGGCAGCCCGATACTCGTCCCGCTGTTGGACGGTGGCATGGAGTAGCCCCTCGAGCTCGGCTATCCTTCCTTCAGGGTCTAGCTGCATTTAGAAAGCATATGAGTCAGTACATATAGGAAAATTTCATGCAAGAGCATTCAGAGATAGGGTTTAGAATTGCATACCGGTCGTCGGGTACCTCGGTACATCTGGTCCCCGTACCGCTGAGCGAAGGCCTTCAAGTACGCCTCGTCGCTCTCATCCCGCTCCTTTACCGCTCTCTCCCGCTTGTTCCAGTCGTGCACGTACTTCGCCTTTCGGGCGCACCAATCCACGTCGCCGCTAATACCCTTTGATGACTTGCCCGGGCGCTCGTCACCGCGGCTTGGAAAGGTCACCTCGGGTTGATGTAGTCCCCGAGTCTGCAGGATCAACCGATAGTGGAGTGGCTCGATGACATGGATGCAGTGCAACCATATGTCTCGTCCCCGGTACGAAAGGGCTGCCCCCACCCATGGCTGTCCCTCATAGCTCTCACCTCGGTATGGGGTCCATCTTACCTAGGAAGCATATAATCCATGTCAGCATATTCATCAGCATTTAGAAATATTCATAAACATTCATAGAAGCATTTAAAGCATTTAGAAAATATTTTTGAGTTCGGGCTTACCGTCGTGTGCGGGAAGGAATCCAAGTCGTCCTGGATCGCCCGGGTCAATCTGGTAATTGACCCCGGGTCCCTCGCAACCACCCATCGTCTGGCGATCGGGATCCGCCCGGGGTGGAGTAGTGTGCCTCTCCCGATGCCTGGGAGGTACATGTAGCTCCAGATCTGCATGTAGAAGTCTAATGTCAGTCGCATAATCATTTTCATTTGCATTTTCATGAGCATAATAAGAAGCATTTACCTGTAGGAAAGGCGAGAAGCCGCCCAGCATGGTCTGCCGGTCCGTGGTGCTGTGCGACTCGAACAGAAAGGCTAGGACTATCGCCCCCCATGCGTACTTTCCGACTCTGCCTAAATCTCTGATCATCGGTAGCAGCCTGCAGCTGATGACATCTGCTCGAGTCGCGAACATGAGCTTCCTTAACAAAAGCATAAGGAATCGCCTCAGGACGCGATCTCCCTCCTGTCCTGCCTCAGCTGCCACATGTGGGCGCACCTGCTCTATCACTCTGCCTATATGCTCCTCTGGTAGCTCGCCCACGGCTATGGCTGCTCCTCTGAGTCCTAAGCTCTCCTGCAGTCGCGATCTTGAGAGTTGGGATGACGTCTGGCCTGGCCTGATCAAATCTAGCCCTAGCAGCTCCTAGGCCATCTCTCGGTAGTCCCTGTATGTCCACCCCGTCACTACGGCTCCGTGCACTCTCAACTCGGCAATCCTCGCCATGTCTTCTAGCGTGGGGATCATGTGACCCCACGGGAAGATGAACGCCCTACTGATCGGATCCCATCTCTCATGCAAAGGGTACAGCAGCGGCGTGTCCATCCTGATCACCTCGATGCTCAGCACCTCGGAGAACCCCATCACTGCGAGTCTCTCTCTCTGGTAATCGGGCAGTGCCTGGTACACAGCCCGGATCTACAGCCACGATATCCTTGTTCGTCTCTTCCCCTACATTCATTTAGGGCATAAGTTAGTCAATTGCATCATAGAATCATTGCATAACATTCATATAATGAAGAAAAAACAAAAAAATTGAATAATTGAAAACCTAAAAATCAGTTTTGGGTCTCTGGTGGATGTAACGGCCCTGGGGTGGGGCGTTACATGGCTTTAACGCACCGAGGGTGATGCGTTAGGCTTGTGACGGTCGCTGGAAGGACCGTCACATTCTCTGCTAAATGGGAAATTCCCATTCTCATTTACCTTGGCTTTTTCACCTTGGCCTAATGGCCTACAATCAATCCTAATGGGTTCATAGACCCATTTTCTACCCTTCAATTACACATGCATGCACATAAAAAACCATAAAAATTGAAAATTTAAAAATTAGGGGGGACGGCCTACCTCTCGGTCTTGCCCCCTTTTCCTCTTTTTCTCCATTACAATTGGCTCTCCTTCATCAGGGGGTGCTTCCCCTTGGTTCTCTTCAATTGCTGGAGCCTTCTCCTCCTCTCTTGGCTCTTTTGTCGCCGTCCGTTGCTTCTCGGCCGATGAGACCTCCTCGCGGTCCACTCGAGCCCTAAACTACCGTATGGCCTTCTTCTTCACACCTTTATCCCTCCTCTTTGGTGGTGGAGGCTCGTCGCCGGCCATTTCGTCGATGGTCATCGGTGGTCGCCGGTGGTCGTCTCGGTTGAGGTTTTTGGCGTTTGAGTATTGTTTGAGTGTTGAATGAAGGGCCGTGACCGTTCGGTTTGTTTTTTTGAACGCTCAGGAAATGTGACGGTCTATCGCCTCACCGTTACATTCTCTGACGCGTAGTCTTTAGACCTTCAGGTCGTTTGAATATTTTTTATTGAATAATTTGAACCGCCATTGTCTAACGGTCCTGTCCTAGACCGTTACTTTGTGTGACGCACCCTCAGTAGGCCGTTACAGCTTGCAAGTTTCTTGATGAATAAAATGGTCTATTTGATGCTTGAATGGTTGCATTTTCTGCCATGGTGCATATTATTGATGCTTCTCATGCGTACAAATGGTTATGCCTTATTTCATGCTCATACTCATTGGCGTTGGCTAACTTCTTTCTCCTGGATGAGGTTATGAACAGCATCATGCTTTGCCGTTTGTCAGGCAGGTAAGTCAGGTACAGTATCTCGATCCCTTGTCCCTTTAATGCATTACTATATGGTATCTATGATATATTAACTCGAGAACCGGCTGGTCATTTATGTGTTCTGGGATCTGTTGTTCCTATTAAACAAAAATGATGATGATCTAAGTGCACGTGTTTAATCGTTGGATAGGCCGTTAGGTTGGAAAAGTTTGGGGATGATGGTTCTATCTTGCACGCCTTGGTTGCAGATGGTGTCCTGACCCTGATTTCTCCGGTCTAGCAATACTATTCTCGAGTATCTTGTTATTTTATCTTTCTTTGCATTCGTTTTAATGATTTCCTTTTCCTTTAGCCCATCATGCATCATACGCATATTTGAGCATTCATGAGCCTCGTCTGTTCAGGGCGTCTCGATGATGGTGAATAGCTGTGTTCGTGATCTCGAATGAGGAGAGTCATTTCCATTCTGAGTTGGAAGGTTTCCTTCGATCCGTTCGCTTGATTTGGTTAGCCGAAGATTCCTGTTTGGAGTTTAGTTGATCGTCTCTTTCCTTTCCGTTGCCTCCGACGGCCAGCCGTGTTTTCCTTTCCTTAGTTGTTAGTTCCTCCAGACATGCATCCTTTGGTTGGCTATTTTCTTGTGATTGGTTCAAAGTTTTCCAAAAAACTCCTATCGCTTGTTGGTAGAACGGGTGTCGTTTGTCCATGCTCCATTTTGCTTTCACTTCACCTCCGCTCGCTCCCCTGCAAAGAGGACGTTATGGAGGGGCATCTGTTGACACCCGTTTTATGACTAATAAGTTGGGTCATCTTCTGGTTCATTCTATATGATGCTCCAAGCTATTCATTCTTCATTAATCCCTCTTGATCAGTTGGAGGCTTATTTCATGGGTCTTATCCTCTGGATTGAGTCTGGTTTCCTCGGCGCTTTTCGTTTGGATGAAGCTTAGCAAGCTCTTATCATTCTTTGATCCCTATTGTCTCTAACGGTCCATACCAGGGGCGTTACGTTCTTCTAACGCATTGGCCCTGGACCGTTATATCTTGAAGAGTCCTACAACTTAAAGCCTTTGTTTCAATCCTTATCCTTTGGCCTATCCATTGATTCTAACGGTCTGTCGTGCAGCCGTTACATTCCTCTAACGCGTCCACCCATGGCCGTTACATTTATTCAAGAGTCCAACTGCTTAGAACTTCTCCCCGTTGATCTTGTCTCCTTGGAGATAAGGTTAGTGTGACGGTCTCTCCCTGGGGCGTTATATACCTGTGACGGTTTGTCGTGTGGCCGTTACATTCAACAGAGAGTCCTGGCTGGTCTGGTCTTTTCTCTGCTACTCCGTGGTCGAGATGAGAGTTTGATCTTGTGATTTCTCTTCCAAATATGATCCTCAGGACCTTCTGTTTGATTCTATGGACTCTTGGGAGTATTATCTTCAAGAGTTTGCTAAGAGTTATCCTCTTTTCTTGCTAGATTATCCTCTGCTCGACCAGAGTTTTTGAGGGCCTATAAATAGCACCCTTAACTTCATGACCAAAAGAGAGGAGAAATCTGGAGTTCGCGTCGAAGTGCTGCCGCTTTCTAGAGCCATATTCATCCAAGAGGAACTGATTTCTACGTCCATCCGCATCTTAGTCAAGGGAGTACTCCGGTTTCGGGTTTCAAAGTTCATAGTTTGTATACTTGTGTTCCTTTCGTCTTTTCCATCATAGCATTGTCCCACTCCTTTCTCCCACGTTCTGCATCTGTTTTCATCATCTAAACATCCTTCCCACGTTTTAAAACGCCCAGAGGGGTTAAAAAACCAAAACTTCCCCAGTATTCCCCTTTCCTTTTGCATGATCTTAAGTTCTTTAAGAATTGATACCACACTTGTTTGAAGGGCTAATTTGGGATTATTTTCTTGTGTTTTACGTTCTTTGGCAGGTTTACAGAGTTCATTAGACGAGGCCCAAGCTTTCTGGCCGGTTGGAAGGTTTGGAGTTCAAAGAATTCACAAGTTATTTCTGCAGGTTCTCTGACGGTCTTGAGCAGACGTGTCAGGTTCATATAATGGTTCATTGGGAGACCGTCACACTCCTGTGACGCACGGGTGCTGGACTGTTACATTCAAACAGATCTGCAGATTTCATTGGTTTCTCTCTCCCGTGGGCGGGTGCATCATCCTCCTATTTCTAAGGTATCGATCAAGTCTTTGGCTTGTTTTATTACCTTAGTGGCGATCACGTTCTTTCCTTAGTATTGGGCATTGATTTCTCTCTCATATCTCTTATTTCCTTTGCTTGTTCCACCCACGTGGTGTGTTTTTATTTACTCCTTGCTCCACGCTCCGGCGTGTGTTTTTCTTTGCCTGCTTTAGCTTAGTTCGTTTGAGATAGCATTGCCCATGCTAGAGCTTGTTCTGATTGCCTAGGTTCATGGTTCACATGTCCATAGGTTGATTGAGATCATTGATTTTTGCTTGTCATCTTTATCACTCATCACAACCACAAAAGAAGGAAGCAAATAAATCAACAGTCTTCATTGATGATATCTTGATATATTCCAAGATAAAAGAGGAACATGAACAACATTTGAAAGTAGCTGTACAAACACTTAGAGAACACAGGCTTTATGCCAAACTCAATAAGTGTGAATTCGGGCTCGAGGAAGTCTCATTCCTAGGCCACATTATTTCAAAAGAAGGTATTGCTGTGGATCATTCTAAGGTAGAAGTTGTCAGAAATTGGAGCCGGCCAACGACTATATCAGAAGTAAGAAGCTTTTTGGGTCTAGCTGGTTATTATAGAAGATTCATGATGGACTTCTCAAAGATAGCTAATTTCGTGTCCCGTTGTCTCACCTGCCAACAAATAAAAGCATAACATTTTAGACTCGCAGGTGAATTACACCCCTTGAGTATTCCCGAATGGAAATGGGAGAGTATTGGGATGGACTTTATTATGGGTTTACCTAAGACAAGAGGTGGACACGATGGAATATGGGTAATCATAGACCGATTGACTAAATCCGCACACTTCATACCAATAAAGAGTCGATGGTCTGTGGATATTCTAGCAGCATTATACATAAAGGAGATTGCCAAACTACATGGTGTCCCAGTCACTATTATATCTGATAGAGATCCTCGATTCACATCACAATTCTGGAAGGGTCTACAACATTCACTAGAGACTAGATTGAATTTTAGCACAGCTTTTCATCCACAAACAGATGGTCAAACAGAAAGAACGAATCAGGTAGTAGAAGATATGCTCAGGGCTTGTGCTATCGACTTTGTAGGTAGTTGGTATGATCACTTGCCTCTAGTTGAGTTTGCATATAACAATAGCTATCAGGCTGGCATACGAATGACACCTTTTGAAGCCTTATATGGAAAAAGCTGTCGATCACCAATATGTTGGAATGAAATAGGGGAAAAGTAATTTCTAGGCCCCGATCTCATCAGGGATTCTACAGAGAAGATCAAGCTCATTCAAGAAAGAATGAAAATGGCACAAGATAGGCAAAAGTCTTATGCTGACAATCGAAGACGTGACTTGGAGTTTCAGGTAGGAGATCATGTATATTTAAAGGTTTCTCCAGGTCGTGGTATTCGAAGATTTGGCATTAAAGGAAAATTAACTCCAAGATTTATTGGCCCATTTGAAATTCTTGAACGGATTGGTGAAGTGGCTTACAAATTGGCTTTACCTCCACAATTAGCAGGAGTTCATGACGTATTTCACGTCTCTATGCTGAAGAAGTATGTATATGATCCTGACCATATTATCACTTATGACAATCTGGAGATTCAGAAGGATATGACGTTCGAACAAAAGCCAATAAAGATTCTGGAACGGGAAGTGCATCAACTAAGAAATAAAGTTATTCCTATGGTCAAGATTCAATGGAAGAAAACATGGCCATATGAAGCAACTTGGGAAAACGAAGTAGCCATGCGGAAAAGATTTCCAGAATTATTTAACTGTAAGTGCACTCTCCGAAATCCATATATTAAATTTGGGGACCAAATTCTCTTAAGTGGGGGAGGGTGTAAGACCCCAGAATTTTTATAAATTATTTTAGGAATATTTAATTATTTTCTAGAATTTATAAAGGCCTAAATAAATTAATAAATAGAATATTAGATCAATAAGTCATTATAAGGCCCCTATTTAAAGATAATCCAAAAGTTTAATGGACCAAGCCCATCAAGTTTGGCCCATATTCTAGAAGGGTAATTAGCTTATTCATGTATTTTAAGGATAAATACTATTTATATAAGATAATTATGTGGATAAATGAATAAAAGAGTTTTATGAAATTGAAACTCTATACACGTTGAATGTAACGGTCTATCGGGCGACCGCCACAGCCCTGTAACGCACCAGGCTGGATGCGTTACACTCTGTTAGTTCCGTGAAAGGAAGAACGAGCAAAAAGATTAGAACTTTGGGATCTTATCTACAAGAGATCGACTTGGGAGAGCTTATAACAATACTAAGAATTCTTAGGGCGTGTTTGACAGCGGAGCTGTCGGTCGGTTAGCCGACACCCCCTACCCGCTGGGCCCCACCTCCGCTCGACCCCCCCCTCACACAATCGCGTTAACCGACCCCGGGTATCTCAATCGACCCTTCGGGGTCGGTTAGCCGCCCCCCTTACCCCGATGTCAAAGCCGCCCTTAGGGATTAGGTTCTGGCAAATTAAGGACTCTAGAATCGATCTAATCTTCAAAACCCTATAAATAGGACCTAGTTCTGAACTGAGTGACCCTTGCTTTTGGCTCGTGAAGAATCAAGGTAAGGAGTCATAATTTCAGGTAAGTTCCTTATGACTTTTTATTTATAATACATTAGACTAATAGCTCTCCAAATTTCGTGCTAGGAGATCAAGCAACCGAGGAGATAGAAGCTTCTAAAGTTGCTGATTCAACCTTAGCAACCCAAGAATCGGAACACAAGTTCCCTGAAGATCCAGAGATTAGGACGTCTAAACGAGGTATTTAGAGTTCAATCCTTTAGAACTTTTTGTTCCCAATAGTTTCATATTCTTACCCTCAAAATTTCACATCTTTAGGTCAAGAGGCTAAGAAAATAGAGCATATTGAAGTTACTGATTTATCACAAGAAGTACAAGGGACTAAGGGTAGCACCTAGCATGAAATTCGAAGTTTAAAGGTTTTAGAAGAGGTAGGTTATCTCATGATTGGCAAAAATAACTTGTTAGGAATAAAAGCCCTCTGGTTATGCTTGATTTCATGCATTATAGACTAAGAATTTCATGCTAAGAATTTCATGATCTAATAGTTCTATACATTCATGCATCTCTTAGCCCTAAATGGAAATTTAAAGATATTATCATGTCTATTCACTAAACCCATGCATATAGTTGGCATATACTTCGTTATCATGACTAGGACAGTGGTAGTATTTTGATTTCCAGGCATGTTATGTTTTCATAAACCTTTACTTAGTTTACTGCCAGCAGATTCTCTGACGCACCAACGTAAGACCGTCACATGAATGTAACGGCCTTACGATAGACTGTCACACCCTGTTGTGTTTTATTGTCTATGACGCACCCTAGCAGGAGCGTTACACCATTGTAACGGCCCCTCGATAACCGTCACAAGCACTGTAACGTGCCTATCCTAGACCGTCAGACCCCTGTGTTCTGCCAGCCCATTGCAGAATAATAACCAGTTAAGTTTACTTATAAATAAGCTTAGATAGCTAAGTTGGACTTGTTATCATGACTTCAAGTTTAGTTACTGATTCATAATCAAATTGTATGATTAATGTGTCTTAGGTTATTTTAACTTTTGTTAATTTCATGTGCCAAAATTCTATAGTTTTGTATTTAAATCATGATTTTCCAAATGTTGTATTGACGGAGTTTTCTCATGGTTTCACATTGTTACACGTTCTCTTTATCAATAGAGTCATTTCTTTACGTATATGGCGCATATTCCGGTATGTTGTCCATTAGTTCACATTGCACTATAGGAATATTATTCTTGGACATGAGGACCTCTCTATTGGATATTCCTTCCAATGGACTTAGAAATCTCGTTTCAAGGCCTCCATAATTCTCCGCGAGTTTGGGATTCCCACTAGGACGCCGAGTTGGTTGTACCATTAAAGCCCATTGATTAGATTACACTATCGATATTTTTGGTTATCAGTAATGTAACGGCTCTATGTTGTACCGTCAGACACAAGTAACGGCCCAATATACGACCGTCACATTCAACTGAGTCCGATTTCTTGGTTCTGGATTCAGACTAATGTAACGGCCCAATACTGGAGCGTCACATCATGTAACGGCCTAGTACACGACCGTCACACTGCTTGAATATTTTAACCCAAGGTGGACCAAGGGTTGATATTCCAAGGTTTCTAGAGGGACTATTGATGATCTAGAACTTATCATATTGATCAAGAAACCTAAAATAATGAATAGAAAATAAAAAATGTACCGTTATGCTGTCGATTTATTTCCATAAGCATAACCTTGCTTAAGTCATTCTTTATTTCTCATGATTCTTATTAAAGCATTCATTCATTGAATTATTATTATTATCATGAGCTTATTGAACTTATTACATTCTTGGCCATACTTTATTGTTACATGCGTGGAAAAAGCTTGATTTATACTTGAAGATGCGATCGAGCACTGATTGTGTTCAAGGGCTCTATGCTAGTCCCCCCGGCTGATTGTCGGAAACATACTATTATAAACTATGGGGTATGATGCTACTGGCATCGCATTGCACTGGGAGTACTTTCTCTATAAGTAAGTGAAAATCCACAATACGGCATGACATGACATTCTTGTACATGACTTTCTTGCTTGATATTCCACAAAAATTCATGAAGTACTTGCTCATCAGCAAAAGATACTAGAGTGATGATTATGTGGCTTGGTAGTACATTCTCGATACATTCTTGTTCATGAAAGGCCAATATCATGTTCTTGTTACATTCTTGCTAGTTCGTACTTGCTCTCATTCTAACTTACTTGATCACCTTGTTACTTTAGTTTAATCGCGTGATTGATCGCATTCGCATGATTTTTACCTTATTCTTTAGAGCTAAATTGTTAATTACTTTAATAGTGCCTTCATGTTGATGCGAAGATACATACTGGGCAAGTGTGCTCATTACCTATTTCTAATCTTTTCAGGAGATGGTAGTGATTCGAATTCAGATTCGGGTTATACAAGTAGCGGGTCCGAGAGCAAATGAAAGTATTGTCAAGATGAGAGTGAAGACTTAGGAAGGTCTATATTGTTTGCATTGAGTCAATGTAATTTTCCTATTTTATGAGTCTGATAGATTGGAATAAGTTGAATTAGTGGTTGTATTTGAATACTTGATTATTATGAAATAAAGTTGGAGTTTGAGTAATATTGTGCAATTACATTTATGTGTGTGATTGTCTTGCGCTCTGATCATTCTTGCTTGCAAGAGGCTTACCATGCCGGTTCTCCGCGCTCCCCGAGTTAGTCTTCCGCTGTAATAAAGGCTCGGGACGTGACAGAGCTTGAGAGATCCTTGGCTTCCTTCTTCTCGTTGAATCTTCACAGCTACCCTTGTGAGAGAAGGATGATCAAGCTCGATGCTTCCACGGATTATAAATGGAGCTTCACTGAACCCTTCTGCTTGCAAGGAGGTCTCTCATCGTGAGGAAGAGAAAAGTCTTCTTCTTATTTCACTCACACCGGCTGCATCAGGATGAAGAGTGGCTTGGACAACAAGCTTTTTCCTTCTTCGTATTCACTTCAGTGATCTTCTCATCTCTCCTACTTGCCTTTTGAACTAGAGCTCATGCTCCTTATGTATATTGGCATCGTAGGGCGACACCAACGTTGTCCATTTTTCAAGCAACACCCAGAATGTCACATCCACATTATTTGATCTGCTTCCACTTGCATAGTTGACTCCATTTCTGTCTAGTCTACAGGAATGTGGGTAGGTAGGAGACCATATCAGAAAAGGTACGATTTTCTTCAGAAAGTATCTAAGCCAAATCACAGTCTTCTCACACCGAAGCAATCTGACGGCTTTTTCCAGAGCAAACGGATCCTCTGGATTAAGTTTTGGATCTTGACATCAGCTTCCATCAGATTCAGATCCGTTCTGGTCGAACCAAGTGTGTCGACACTTTCCTGTCAGTGTGTGGAGACATTCATTTAAAAATGCTGGAGAATCGTTCTCGTTGATTGTGGATATGTAAACACTTTTCTGTCAGTGTGTCGAGACATCGCTTTAAAAAGCCTTGTAGACAGCTTCTGCCAGTTTCAAGCATGTTCTGGTTGAACGTTGTTGTGTCGTGTTGAGTCCCGGAGGGTGGCAATCAAGAGGGGAGGGGTGAATTGATGGCCAAAAAAAAACTAAAAACAAGCTACACGGGAGCAAGCAAGATAAACAAAGAACTCAAATCTAGCACGAACAGAAACACACACGTGGATGCGTGATGATGGTGTGATTAATTAACAAGAAATTGAATTCTCTCCTCACCGTGAAGCCCACACGAAATAAAGCGGAAAATCAAACCACAATGGATACACAGGATTTTTAGGTGGTTCGGGTACACACCGTGTCCCCTACGTCCACCCCTCACACGGAGGATTAACCTTCACTAGATAGTGAATCACACACACACATGCTGTATACAACAGCAAACACACACACACGCTGTGTAGAACAGCAAGCAAAAACACACACACACGTTCGTGTTGCCGAACACGAACACACACACACAAATCTCAGATTTACGGACTACAAACAGATGATGAAGTCAAACTCAAAGTATTCAGAGTGAGATGAATGAAAAGAAGTTGGATTATCCTGGTTGGAGCTCCCCTTTTCACTTCCACGAATTTAATCGAACACTTTGTGCAGCACAGTGATGATCTTGGCTTGAATGAAGCTTCAAGTTGATTTGGATCGCATCCAGCAGCTGTGGCTTGTATGGAAGTAGTCCTCCTTCTCCTTCCCTTCACTTTCACGCAATCTTCAAGCTGCTACACGGTCGGGAGGTGGCTGCTTCAACCTGCAAACACAAAGGTTTAGAAAGAAGGCTTACAGCTCAACATACGATTTTTCCCTTAGGGTTTTCATCAACCAAACGATATTATATAGGCCAAGAGAGTTATGGGGATGGTCAAGGGACCAGATCCACAAAACGTGGAGCTAAACACGGGCTCCCAACCTAATACATTTGACCCATGAGGTAGAAATCCCAAGAGTCAACAATCACGGCTCAGCCCAGAACAGAAGGGGTCGACCCTTGGGGTCGACCCTCGTGCTGTGCTAGAAGACCAGAAGTCATGGGTCGACCCTCTCAGAACCAGGTTCTGGCTCAACAAAAAACAACAAGAGGTCCTGTAGGGGTCGACCCTTGGGGTCGACCCTCGGGGCATGGGTCGACCCTTGGGGTCGACCCTTTCAGTTGGGCTAAAAAAGGGCCGACGGGTTTTTTTAATTGATTGCCAGGGGTCGACCCTTGGGGTTGACCCTTTCAGCAGGGGTTAAGAACCCTTGCTAAGTTGCTCCGATTGGCTTGGGGATCACCCCGATGAGTCGACCCACGCTCCACAGCAATCACAAACCATTATTCTAAGTCCAAGAGTACATCTAGATATTTTACAAATATGAGACGATCTTAAAGAACTTCAACCATAGAATTGAATATCAAAGTTGAAGTCGATCTCACCAAACGTCCCAGAGCATTGAAATTCTTGTCCTTGTAGATTGGCCTGTCAAAATAACTCACAATTAGTTCTTTCATCCAAAATGCCAAATTAACTCACTTACCCTTAAGAAGATTGCTTTGAGCCTTCATAACACGCCAAAACCTCGTATGATGAGTTGAAATCCAGGACGTTAGAAAGACTCATTTTTAGTTTGCAAATAATTTGGTCAACATCAAAACCATAAGGCATTTTACATGAGGAGGGGGTTCAACAATCTCCCCCTTTTTGATGATGACAAAATTTAATCAAAATTGCATTTTTGATCAATGTAATCCACCATTCAAGAATAAGTGAAACCACATAATCATGAAACATATCAACCACCAATATTGAACTGAAATCACCATACTGAGCCGATATCAAAAGCAACTTGACAAAATATGTGAGATTGAGTAGCATTACCACAAGGTGTGCCGACAACAAGGTGAAATAGGAAGGATTCAAATGCAATAACAATGAGACATAATAGAACTTGAGACTCACACAATATGCCATGACTCTAAAATGCAAACTGAAAGGCAACTGAAAATGAGCACACATGCAGGCAAGCATTCATCACACATACATATAAATAGCCGAAAGCCGAAATAGTCTTTTTAACAATGAGACATAATAGAACTTGAGACTCACACAATATGCCATGACTCTAAAATGCAAACTGAAAGGCAACTGAAAATGAGCACACATGCAGGCAAGCATTCATCACACATACATATAAATAGCCGAAAGCCGAAATAGTCTTTTTCTCCCCCTTTGGCAACATCAAAAAGGAGGGGGTGAATTAAGTAGGGGGTAAAGTCCAAGCTGCAAGAGCAATGTCATCTAATCTTCATCAGGAGGCGGTGAGGTGTGCGGACGCCTCATATAACCCAAGATTTCCTCAAGCAAGTTGGATTGATGATCAAATGAGTCTTGAACATACTGGGTGTGCACTTGATGACTAAGCTTCAGATCCGCAAGTTGGTGTTGCATGCCCTCCAAAGTCTCCCCATAACTATCTAATCGGTCATCTATCGAGTCCAACCGATCCATGAGTAGCTGAACCTCCTCGGAAGGCACATCTTCGGCAGGTGGGGCCTGTTCATATTCATCATCTTAATCCTCAGAACTGATCTCTTGTTCAGTACTTTTCAAAGTGCGAACTAAATTTCCATCAAGTAGCTCATATCCCATATTATGGCAAATGGAATGAATTGTGAAAATGTCAGCCTCTCGGATGGTTTGTGAGGTTTCTTGGGAGAGATCAATACCCAAGTATGTAAACACAGCAGTGAGTGCAACAGCATATGGAATGGTGCGGTTCTTGTGCTTCATGCTATTGCTCATATGAAATAAAATCATGGCACGAGCATCCTCAAGTTCTTTTATTTGAGCCAATTGAGATTGGCTCTCTTCTTCAGCCTTCACCTTGGCTTCTTCGCAAGCAATACTTGCAAGCTTTTCATGCTCCAATTCATTTTTTAAGTGTTCATGCATTTTCAGAAATGTAGCTTTTTAAGTGCTCCAATTTATACCAGCTCAAGAGCATATCGAGTGTATAACTTGAGAACTCTTGTTGTTGAGGAAAGCCCCCATGTTATCATCGATGAATCATCTCCAAATAAAACTAATGACAAATCTATCTTGCAGGATGATCAGTTGGATATTAAAGATATCGAGAAGAAAGAAGGAAAAGTGGAGAAACAAGAAGAAGATGAAGAACCACATGAAAATGATGAAAAGAAACAAGAAGAAGAACCACAAGAAGTTGAGGCTAATCTGGAAAATCAAGCTGAACGGCAGCCACCAATTCAATGGAGTTTTCCAAAGGACCATCCGTCGGTCTATGTAATGGATGATGTTGAAGAAGGAGTACGGACACGAGCCTCATTCAGGGAAGTTGAAAATCAAGACTATATTGCCCTGCTCTCTCAATTTGAACCCAAATCCATAGAAGAAGCCTTAGGTGATGAGTCATGGATTTTGGCCATGCAAGAGGAATTACACCAGTTCCAAAGGAACAAAGTGTGGTTCCTCGTTCCATGTTCTAAGAATCACTCCGTGATCGGAACAAAATGGGCTTACTGTAACAAAACAAACGATCAAGGAGTGGTTACTAGGAACAAGGCCAGGCTTGTTGCCAAAGGCTATAGCCAAGAGTTGGGTATAGACTTTGATGAGTCTTTTGCTCCAGTAGCAAGACTCGAGGCTGTGAGGGTTCTTTTAGCATTTGCATGCTGTCATAATATCAAGTTATTTCAAATGGATGTTAAGAGTGCATTTTTGAATGGCTATATCCAGGAGGACGTGTACGTGGAGCAGCCACCGGGGTTTGAAGACACAACGCATGCAGACCATGTATACAAGTTGAACAAAGCTCTTTACGGTCTGAAACAAGCACCCCGTGCATAGTATGAACGATTAAGCGATTTCCTTGCCCTAAATGACTTCAAACGAGGTAACATTGATCAAACCCTTTTTACAAAATTGAAGGGTAAGGAAATCTTAATTGTTCAAGTTTATGTTGATGCTATTATCTTTGGCTCCACTAATGACACTCTTAGCAACGACTTTGCAAAATTGATGCAAAGTGAGTTTGAAATGAGCCTCATGGGAGAGTTAACTTTCTTTTTGGGATTGCAGGTACATCAAACGGTGGACGGGTTGTTCATACACCAAAAGAAATATGCAATGGAGTTGCTAAAAAAATTTGATTTGGCATCAACAAAGCCACAACCAACACCCATGTCCACTTCAATGAAAATTGATCAAGATGAGAAAGGTACATTAGTGGACCAAAAACACTTTAGAAGTATGATAGGTTCACTATTGTATCTAACTACCAGCAGGCCCGACATATAATTTGCTGTTTATCTATGTGCAAGATTTCAGTCAAATCCAAAAGAATCTCATTTGTCGGCTGTGAAACGAATTTTTAGATATATTGCTGGTACAGTTAACTTAGGATTGTGGTTTCCACGGAATTCATGCTTTGAACTAGTCGCTTATTCTGATGCCGATTACGCGGGCTGTATGATGGATCGGAAAAGCACGAGTGGATACTGCCATTTTCTTGGGGGTTCTGTGGTCTCATGGGCCTCCAAGAAACAAAATTCAGTGACATTATCAACAGCCGAAGCCGAGTATGTGGCTGTCGGTAGTTGCGTTGCCCAAGTGCTATGGATCCAACAACAAATGATTGATTATGACATTTCCTTTAAAAACACCCCAATTCTTTGTGATAACACATCCGCCATAAATCTGTCCAAAAATCCAGTTCATCACTCTCGCACCAAGCATATTGAAATTAGACATCATTTCATTAGAGACCATGTGAGTAAGGGTGATATTAACATCAGTTTTGTTGAGACAGATCGTCAAATTGCCGACATTTTCACCAAACCTCTTAGTGTAGACAAGTTCACATCATTTAGAAGGGAACTAGGTGATGGGGACATCGCTTACCACTTTCCATTTCTCCACGGTTCCCGTTGCTTGCCAGCTATGCGTCATCATGTTCGCGGCATTTTTCTTAATCATGGCTTGTAATTTTTTATATTTTCTTGAGTCATAAATTATGTAATTTCCCTTTTATTGAGTCAAGTCCCTAGGTTAATGAGTCATGTACCTAAGTTTATTATCATTATGTCAGTTAGATTGGTTAATGGGCCCAGTTATATGAGCTTGGCCCAGGGGCGCCCCTTTCCCCCTTGGTTAGTTGTCATTAGTCCAAAAGTCAGGGACTTATGTTGAATTGTGGGATTCCTATAAATAGGACCCCAATCCCACCAGTTGAAGCTAATGAAGTATTGATAGAATTTGCCAAGCATTAGTGCACCTATCTCTTTCTCTCTAGCTCTCTCTTCTTCTCTCTCTCTCTTACTCTCTCTCTCTCTAGGGCGCCACTTTCTCTCTCTTCCCCCCAAAATTTTGAAATTCTCTCTCTCTCCTCCTCATTCACTCCTCATTAAACCCCTCTCCCTTCCCTATACCTCACATTTACTCCCCCCCAACCTCCTAGGTGGAATACCATTCTCCTAGACACCTTTCCCCTTCCCCATTCACCCTTTCACCTTCCCAAGGGGGAATCCATTCTCCCAAACACCTCTTCCCCTCCCCAAGGTAACCCTTCCCATTCTCTAGGCTACCATTAATCCCTTTCCATTAAACCCATTCCAAATCCAAAGGAGGGAAACCATTCCCCCCCACCCACTTGTGCCCCCTAACCTTCCCCCTTTCCCTCCAAGCCCAATTTCGTAACTCCCCTCTTAGCCACTGCAAACACCTCCTTCCAGGCCTCATTCTCCCCCTCCCACTTCTTGGAACACCCCCTCCCAGACCCCATCACAGCCAAGGGTCATCCCCATACCCATCCACCTCACTTCCCCTCCCATAAACCCCCTTTTCCCCCCCATCTTCTTCAAATTACAGCTCTCAGTTCGAGTGTAGCAGAAAGGGTCAACTTGAAGAAGAAACCACGGAGTCATACGGAAACATCTGAAGTCGTATCATACATTTATGGAAAGGTCGTCCAATCAGCTTCGCAGGCGAGGTGACGCCGCCCCATTCTGAGTCCGGGGTTGTCCGGGAGGACCGATCTCCCCCGAAGGCACAGAGTCACCCCTGCAGAGTACCTGAACCAGGTTAGAGCCTGTACCACGACGGACCACGGAAGAATTCAACCTCGAGCTCTTCTACAAAGTTCTCCCTCGTCTAGTCGACGTTCAGAATCAAGAAGCAGAGCTTCGTTCCACTCCGTGGGCCAAAGTTAACATTTTTCTCCCTCGGCTGCGCGGGTCTACCTCCCACAGTCTGCAACGACCTGCCTCCACTATTCTGAGTCCCCCAGTCCTTTTCGACATCAGACGGCTTCTCCGTCAGTTTTTCTACGAAGAGGGCTCGTCCACGGTTCCAGAAACTCTGGCGGTTCATGAATCGGAGTCCAGGAGCAGTCAAGGCACTCTCTGCAAACGGCTGTCAGAAACAAGAAGCTGCCGCACCCAGATTCTATCTCCCTGATCGAACCTCATCCCGGGCCCGCAACTGCAACAGAAGAATTCCAAAAAATTTATAGGCATCCTAGTCCCAGATACGAAGATTTCCCCTTTGGTCTCATCATCAGCAGAATTCCGGACTAGGAGTTACGACCTCAACAGTGACTGTCAGTCATTCGTCGCAGAGTGCAGGCAGATTCGACATCGGCTTCCCCGCTCGAGTTTTCGGTGACTCTCCCCTTCCCGCTTGGCCGGCTTATCACCCCTCCCTGCGCGGAGGTAGTGTTTGAATTGTAACTCTAAGTTCCCCACCCCAAGTCCACCCTCCTGCGAGAGGTGTAGTGAGTGTAATTATCTAAACAGGGTTCAAGCTTCACCGGCGCAGTGTGCGGGGAACCCATACTTCCCCGCTCGCCCATCATCTCCGACCGGGGTTGGTTTCTTCAAACCAACCAGGTGAGCTTCTGCCCTTGCTCCATTTACTTCTGTTTGTTTAATATCCGTCAAGCTAGTCCGCTGGCTAGTAAGAGAGTGCCCGTTCCCGGATCCACCATCTTGAGTGGTCATCGTGGACAATAGTGAGTGAGTGACCTGGTGCCCCCAAGGCACCCGGCCGCCCTTGATTGTGGGCATCATACCTTCGGGAGGGTGAACCTTAGTTGTGCTAGCCCTCTACCAGCAAGGGTCTTTCTCCACCACCTCGACTCGGCATCATCGAGTTACCACGGGGTACGGGTGCGCACGGTGAGACGGCGTCTTCAAAGTTTGCTCGAATCTTGTGATTGTGTTTGCGAATTAAGTCCAAGGAACCATAGCCACTTGCTGCAGCATTGTGTCACATCACTAGGGGTTTGTAGGATAGATCAATCTGAGTCTTAATCATGTGCATCAATGTCATCGCATTGCCTGTAGTGTGTCATATATATTTGTCATGCATGTCCATAGTCGTGCTTGAAAAACAACAAAAAAAAATTTGTGCATGAAAACCTTGATTGCCTGGTATGCATGTTCTTATTATAGAATATAACCATTGGTTTTGCAATTTCTATGGCCGATAGCTCCTTGAATTTTCTTAAGGCCAGCAAAAGAGCAATTGACATCAAAATCTAAATTTTAGGAGACGGTAAACAATGAACGCCTTCTATGGTCTAAGTCATTCTTGAAGCAAGTTCCCCAATGTGTATACCCATTTAAATACCTCAAATTTCTTGATTCCAACACAATATGATCACTGGGGACTCGAGCCATATCATTCGATTCCTTGAAATTCCATTTTCATCAGCTTTTGCAGCAAACCCTCGAAGGGTCGACCCCAAGGGTCGACCCTCGCTATTGGGTAATGTTCTGGGGCGATGTTTATAAGGGGACGACCCATAGGGTCGACCCGTTCCAGTCGGGCGGCTTCGCCGCATCCGAACCGGCTCCAATAAGGGAGGAAACCCTAAGTTTTCCCCCTCCCATCCTTTAAAACCCCTCCAGCCCCCTTCTAGGCTAAGCCACCACCTTCTCTAAGCCCTAAAAACCCTATTTGGCATCCCCCATCAAGTTATACACTAGATATGCTCTTGAGCTCAGTGAGTACCCAAGAAAAATACCTTTATCACTTTTGGGATCAAATTTCGTTAGGTCTAACTTACCATTGTTGTGAATGTAGCATGTTGAGCCAAACGGTCTAAGATGTGAAATGTTTGGCTTCTTACCTCTGTACAGCTCATAGGGGGTTTTCTTCAATAATGGTCTTACCATGGCACGGTTGATTATGTAGCAGGCCGTGTTCACTGCTTCAGCCCAAAAGTACCTTGGCAGATTATTCTCATTTAGCATCGTTCTTGCCATTTCAATCAGGGTTCTATTTTTCCTTTCAACAACACCATTCTGCTTGGGGGTTCTTGGTGTGGAGAAATCATGAGAATAGCTTTGAGCCCTGCAAAAATCGCTGAACTCATGGTTATCAAATTCTCTGCCGTGATCACTCCACACGGTTTTGATGCAAACCCCTTTATCATTTTGTACCACCCTGTAAAATGCTTCAAATTCTGTCAAGGCATCATTTTTATGTGAAAGGAAGTAAACCCAACAAAATCTAGAATAATCATCCACAATTACAAAGCCGTATAGTTTACCACCCAAGCTATGTGTCCTGCTTGGACCAAAGAGATCAATGTGGATGACTTCTAGAGGCCTCGATGTGGTCACATCATTCTTGCTTTTGAATGACGTCCTTGTCTGTTTTCCCATGCTCCACGCCCCACACACTCCGTCTTCGATGACCTTCAACTTGGGCAGTCCAATCACCAAATCTTTCCTTGATAATTTCAGCAAGACATTGAAGCTGGCATGTCCAAGCCGGCGATGCCATAGCCACGCATCATCCTTGTTCCTTGCAATCAAACACAAACCCTCATGAGAAGCATCATTTAAGTCTATCATATAAACATTGTTATACCTGAATCCAATGAACTTAACCTCATGAGTGTGTCTGTTCAAAACAGTGCAGTGATTAGAATCAAAAACAACATTGCATCCCTTATCACAAAGTTGACTTATGCTTAAAAGGTTGTGATGCAAACCTTCCACAAGCAACACATTTTCAGTGGTGTGATTTTGATTCTTACCAATCTTACCTTCTCCAATGATTTTTCCTTTGTCCTTACCACCGAATGCCACCATTCCACCATCCTTTTTATGCAGGTCCACAAACCATTCCTTGTTTCCCGTCATGTGCCGAGAGCACCCGCTATCCAAGTACCATTTGTTCTTCTGAGCTCTCGTGTGGACCTGCAATACAATTGAAGTGCTTATGGAGATTTTGGTACCCAAGCAAGCTTGGGTCCATGGTGGTTAGAAGCATGATGCACATATGATCTGTTTCTGACTTAGCAAACTTTTCTTCATCATATTTCAGAATTCTACAGTCATACATGTCATGACCCATTCTTCCACAATAAAAGCAATTGATATTTTCATCTCTTTTCCTCCTTCTACCAACATTGGAATAGAAGTTATGCATGTGTTTCTTGGTTTTGGAGGAAGCTGAATTTGAGGGAGCCCAATGGGTCGTTTGAATTTTTGATTTTTCAAGAATGACAAGAGCATCCTCAAGTTCTTTTATTTGAGCCAATTGAGATTGGCTCTCTTCTTCAGCCTTCACCTTGGCTTCTTTGCAAGCAATACTTGCAAGCTTTTCGTGCTCCAATTCATTTTTTAAGTGTTCATGCATTTTCAGAAATGTAGATTGTTCTTCTCTCATGCATGAAATCTCTTCCTCAAACAATTCAATCTTTGAAACAAGAATTTCATTTTGATGTTTCATGCCTTCATTTTCTGATTTCAAAGGATGACATTCTTCACATGATTTGTTTGTATGAACAAGAAGATCAATTTTCTTTTTCAAATTTCTGTTTTTAGATTTGTATCTTCTACATTTTTCATACAAAGACTCATATGCGATTTGCCATTCCTCACAAGTGAGAGTTTCAGGTTCAGAATCTACCTTTTCATCATCATTGGCCATGAGGCATAGATTTTGGACTAGCTCGTCAAGTCCATCCTCAATGCCGGAGTCATCCTCATCCTCGTCGCTCCATGTGGCCATCATGGCCTTGGGCTTCCTGAATTTACCTTTCTTCACTTTCTTGATGAGGTCGGGGCACTCACCTCGCATGTGGCCAGGTTTCTTGCACTCGTAGCAAATTATTTCTTCCTTCTTGCTACTTTCTCCTTTGTTTGGTCCTTGCCCTCTTGGACCCTTCCTGAACTGACCACTGAACCTCCTTGTTCCTTTGACGAACCTTCTTGCTCGTCGTGTGATCATGGCAACCAGTTCTTCATCTTCTGTGTTGCCAATAGAATCATTTTCACTGCCCTCTGAATCCGGTGAATTCACCTTTAGGACCAGTGGTGTGACAACCTTCTTTTTCTTGTGATCTTCCTCGCTTCTTTTGATGTTTATTTCGTATGTCATCAGCGAGCCGATCAACTCATCGAGAGTTAGGGTGTTGAGGTCTTTGGAATCTTCAATTACAGTGGCTTTTGTATGCCACTGTGAAGAAAGGGATCTCAAAACTTTTCTTACGATCTCCTTGTTTGAATATTCTTTGCCAAGCGCCTTTAGTCCATTTATAATTTTTGTTAGCCTTGCAAACATATCAGAAATTAATTCTTCTGGCTTCATTGCGAACAACTCATAGTCCCGAACTAAGAGATTGGCCTTTGTTTCCTTGACTTGCGATGTTCCTTCATATATAAGCCGCAGCTTATCCCACATCTCCTGCGTAGAGGCACACATAGATATTCGTGAGTATTCGTTAGGATGGACGGGACATTGAATTATATTCATAACCTTAAAGTTCGTTGAACACTTCTCTATATCTTCTTCATCCCATTCTTCTTCTTTTTCAGATAAAACATATGGACCCTTACTTATGACACGCCAAACATCATAGTCCTGGGCACGTAGGAAAACATACATTCTATTTTTCCAGTAAGGGTAGTTCGATCCATCAAAGAACGGAGGTCTTTGAATGGAATGCCCTTCGGGCATCATCCCTCTGTTTGCCATTTAACGGGATCTGCTCTGACGACCGTGAGATCGTAAATCAACCAGAGACCAAAGCTCTGATACCAATTGTTGAGTCCCGGAGGGTGGCAATCAAGAGGGGAGGGGTGAATTGATGGCCAAAAAAAAACTAAAAACAAGCTACACGGGAGCAAGCAAGATAAACAAAGAACTCAAATCTAGCACGAACAGAAACACACATGTGGATGCGTGATGATGGTGTGATTAATTAACAAGAAATTGAATTCTCTCCTCACCGTGAAGCCCACACGAAATAAAGCAGAAAATCAAACCACAATGGACACACGAGATTTTTAGGTGGTTCTGGTACACACCGTGTCCCCTACGTCCACCCCTCACACGGAGGATTAACCTTCACAAGACAGTGAATCACACACACATACGCTATATACAACAGCAAACACACACACACGCTGTGTAGAACAGCAAGCACACACACACACACACACACGTTCGTGTTGCCGAACACGAACACACACACACAAATCTCAGATTTACGGACTACAAACAGATGATGAAGTCAAACTCAAAGTATTCAGAGTGAGATGAATGAAAAGAAGTTGGATTATCCTGGTTGGAGCTCCCCCTTTCACTTCCACGAATTTAATCGAACACTTTGTGCAGCACAGTGATGATCTTGGCTTGAATGAAGCTTCAAGTTGATTTGGATCGCATCCAACAGTTGTTGCTTGTATGGAAGTAGTTCTCCTTCTCCTTCCCTTCACTTTCACGCAATCTTCAAGCTGGTACACGGTCGGGAGGTGGCTGCTTCAACCTGCAAACACAAAGGTTTTGAAAGAAGGCTTACATCTCAACATACGATTTTTCCCTTAGGGTTTTCATCAACCAAACGATATTATATAGGCCAAGAGAGTTATGGGGATGGTCAAGGGACCAGATCCACAAAACGTAGAGCTAAACACGGGCTCCCAACCTAATACATTTGACCCATGAGGTTGAAATCCCAAGAGTCAACAATCACGGCTCGGCCCAGAACTGAAGGGGTCGACCCTCGTGCTGTGCTATAAGACCAGAAGTCAGGGGTCGACCCCAGGGGTCGACCCTCTCAGAACCAGGTTCTGGCTCAACAAAAAATAGCAAGAGGTCCTGTAGGGGTCGACCCTCGGGGTCGACCCTCGGGGCATGGGTCGACCCTTGGGGTCGACCCTTTCAGTTGGGCTAAAAAAGGGCCGACGGGTTTTTTTAATTGATTGCCAAGGGTCGACCCTTGGGGTCGACCCTTGAAGCTGGGGTTAAGAACCCTTGCTAAGTTGCTCCGATTGGCTTGGGGATCACCCCGATGAGTCGACCCACGCTCCACAATAATCACAAACCATTATTCTAAGTCCAAGAACACATCTAGATATTTAACAAATATGAGACGATCTTAAAGAACTTCAACCATAGAATTGAATATCAAAGTTGAAGTCGATCTCACCAAACATCCCAGAGCATTGAAATTCTTGTCCTTGTAGATTGGCCTGTCAAAATAACTCACAATTAGTTCTTTCATCCAAAATGCCAAATTAACTCAGTTACCCTTAAGAAGATTGCTTTGAGCCTTCATAACATGCCAAAACCTCGTATGATGAGTTGAAATCTAGGACGTTAGAAAGACTCATTTTCAGTTTGCAAATAATTTGGTCAACATCAAAACCATAAAGCATGTTACATGAGGAGGGGGTTCAACATGTCGACACTTTACCCCCAGTGTGTCGAGACATCCCTTTGAAATACTTGAAGAACCATGGCTGATGAGTCGAGACAACACCAAACGGTGTCGAGACATGTGAGCCACGTGCAGAGTTATTGTAAGAAGGTGTGGGGACATAAGCGCCTTGTGCAGAGATTATCACACGAATGTGTCAACACTTTTCACTCAGTGTGTCGAGACATCGGTGAATCTAGATACTTAGTCAGAACGGCTTTAGCTTGAATTCTTCTGGATGTGTCGAGACATGAATCGGATGTGTCGAGACATCACTTAGTGAGATTCTTCTGCACTTGTTTAATCAATTCATCAAGCCAAAAATAAGTTAGATATCTCAACCATCTATTAATGATTTATGATTTGTTATTATCAAAACCAGGGGACACAACATTCTCCCCCTTTTTGATGATGACAACCATGAATAATTAAATCTAAGCAATCATATATCAATACAATCAAATTGGTTTGAGGAGCCATCAACCAAGTAAAATTAATCCATTCACACAACCATTGAATGTTATCATTTTTCAACATATAGCATTTTCAACAGCAAGAAGAAGGCTTGATTCATTAATCAACCACAGTTTTGTACAAATCAAGCAAGGATGTGTGTTCAAGTAGTTACACTGCAAATCTACATGCAAAATCTAGATGACAAAGCTAACTACATGATGGATGCTTGATGATGCTGGTCTTCAGTACTTCTCCCTCTTTGTCATTAGGAAGGAGGGGGTGATGGAGGAGGTTGCTGTGGTGGAGGCTTGGTGCTGGTGCTGGCCAGGTGCAGGATATGTGCCTCTTGGAACTCATGTTGCAGGTGGGAGATGGCTGTCTCTAGAGAGTCAATCCTGTGATTTAACTGCTCATCCCTTTGACTGATAAAACATTATAAGTTCTGGAAGTTTTCTTTGATGTCCTTGAGCCAGGTATACATCATCTCACAAATGTATTCTATTTCAGCCCTCTGTTGGGAGCCTTGTGGTGGAAAATGAGAAGAGGTGGCTTCTGTTTAAGGAGGAGGACACCATTCATCACCTGCGTCCTACAGGGCTAGTTGGAGTTGAGCTTTATGCAGACGTATGAGCTGCAAGATTTCACTACCAATCATATCCAATTTCTTGTATATGACGTCCATCTTTGCCTCAGCTTTGGTGGTGCTATTGACTGCTCTAGCTGGGTCAGTATGAACTATGTCGGCAAGCCTAGAGGAGGCATCGAGTAGCTTATTGGTGTCAGAATACAGTTTCCCTCTCAACCTTTGGGAAGCATCCAGTAAGCGAGAAGTAGTGGCATTGAAGGTTCTATCCAGATTGGAGGTGGCATCAAGAGATCTGTTGATCTCAGCGGTCACATGTGCCCGGATGGATGTAGTTGCGCCAGCCGCTTGTGCTCTGATGGATGTAGTGGCGCCAGCCACTTGTTTAGCTAGCTGATTGGAGGACTCCAGCAGTTTGGTACACTTAATGTTGAGATTACCTTGATCCTCTCGGATGTCATAGGCATGCATGACCATTTCAGTAGTTTTCTCTTGGGTTTCAGTGTGGATCTCTCATAGTCTTTTCATGATTTTTTCTACTCGTTCACACACATTTATCAGGGAGTTCATGAAGCTTTTCATCCTTTCATCTGACTTATGTTTGTCATGCATAAATTTCTCCCATCGGCTGTTCTGAACTTGCTCATAATGGAGTTGTCTAGCTTCCAGTCTATCCACTTGTAGACTGATCTGACGACAGGAGGAATTCAAACTCCCAAATTGGGCAGTGAGAAATTGAATGAGGGCAGGATGAACATCCATTAAACTGCCAGTGGCACCAAATGCAGGACCTTGTGAGGTGGAGGCCTCGGCATAAAATTCAGGAGGGGCATCCCTTGCAGTGAACACTCTAGGCACATTTTCTGGAGACAAAGGAGGTTGGATACCAAAAGCCATCATCATCCCAGGGTGGTCCATGGGATCTGCAAACTGCTGTTACTGAGGAGCCTGCTCAAAGTGGATATCTGCATGAAATATTTCCTCATGCTGATCTAACTGTGCTTCTGAATCTGGTTGGTCCTGTGTGGGCTGACCTTGTGGAGGTTGGTCTTATGGAAGTTGCTCTTGTGGAGCTGGCTGAACAGGGGGGTCAGGTACATGACCAGGTAGATTCCTCACCATTTTGTCACCTTCCTTTTTGAAGTGCATATAGTTTTGGATGAACCTCAGGGTGTAGACATTACTATGGGGAATAGTTATGGATTTTTCCTTGTCTAGAGTGATGCCAACCTTCTGAAAGATGGCAGTAAGGTGTGCAGCATAAGGCAGGCTACGCTTGTTGAGAGTGCAACTGTCCATAACCTAAAGCATGATTTCTGGAAGACAAACATGGTATTTGTTGAATAGACAGTAAAAAGGAATCTATGTGTCTCAGTAAGTCTGCTTCTGTCACCCCCTTATGGGGTAATCATGGTAGTTAAGATATGATGCAGTAGACGCTGCAGTGGGGGAAACCAATTGGTGTCAAAGGATTTGACCAAAAGTTGGGTGTCATCTTGAGGATTTCTAGGCTTGCCAGTCAGGAGGGTGTAAGTAGCAGACATGTCAATTTGAACCTCAGATTCTATTTCCCCATCCCGGGGTATGTGTAAAGCTCTGTGAAGAAGCTTAGTTGTGAGCTTGATGAAAACCCCCTTGACTACAGTCCGAAAGAATTTCTTTTTCTCATCAAAAAATAAGTTCTTGTAGAACTGCTAAACTAGAAATGGGTAGTATACCCTGTGCTCAGACATAAAATGTTTCCAGCCTTGGAACTCAAACAACGACAATAGTTCAGGAAAATACACAAGCATCTCTTGGTCACTAAAATCCACATACCTAGGGAAGAGCATCCGGGAGGGATCACTTTCTTCTTCCCTGGCGAAGACAGTAGCACTGGGCTTCGGAGGAGCTGATTGAACTTTGGCCATCCGCGGCTGCTTGGTAGGGGTTTGCGGCGGCGAACCCTTGTCAGTGTTGGACCCCTGGGCTTCGGCAACCCTTTTTTTGGCTGGTTCTGCAGCTGGGCGGTCCTCAATACGCTTGGATCTCCCTTCACAGGGAGCTTTCGAAGTAGCGGCATTCTTGGAAGAAACCGCCTCTTTCATCTTGCCGCGGGTGACCGGTGGAGCCATGGAGAGTGGATAGAAAGGTGGAAAGGAAACGGAGAGCAGCTAGGGTAGCTGGGGAGCTGGCGCAAGAGGCAAAGAAGGATGGAGCTGGGCGTCGACCTCCACGGTGTGGATGTGCAGAGTCGCCGTAGAGAGAGAGAGAGAGAGAGAGAGAGAGAGAGAGAGAGAGAGAGAGAGAGAGAGAGAGAGAGAGAGAGAGAGGTCGCGAGGGAAATAGAGTTGAAAGTGAAGAAAGGGTGAGAAATTTGTTTTCACCGTCGAGTTAAATGGGGAAAGTTGAGATTTTTACTTTTGAAAAAGGCAACCCATAAATTAGAAATGGTGTATATGCCCCTATGTTAAGTTCAAATGGTTTAAAGCTTATAAGCTCATTTTTGAGTAACAAACGTTTGAGAAAAACTATTTTTGCGACAGATAATATGACTTAAACATTTGAGAAAGTTAAGAGAATAGAACCAAGCCCATTTGACTTACTCATCACATTCATTTGGCATGATTGGAAAAGAAGATAAGCAAGTATTAAATATGAACAATACCCCTTTTTGTTTTGAAGCAAGTTGTAGAGTCAACCCCAAATCATTTTATTTTAATTATTTAAACAGTCCGATATAGCATTCACTTTTTGACACAAGGAAACTGTTGTGCCCCCTAGGCACAAGCATGTGCTATGATGATTTGATGACATGTGCTATGATGATTTGATGAGTTGATGATAGCAATGCTGTTGTGTTTTGATGATAGCAACACTTGAGTGTTTTGATGACATTGTGTTTTGATGATAGCAACATGACTGTGATTTGTATATCATCTGGAGAATGCACGTGTATGACTGATATATTGTTCGTGTTAGAATTCTGGTATGTGCATAGTCTATACATTGCATCGTGGGGTTTATGCTCTAAGTCTATACACTGCATAGCAAGCTCAAAGTCGATACATTGAGCGTCTCATGCATCATTCGTCTAAGTCCATACATTGGACTGTAGTATGCATTTGGCGAAGGCATCGCAAGTCTAGACAGTGGACAACGTCTCGTGCATATAGCAAGTCTAGACATTGCACTGTAGCATGCATTTCTTTAAAGTCTATACATCGGACTGGTCTGCATTGGCTAAGTATATACAACGTCAGTTCATGCATTGTCTTAGGCAAAGTCTATACAATGGCTTTGGGTCTCCAAGTCTATACAGCCTTTTGCTTCGCCAAAGTCTGTACATTGGTCTGCATAGGCTAAGTGTATACATCGTCCAGTACAATCATGCACTGTTCATGAAGTCTGTACAGCCTTTTGCATTGGACTTAAAGTCTATACATTGCACTGTTCCTTTCATCTTCGTGCTGTTCATGTTCACAACACTTCGTGTTGATTTCCATGCTTGACAGGAAAACTTGTATGAGGTATACTTCGTGTTGTTCTACCCGTGTCAATTTCGATTTTCGTCTTCGTGTTGTTTTCAACCCGTGTCAATTTCTATTTCTATCTTCGTGTCGTGGTCAGCCCGTGTCATTTTCACCTCGTGCTGTTCTCATGACTTCGTGTCATTTTTCCTCTCATGACTTCATGTCGTTTTCCTTCTCATGACTTCGTGTCATTTTTTCCTCTCATGACTTCGTGTCGTTTTCCCTCTCATGTCTTCGTGTCGTGTTTCCTAGACTTCGTGTCTCTCGTACGTTGAAACCACACTTCGTGTCGATTTCTGTTGTTTCTGTGTTTGTATCATCGAGTTGTCTTCGTGTCGTTTCCGTATTGTGTCCTCGTGTTGTCTTTCCTAGACCCCGTGTCTGTCTCACCTTGTGACCACACTTCGTGTCAGTTTTGTCTTTCGTCTTCGAGTTAGTGTCAGTCCAGTGTCTTCGTTAGTGTCTCAGGTTTTTGGTCAAGTCTATACAACGAAGTTCTTTTGATAAGTCTATACAGAGTTGTTCTTCAACCTGATCATCCGATACTCTGTTTTGACAGGGACTCTCTACTAAGATTGCTGACATGGCTCGTGATCCCAGGAGGACAAGGTGACCAGATGCTGCCACGTGGATGGAAGCATCTCGAATCTGGAGAATTCCTTGGGCGGGAAAACGTGGAAGCCACGCGCCCTTATCCAGCTGCTGCTGTTATAAATATCAGTCTTCATCTTCTAAAGAAGTTGATCGTAGTTGGCAAAGCATATACGTCCAGTCTGAAACAGTAGCCACCGAGATCCACTGTGAGAGAAGAAAAGCAGAGAAGAAGAAAAGGAGAGAAGAAGATACAGAGAGAAAGACAGAGAGAAAGAAAGAGAGACAGTGAGATTGAGAGAAGAAGAGTGAAGTCTGAAGATTTGTTCACTGGACCGTGGATCAAATCCAGGCCAGTCTACTCTGTTGAGAGCTATATTGTGTTCTTCATTTACAGCTTTCCGATTGATGTTTCATTCTATTTTCATTTTCCTTTATACATTTCTTCAAGCTGTTTGTCAGCGATTTGCAGAGGTGCTGCCTCTGGACAGCAAGCTGTGTAGCTCAGCGGATGCAGTGGAGGTTTCCACTAGACAGGTAAAGCTGTAATCCTCAGCTGGCGAGACTTGGTCTCGGACGGGTTAAGATGTACTTCCCCAGCGGTTTGCAGAGGTGTATCCTCTGGACAGCAAGCTGTGTTGCTCAGCGGGCAGTGGAGGATTCCACTGGACAGCAAGCTGTGTTGCTCAGCGGGCAGTGGAGGATTCCACTGGATAGCAAGCTGTGTTGCTCAGTGGTTTGTAGGCCAAGCTGTATTGCCCAGCGGACGCAAGCTGTGTTGCGCAGCAGTAAGCCATACTCGGTTGAGTGTGGGGTGGATGTAGGTCATTGACCGAACCACCTAAAATCTTGTGTGCATTGTGTTTGTGAGTTTGTTCTTACTGAATCTCTTGATTAACTTTCACAGATCACGTGTGTTGTTGCTAAGTTTAGACACTCAACTTAGTGTTTTAGTAGATCTTCCTTTATTCCGCATTTGAACCAACAACTGGTTTTAAATTAGGCTGTAGATCTATTCACCCCCCTCTAGATCCATACTTCTTGGAGATAGACTGCGTCCATCCAACTCCAACACTTGGTATCAGAGCCTAACTCTTCTACAGGGACTCATCGCCCGAAGAGGAAAGGCAAGATGGATGTTCGAGGGATGATTGCTGAAGGTCACTCAACTACAAAGCCCCCGTACTTCGATGGATCCAACTATGCATACTGGAAGAACCATATGCAGGTCTTTTTGAGGGCTAAGGATTACGAGCTTTGGAAGGTAGTTAGCAAGGGACCTTATGAGCTGTCCCCAAATGAGGAAGTCTGGACCAAGGAGGAAATCAGAAGGTCCACGCTCAACTGGAGTGCAATCAATGCAGTCCAATGTTCTTTGCATCCCACTGAATTTTCTCGAGTATCAGCCTACAATTCAGCTAAGGAGATGTGGGATGCACTGGAAGCAATTCATGAAGGGACTTCTCAGGTTAGAGAGACGAAGGCCAATTTACTTGTGTCTGAATATGAAGCCTTCAAGATGAAACCCAACGAGACCATCAAGGAGATGTATGCTAGATTGACAACTATTACTAATGGCCTCAGAGGATTCGGGAAGAAGTATTCTGAGTATGATATAGTCAGGAAGATCTTGCGATCCTTGACTTCAATTTGGCACACCAAGGCCACCGTCATGGAAGAGTCAAGAGATCTGCACAATACAAGGGCAGATGAGCTAATTGGATCTCTAATGGCATATGAGATGAATCTGCCAAAGGTAGATGAAGCTGAAGAGAAGAGAAAACCGATCGCACTGAAGGCTGGTGCTAGCAAATCCAACAAATCAAACTGATCCAACTCTAGCAGATCATCATCCGAGGAGAGCTTGAATGAACAAGACATAACTCATACTGAGATGGCTATGATGACTAAAGAGTTCAGGCGGTTCCTCAGGAGAGAAGGAGGACAATTCAACCGAAGGAACCATAGTGGCGGCCGACAGGACACAAGGTATAAATCTAAACCTGCAAATCAATATGGAACTTACTTGTGTTACCAATGCAGGAATTCTGGCCATCTGAAAGCTGACTGTCCGGAGAACCAGAAGCACAAGGACAAATCAAACAGAAAGAACATGAAAGGAAGAGCCATGATCAGCACATGGAGCGATGAGGATGAAGGTTGTCTCAGCAATACTTCGGACATTGAAGTTGAAGCTGAAAAACCCATCTGTCTCATGGCAACTAGCTCTGAAGACAAAGAGGAAGATTTAGATGAGGTAACTTCTCCATTTAATAATCTTACTATCGTTGAATGGATAGATGCCTATCATAAACTAGCTGATCAAGCAGATGATATTAGAAGGGAAAATAGGCATTTAAAAAGAAAAATCAATTCCATGCAAAATGATACCTCATTGTCTGATAAAATTGCATGTATTGAAGCTGAAAATAATAAACTCAAACTCACATGTTCTGAATAAGAAGAAATCAAGAATGAGTTAAAAACTTCTAGGGAAGAGAATGTGAGGTTAGAAAAGGAAATTGATGAATGGAAAATGAAAATTCAAAAATATGAGAGTGAGATGAAACTGGTGAATGAGAAATATGAAGCTGTCCAAATTGTAAATACTGAACTTAATAAATCTGTTGAAGATATTCAAAAGGACAATGAGGACAGGCTTAAGACCATTGAGAAAATGACCCAAGGTATAGAGAATTTAAATGCTTTGTTAGGGTCAAAGGCTAATTTTAGAAAAGAGGGCCTAGGATTTAATTCTAGTGCAACAAAAACATTTGGGATGAAAACGATTTCATTTGTTGCTCAAAAAGAAAAGGGACCCTTAATTAGCATGAACTCAACCATTTCAATGAACAAAACTGCTAATCTGAAAAGGTCCAGTGCTGAGGAAAAGGGCAAACAAAAGGTTAATGAGCCAAGTAGAGCCAACACATCCAAGCAAAATCCCAAGGCTCAATCACAGGTTAGGGGTCAACCTAAACAGTCATATAAACCCCATGTCAAGGCCACAAAGTCTCCACCATCACCATCACATCTGAAGAAGACCCAATACACACCCATGAATAGGTCAGCAGGGTCCAAAGTACAGGGGAGACAGAATGCTGCCAGGAGTCAACCCAATTATTTCTATCAACCCAGAGCTCAGACTCACTACAATGCACAGCCAACCTATTTCAATAGGTCAGGTTGGACTAGAACTCCGGGAAGGTTTGCAGGTCTTGCATATCAGGCTACACAATATCATAGACCTTACACTAGAAATTGGGTTAGTGGTTATTGAAACTGGTCACCTAGAAATATGCATTATTTCAGTCAGCCCAGAAACTACTATGGCAAAAACTTCGTGAACACACCCTGGCCAAGGCACTGGCAAAGAAACAACACTGTCAATAATCATGCTGGTATAAATAAGAAGAAAAATAACAAAAAGAAAAGGAACAACAACAGAAAGAAATATGTAGGATCCACTGAACATAATCCTTTCAAACAAATGTGGATACCAAAAAGTCTGCTGTCTTGCTTTACTTCTATTCCATATTCTCTGGAGCCCAATCAGACTTGGGTTCCAAACTCATCTACTTGATTGTGTGTGCAAGTATGTCTGGCAGCCAAGGACAAATCTGTGGTACTTGGATAGTGGCTGCTTCAGGCATATGACAGGAGATAAGGCCATAAATTCAAAAGCTAAAAGAGATTGGAGGCCTTGTCAACAATCTGATGGAACACTAAGGGTAAAAATAAATCAGTCAGGTAAAGCAGGTAAGTGACTTTTCTTCAGAATTGAATTGAGAAAGTAATGTCAATCTGATTAGTTAACTCCTGACTTTCTCTTCTTGTCTAGCTGATCAGTCTGCATTCTAGACTCAGCTACTGAATTTAAATCCTGCACAAAAGCTGATGATTCTTTTCTCTTTGCATGTTATTGCACTGTGTACACTGAATGCTAGAAACTGAATTATCTTGAAAAGTTGATTGCTCCCGAATGATGCTCTCTAATGAATAAACTCTCTGCTGGTTTTATGAATGCTCGATGTTGCAACAGACTCATGATCATGCATGACACTCATACTTTTCATGATCATCATTACATATCATTTAGTCAAAAATGTGTCTAAAATCACATGCATATTAAAACTGCTTTGAACTATTTTTCTCTGCATAACCGTGGTATATTAATGGTAAGCTACTAAAGGGCCGGGAAATTTGTCTGGAGGCTCTTGCTATGTGTGAGATGGTCATTGAGATCATGTTCTCCGCCTAGTACCATGGGTTATATTGATTGATAGGGCAGTCTGAATGAGCATGAATTTTAAAATCCCTTGTTCAATTTTCAGAGAAGACATTGCATATATTCAGGGGGAGCTTGTTGAGTCTTTGCATGCCTTTGCATATCATTCATTCATGATCTATGCATAAGCTCTCTCTCTTTTAATTCTTGTCATTCATTAGCAAAATTACACGCATATAGACAGGGGGAGTACTGTTAGAAATTCAGAGTGGTCATCAATTCTATTGAATCATTTCATCCTTGACTCTAAATGATTGAGTCTGACTTATGGCAATCTGTTAGTAAGTTCTAATTTCTAAGCAATAGAAAACAGACTTCTTCTCTTATAAGAATTTTAAATTGCTTAAAGACTGACTTAATGGTTTAAACTTTATAATCATTGAAGTTTAAAGATTGCAATCAGTAAATAAGAAAGCTAAAAATTGATAAAACTCTCAACCCCTTTCTTATTTCATGTCAGAGAAAGCTAATCATATCTGAAATCTGAAAACTCATCTGAAATCATGATTGGAGAAGCTAAGTATGTGTATTGTCCTTAAACAAGTCATTCTGAAACATATAAAGGACAGCTAAGAAAGATATTGAAAAAATATTAAAAATCATTAAAAATTAACATTGGCAGAGCAATGACTGGTAAATCACTGAGAAACTGAGTGATCCATCAAAGAAGTGGACAACACTCATGTCATGAAATGTATCAGCTATTTCTGTATAAAATGATCAAAATAGTAGGTTGTTGTCACTAAGTACCTGGGGGTAACTGGCGTCCAATAAACGTGTACCCTCACACAAAAAGGTGTCAATCAATTCTATTGAGGTTGATCATAGGCCAGATGGTCCATCATGTTGAGTATCTAGGGGTATTGGCGTCTGATAAACGTATACCCTTATGCAAAAAGACTGTTGGTACCTGAATGCCCTAAATGAAACATTACTGAAAAATACTGTTCCTTCAAAAGAAAATTCATGGATGTCAATTTGTTTATTTTCAATACATGACCTAGAATTTCTTAACAACTTTTAAATGAGTATACGAAAGTAGGATATTTTGAAACTGAATCTTTCATGTAAATATGATTCTGGTTTATTATTTTATCATGCTCAGCCAACTTATCCATTGATTGTAGTGCATGAACTCAAAATTTATAACCTTTAAACCAGACTTTTATCTGAAAGTAGTTTCTAAATTCATATGAATGAAGACTCTGTGCTTTAGAATGCTTATTCCTGAACTACTTGTTCAGAATGCCAGTTAGATGAGTTCTTAATCTTTCCCTTTGTATATCTGATTTCTTGAACACAATATCCCACTTAAAAGGGGGAGAATTCATTCAAGGGGAGTCCTATCTTCAGGGAGAGTTTCTTGTTCTAAGGGTGTTTGCATTCATATTGCCATGTTGCACTCGTGTTTTTACTGTCTTTCTCTTTTTGATCATGTCAAAGGGGGAGAAAATTTTGTGTGTGACTCACTGTCACAGTGTGTTGCCATCATCAAAAAGGGGGAGAATGTTGTGCCCCCTAGGCATAAGCATGTGCTATGATGATTTGATGACATGTGCTATGATGATTTGATGAGTTGATGATAGCAATGCTGTTGTGTTTTGATGATAGCAACACATGAGTGTTTTGATGACATTGTGTTTTGATGATAGCAACATGACTGTGATTTGTATATCATCTGGAGAATGCACGTGTATGACTGATATATTGTTTGTGTTAGACTTCTGGTATGTGCATAGTCTATACATTGCATCGTGGGGTTTATGCTCTAAGTCTATACACTGCATAGCAAGTTCAAAGTCGATACATTGAGCGTCTCATGCATCATTCGTCTAAGTCCATACATTGGACTGTAGTATGCATTTGGCGAAGGCATCGCAAGTCTAGACAGTGGACAACGTCTCGTGCATATAGCAAGTCTAGACATTGCACTGTAGCATGCATTTCTTTAAAGTCTATACATCGGACTGGTCTGCATTGGCTAAGTATATACAACGTCAGTTCATGCATTGTCTTAGGCAAAGTCTATACAATGGCTTTGGGTCTCCAAGTCTATATAGCCTTTTGCTTCGCCAAAGTCTGTACATGGGTCTGCATAGGCTAAGTGTATACATCGTCCAGTACAATCATGCACTGTTCATGAAGTCTGTACAGCCTTTTGCATTGGACTTAAAGTCTATACATTGCACTGTTCCTTTCATCTTCGTGCTGTTCATGTTCACAACACTTCGTGTTGATTTCCATGCTTGACAGGAAAACTTGTATGATGTATACTTCATGTTGTTCTACCCGTGCCAATTTTGATTTTCGTCTTCGTGTTGTTTTCAACCCGTGTCAATTTCTATTTCTATCTTCGTGTCGTGGTCAGCCCGTGTCGTTTTCACCTCGTGCTGTTCTCATGACTTCGTGTCGTTTTCCTTCTCATGACTTCGTGTCATTTTTTCCTCTTATGACTTCGTGTCGTTTTCCCTCTCATGTCTTCGTGTCGTGTTTCCTAGACTTCGTGTCTCTCGTATGTTGAAACCACACTTCGTGTCGGTTTCTATTGTTTCTGTGTTTGTATCATCGAGCTGTCTTCGTGTCGTTTCCGTATTGTGTCCTCGTGTTGTCTTTCCTAGACCCCGTGTCTGTCTCACCTTGTGACCACACTTCGTGTCAGTTTTATCTTTCGTCTTCAAGTTAGTGTCAGTCCAGTGTCTTCGTTAGTGTCTCAGGTTTTTGGTCAAGTCTATACAATGAAGTTCTTTTGATAAGTCTATACAGAGTTGTTCTTCAACCTGATCATCCGATACCCTGTTTTGACAGGGACTCTCTACTGAGATTGCTGACATGGCTCGTGATCCCAGGAGGACAAGGTGACCAGATGCTGCCACGTGGATGGAAGCATCTCGAATCTGGAGAATTCCTTGGGCGGGAAAACGTGGAAGCCACGCGCCCTTATCCAGCTGCTGCTGTTATAAATATCAGTCTTCATCTTCTAAAGAAGTTGATCGTAGTTGGCGAAGCATATACGTCCAGTCTGAAACAGTAGCCACCGAGATCCACTGTGAGAGAAGAAAAGCAGAGAAGAAGAAAAGCAGAGAAGAAGAAAAGGAGAGAAGAAGATACAGAGAGAAAGAAAGAGAGAAAGAAAGAGGGACAGTGAGATTGAGAGAAGAAGAGTGAAGTCTGAAGATTTGTTCACTGGACCGTGGATCAAATCCAGGCCAGTCTGCTCTGTTGAGAGCTATATTGTGTTCTTCATTTACAACTTTCCGATTGCTATTTCATTCTATTTTCATTTTCCTTTATACATTTCTTCATGCTATTTGTCAGTGGTTTGCAGAGGTGCTGCCTCTGGATAGCAAGCTGTGTAGCTCAGCGGATGCAGTGGAGGTTTCCACTGGACAGGTAAAGTTGTAATCCTCAGCTGGCGAGACTTGGTCTCAGACGGGTTAAGCTGTACTTCCCCAGCGGTTTGCAGAGGTGTATCCTCTGGACAGCAAGCTGTGTTGCTCAGCGGGCAGTGGAGGATTCCACTGGACAGCAAGTTGTGTTGCTCAGCGGGCAGTGGAGGATTCCACTGGACAGCAAGCTGTGTTGCTCAGCGGTTTGTAGGCCAAGCTGTATTGCCCAGCGGACGCAAGCTGTGTTGCGCAGCAGTAAGCCATACTCGGTTGAGTGTGGGGTGGATGTAGGTCATTGACTGAACCACCTAAAATCGTGTGTGCATTGTGTTTGTGAGTTTGTTCTTACTGAATCTCTTGATTATCTTCACAGATCACGTGTGTTGTTGCTAAGTTTAGACACTCGACTTAGTGTTTTAGTAGATCTGCCTTTATTCCGCATTTGAACCTACAACTGGTTTTAAATAAGGCTGTAGATCTATTCACCCCCCTCTAGATCCATACTTCTTGGAGATAGACTGCGTCCATCCAACTCCAACAGAAACACGTTGTTTAGACGCCAGAGTCCCTAGTTTCTCAGTGTAGCTTGTCTTTCTAAATTCTTTTGAATAGAGGTGACTTTCCTCATCATGACTAGATTAACCTTCATTTCATTGATGGATGAGCTAATTTCTCTGAAGAGAGGTCATTGCTATGAAATTATAGCAGCATGGTTTTTAGAGGCGTATTCTCTAATAGACTTCAAGAAGGGAACATGTTTAAGAACAATACATGCCAATCATTTCAAAAACCAAGGAGCCAAGTTACTGTGAAGTTTCAGACGTAGGCGCAAGGGTTATTTTCAAGGACTTATGAAATGTTTCAATCCTATTATGAATGCAAGTTTGGTAAAACTCAATGCAATGATTCACGACAATGAGAATTATAAACAAGAAACCATTTCTTTAACAGGAGTAATACAACAAGACTCACCCAGGGTTGTATAGATGAATTAAAACTTTCTCAACTCCCCCTCAATTGATGCTCGGTGAAAAAGTGAAGGTTCAGAGGCAAGAGATTTGAGGTGGAAGTGAAAGAAGCAGTGGGAAGAGGGAGTCAATGAAACTCTCCATTTGTTCTTCAAAACTAAAGCGGCAGTGAGACAGTCTCGACACATGACTTGAAGGTGTCGATCTAAACATCAGGTTCTAAGCTGTATGTCTCAACACATATCAATAGGGTGTCGACCTGTTCAACAGGCATGGTTCAGCATGTCTCGACACATATCAGTACATCAAACTGTTCTCTGCTAGCTTATGTGATTCTTCATTTCTGACAGACACCTGCCATCTTTTACTGCCAATTCCTCTAACTTTCTTCTTTCAGATAGCCATTCAAGAATGGTTTTACCTGTTGTTGCCACTGAGAAATGCTTGATTGGATGCTAAAACATTATACATGCTTATGCACTAGAGATCAACTATGTAGATTGCAATATATAATTCTGACTCATGGTACTTGACGGAGCCCTGTCCTAACGCATGAGGAGAGTTTCCTGACAGGAGTAACCTGTCATTTCACTTCTCAACATTTGATATACCATGTAGTCACAAAATGATGTTCAATTGAAGACATTCATAAGCACAAGCAAGCTCCCCCTGAATGTGACCATCATTTAAGGCAAGGTTCATACATCAAATGGACCAGATCTAAATCAAATTAGATATGTATGTTCCAATCAAGGTGAAGACAAGTAAGCAGATCATTAAAGGAGTAATTGATAGCTCAAACCTGAGTGGACTGAGGTCTGCATAGACCAACCTCCCTCCTTAAGGTTGTGAACCTGTCATTACTTAAGAGTTTTGTGAAGATGTCTGCAATCTGATTTTCTAAGTCTACAAAATGGAGCTCAAAGTGATTTTTGAGAACTTCATCCCTTATAAAGTGATGCCTAATTTCAATGTGTTCAGTCCTAGAGTGCATGACTGGATTTTTTGCAAGATTTATAGCACTTGTGTTATCACATAGAATGGATACACAACCAAGATCTATTAGATAGTCTTGGAGTTGGTGTTTGATCCACAGTACTTGGGTGCCACAACTCCCTGCAGTAACATATTCTGCTTCTACAGTTGAGAGTGCAACCGAGTGTTGTTTCTTGGAAGCCCAAGAAACCAAACACCCACTGATAAATTGGCAATAGCCAGTAGTGCTCTTGCGGTCCAGTTTGCATCCTACATAATCTGCATCTGAATATGAACTAAGTGAAAGTTCACAAGATGCAGGATACCATAGTCCCAATTCTTGAGTGCCAGCAAGATATCTAAAGATACGCTTGACAACAGTCATGTGGGACTCTCTAGGACTAGACTGAAATACAGCACAAAGGCAAACACTAAACTGAATGTCTGGTCTAGATGCAGTTAGATAGAGCAATGATCCAATCATACCTCTGTATCTCTTTGCATCTACAAGAATACCTTGTTCATCTACATCTAGTGAAGTGGCAGTCCCCATTGGAGTCCCTAAAGGCTTACAATTGGTTAGATCAAACTTTTTCAGCAACTCCTTCACATACTTGGCTTGATTGATAAAGCAGTCTTCATTGCTTTGACTAATTTGTAAGCCAAGAAAGAATTGAAGCTCACCCATTAGACTCATTTCATGTTCATTGGTCATGAGTTTAGCAAACTCTTCACACATTTGAGGTTTAGTGGACCCAAACACTGTCATCCACATAAATCTGAACTATCAAGATATCTTTACCTTGTTTCTTGGTGAATAGTGTCTGATCTACATTACCTCTTGAATACCCTTGTTCGGTGAGATATGAGCTTAGTCTGTCGTACCAAGCTCAAGGTGCCTGCTTCAAGCCATACAAACCCCTGTCCAACTTATAAACATGATTTTTGAAATATGTGCAATCAAAACCGGGGGGTTACTCTACATAAACTTCTTCTTTAATAAGACCATTTAGGAAAGCACTCTTAACATCCATTTGCTGCAGTTTTATTTTATGAGAACATGCAAATGCTAGCAAAATTCTAATTGCCTCAAGTCTAGCAATAGGAGCAAAAGATTCTTCATAATCTATGTCAAATTCTTGATTATAGCACTGAGCCACCAATCTAGATTTGTTTCAGACTATCTTTCCATCTTCACTTAGTTTATTTCTGAAAACCCATTTAGTTCCTATGACTGATTTTTCTTTAGGTCTTGGAACAAGATGTCATACTTTATTTCTTTCAAACTGATTTAATTCATCATGCATGGAATTGATCCAGTTTTCATCTTTTAGGGCCTCTACAATATTTTTGGGTTCAATTTGAGACACAAGAGCAAGTTGTTCAATTTCATCCATAATTTTAAAATGAGACCTAGTTTTGGTTCAGTCATGCAGATTACCTAAGATGTTTTCTAAAGGATGATCTTTCAACACTCTTAGATGAGGTTGAGTATTATCTTCATCTGCCTCGGTGACCGGAGCATTATTTGGTTCTCCTTGGTCCTCATTTGCTTGTGTCTCTTCTTGTGGAAGTTCCTCTTTTCCTCTTATGTTTAGGAATTCCCCATCATCATCTTCCCTTTCAGCAACTCATATGGAGTCATTTTGGTGAGGGGCCTTACCATTGAGCGGTTGATGATATAGCATGCAATGTTTACCGCTTCTGCCCAAAATCTCCTAGGTAGATACCTTTCAGCAAGCATTGTGCGTGCCATCTATATGAGAGTTCTATTCTTCCTCTCAACTACCCCATTTTTCTCAGGAGTCTGTGGTGAAGAAAACTTGTGAATGATTCCTTCAGTCTTGAACCAATGATTTTTCCTTTACTGTTTCCTCCGAATATGACATGTCCAGCTTCCTTTTAAACCAGGAGACAAAATTTGGTTTTATCTCCAGTCATGTGTCTTGAGCAGCCACTGTCAAGATACCAACGGTTGCGCACGGCTGTAAGACACTCCTGCACAAGGAATTAAGTGACAATGTTTGGAACCCAAGGACAGTTGGGTTCCAATAGTTTCTTCATTTCTGCAAAGCAGGATAAGATAGACTTCGAAATCCAAACTTTCTTAGCATCTTTACTTTATTGGGAGTTCTGATTTTTCTTCTCTTTAGTCTTTTGGACTTTGTGAGTTTTGAAAGTGGTGGAGAAGGATTGTTGATTAGACCACCTATTCCAGTTTGTTGGTCTAGATGAATAGGAAGTGTCATATTGCCTAGGTCGTTGGGGTTGATTGAACCTATGACCATAGGGAGCATTATTGTTTCTTACCCATAGAGGTGTCGATCTGTAGAAGGCAAAGTCTCGACCTGTCCACTGTTCAGTTCGTCTATAACTGTTTCTGGATAAGGGATGTGTCGACCTCCTGTATGGAAACTATCGACCTATTGGTGTGCACCTGGGATTTTGTTGGGCGTTTGACCTGGTGGGTGTCGACCTATTCCATGGAGTGTCCCGACCTGTTCTAACATTGTAGCTGTGTCTTCCATTGTGATGTGCAGGCTGAAGCTTGGATGATTGTCGACCTATTTGGGATTGTTTGTGAACCTTTTTGGGTTGTTGGAAAGTTTTGTTGATTGGTTCTTGTATCTTTTCTTTTCCCTTGTTTTCAACGTTTTCTTGGTGTGTTAATTTGGAGGATGATGCTTCGGAAGATGATACAAAAGTGTTGGTCTTTAGCCCAAATGTTTTTCTTTTGGTAGGCTCATATCCTAGCCCGTCTCTGTTGAAGATTATTTTGATTCCTAGCAGGGCATTCAAGTTTTCACTCACATCAACAAATTTTTCAAGAGAGGTTTGTTTATCTGCTAGGTCCTTTTGAAGTTTCTCATTTTCTTTCAACAGTTGAGAGTTGACCTGTTTAAAGGCTTCAACCTTTTCATTGCACCGATTGTTGTCCTTTACATAGCTTTACATTTTTAATTTCAATTCATCAATTTCATCTCTTAGCCTTTCATTTTCATCTTCCAAATCTCTCATTTCTTTTCTTCCTTCTTCAAGATTCTCATTCATTTTTCTTAGATCTTCAATTTCAGTTTCTAAAGAGATTATCTTTTCATTGAGAGTTTTATCATGCCCACAGGATTCAACCTTCTTTTTTAAGGTTTTGTTTTCTTCTCTGTATACTTCATATTTGTTCATTAGTTCAAAGTAAGCTTCTTCCCAATCATCAGTGGAGAAATATTCAAAGGGAGTGCGCACCTCACAGTCATTTTCTCCTTTCACCATTAGGCAGAGATCATCTTTTTCCTCTTCAGAGGAGTTGTCTTCAGTTTCTTCTTCTTCTTCATCACTCCAAGTGCACACCATGGCATGCTTTTTCTTGCTCTTCCACCTAGGCATAGCTTTCTTAGCTCCTTCAGGACATTCAGACGTGATGTGTCCTGGTTTCTTGCAAGAGTAACATACAAGCTTTTCAGACTTTTTAGCATTTTCAGGTCATGGCCTGAAACCTCTTCTTACATGGGGCTTCTTCTTAGTAAAGCATGTACCTTCCTTTCTTAAAAACTTTCTAAACTTTCTTGTCAATAGGGAAACTTCATCTTCTTCAGTGTCGATGCTTGAAGGCTCTTCATCATCATATAGGCCCTTGGTGCTTGGTCCAGCTTTAAGAGCCAGAGGCTTCTTTTTACTTACCTCAACTTCTTTGTTTTTCAGATTCATCTCATAGGTCATCAGGGACCCTATGAGTTCTTCTACTTTGATGGTGGTTAGGTCTTTTGATTCTTCAACCACAGTGGCCTCTGTATGTCAGATAGGAGTTAGTGATCTCAGAATCTTTCTCACTATCTCCTGCTCAGTGTAGGTCTTACCTAGCTCAATCAAGCCATCAGTGAGCGAGGTTAGCCTAGCATACATGTCTGAAATGGACTCATCAGATTTCATTATAAACTTCTCATATTTAGATACCAACATATTAGCTTTGGTTGTACATACCTACTGTGTCCCTTCATATATTACCTCAAGGCGATCCCACATTTCTTTTGCAGTTTTGCAAGTTGACACCCTTGAGTATTCAGTTGGATGAAGGGAGCACTGCATGATATGCTTGGCACCCCAGTTCAGAGTTGATTGCCTGATTTGTTCTTTAGTCCATGTATCTTCGTCCGGAGGCAGCTCAAATGGTCCCCTGCTGATCACTCGCCTGACTTCATGATCCTGGGCTCTAATGAAGACCTGCATGCGGTTTTTCTAGTAAGGATATTTTGTCCCAGTGAAAAAGGGAGGCCTATTTACAGAATATCCTTCAGCCATAGGACCTTTAGAAGCCATATCACCTATTCTCTCAAGGTCGTTAGACCACATACAGAGAGACTAGCTCTGATACCACGTGTTGAGTGGTGATAGGCAGATCTAGAGGGGAGGGGTGAATAGATCCGCCCCTTTTTGCCCTTCTTTACGGAAATAAAAACTAAGACTAACACAATAGATAATGAGGCAGATATTAGTTAATATCTAAGAAGCTGGATACACACAAGATGCCTGGAAACGGTCCTATCAAGCTTCTACCGTTGGAACACGAGTGAAGACAAACCACAATACAAGATCTTTAAGGTGGTTCAGGCTCAATCTAGAGCCCTACGTCCACCCCTCACACAACACAGTAAGGCTTCACTAGTGCCAACGCACAACAGCTGATTCATAGCTTCTAACTGAGGGATACACTCTCACACACCGTTGTCACACAGCTGGTGGGATCACAACCCAAACCACACAGATAGGCGACCACACCTTCTGTCTTCCTACACGCAGGTAGGGATCTAATGATATGAAGTTTGTTTAGAAGAAGAGCAAACTAAAAATGAAATGGCCAGATAGAGTATCGTAATGAAAATGCTATGACAAAGGAGTCTCCTGTCTGGGAATGAGCTTAAGAGATTCTTGGCTTACTTCTTCTCGTTGAATCTTCACAGCTACCCTTATGAGAGAAGGATGATCAAGCTCGATGCTTCCATGGATTATAAATGGAGCTTCACTGAACCCTTCTGCATGCAAGGAGGTCTCTCGTCGTGAGGAAGAGAAAAGTCTTCTTCCTGTTTCACTCACGTCGGCTGCATCAGGGCGAAGAGTTGCTTGGACAACAAGCTTTTTCCTTCTTCGTATTTACTTCAGCGATCTTCTCATCTCTCCTACTTGCCTTTTGAACTAGAGCTCATGATCCTTATGTATATTGGTGTCCTAGGGCGACACCAACGTTGTCCATTTTTCAAGCAACAGCAGAATGTCACATCCACATTATTTGATCTGCTTCCACTTGCATACTTGACTCCATTTCTGTCTAGTCTGCAGGAATGTGGGTAGGTAGGAGACCATAGCAGAAAAGGTATGATTTTCTTCAGAAAATATCTCTACCAAATCACAGTCTTCTGACATTGAAGCATTCTGACGGCTTTTTTCAGAGCAAACGGATCCTTGGGATTAAGTGCCGGATCTTGACATCAGCTTCCGTCAGATTCAGATCCGTTATTGTCGAACCAAGTGTGTCGACACTTTCCTGTCAGTGTGTCGAGACATTCCTTTGAAAATCTTGGAGAATCATTTTGGTTGATTGTGGATGTGTTGACACTTTTCTATCAGTGTGTCGAGACATCCCTTTAAAAAGCCTTGTAGATAGCTTCTGCTGGTTTCAAGCATGTTTTGGTTGAACGTTGATGTGTCGACACTTTAACCCCAGTGTGTCGAGACATCCCTTTGAAATTCTTGAAGAACCATGGCTGATGAGTCGAGACAACACCAAACGGTGTCGAGACATGTGAGCCATGTGCAGAGTTGTTGTAAGAAGGTGTCGGGACATAAGCGCCTTGTGCAAAGATTATCACACGAATGTGTCGACACTTTTTACTCAGTGTGTCGAGAGATCGGTGAATCCAGATACTTAGTCAGAATGACTTCAGCTTGAATTCTTCAAGATGTGTCGAGACATGAATCGGATTTGTCGAGACATCACTGAGTGAGATTCTTCTACACTTGTTTAATCAATTCATCCAGCCAAAAATAAGTTAGATATTTCTCAACCATCTATTAATGATTTATGATTTGTTATTATCAAAACTAGGGGACACAACAGAAGGCACTTTGAAGACTCATTTTTCCTAACTCAAGATAAGAAGAATTCACTTCGAGCAATTCCTATACAAGATAACCTAATGACAATCTTAGTCAACATATCAAATAACAAATCAATCAACCTTTGTCAGAAATAGATCAACCTGCATATGAATTCTATTTGAGACCAAGACAATCAAGTTCAGTCCAAGATTTCCAAAATCCAGTCCAATGAAAAACTGAACCATACTCAGATATTGAGAGCAAAATAGAACCCATATGACAATATTTCATCATGATCAAGCATGAACATAACGGATTCATTACACTTGTATGAATTCAAGGTTCAGTATAGAAGATTCATGTTCAGTCCAAAAACAATTTAAACCAATGCAATCAAATGCATATCAACCAAGATCAAAGGCCTTATGATCTTCTATGAAAACATGATTTCACCAATGAAAAAAATCATGTATGAAGTGCATCAAGAGACCAAGGTCAATGCATATAATGGAAGCACTATAAGAAGGTTGGTGCATATGACCCAAGTTCTAAGCATATAAAGCAAACGTCAAAAGTAAGGTCAACTCCACAAAGCACATTTTGCATCTAAAGAAATTATCCACCAAGCATCCAAACATGCAAAACAAGATATTACGACATAAGCATCAAAGTGATCAATGAGTATTTTCCACAATACTTACACATAATATATTGTTATCATCAAAACCATTGTCAAAGACAAGGAGGGAGTGCTACGAACCCAACAGTCTACAATCTCAAAAGTTTAAGTGTGGAAGAATCACCCCATGTCACATTTGATGAAACTAATGATGACAACTCTTGTAGGAAAGATGACAATAGGGAGTTCCTGAATACAAAAGAAAAACATGATCATCCATAAGAGGAGACAGGAGGAAATGATGACCAAGAGGAATCAAGTAATACAAGGGTCACGGCTACCAGTGAAGGTAATATTACTTCTGACATAAGAGCACATAAAGATCATCCTTTAGGTAATGACATTGGTAGCTTGCATGATCCACCTAGAACAAGGTCACATTTTAGAATAGTTGAAGAATTGGATCAACTTGCTTTTGTCTCACAAATTAAACCAAAAAATATTGAAGAACCTTTGAAAGATGAAAACTGGATAAACTCCATGCAAGATGAGTTAAATTAGTTTTAAAGTAATGTTTGGCATCTTGTTCCTAGACCCTCATCAAAATCTATCATAGGCACCAAGTGGGTACTTAGGAACAAATTCAATGAAGATGGGAAGATAATAAGGAATAAGGTTAGACTGGTGGCTCAGGGTTACAACCAAGAGTTTGAAGTAGACTTTAAAGAATCTTTTGCTCCTACAGCTCAACTACAAGCCATTAGAATTTTGCTTACTTTTGCATGTTTGCATAAAATTCAAATTGCAACAAATGGATGTGAAAAGTGCACTTTTGAATGGACTAATAAAAGAAGAGGTTTATGTAGAACAGCCACCTAGTTTTGAATGCTCTCATCTTGAAGATCATGTGTATAAGTTGGACATGGCTCTTTATGGCTTGAAGCAAACACCCAGATCTTGTTATGATATGCTAAGCTCCTTCCTCACCGAAAAAGGCTACACAAGAGGTAAAGTAGATCATACACTCTTCACTAAAGAGCAAGGTAAGGAGATCTTGTTAGTTCACATCTATGTTGATGACATTGTTTTTGGCTCTACTAAAATTGCAATGTGTGAGGATTTTGCTCTTCTTATGACTAGTGAGTTTGAGATGATCTTAATGGGTGAGCTTCAATTCTTCCTCGACTTGCAGGTCAATCAAAAGGATGAAGGATGCTTTATAAGTCAAGTCAAATATGTCAAGGAGCTGCTGAAAAGGTTTAACATGACAAACTTCAAGTCAATAGCAACTCCTATGGGTACTTGTACATCACTAGATGCAGATGAAAAAGGTATATTGGTAGATGCAAAGATCTACAGAGGTATGATTGGTTCATTGCTATACTTGAATGCATTTAGACCAGACATCCAATTTAGTGTTTGCCTTTGTGCTCATTTTCAGGTCAGTCCTAGAGAATCCCAGTTGACTACTGTCAAGCATATCTTTAGATACCTTGCTGGGACTCAAGAGTTGGGATTGTGGTATCCGTCATCTTGTGAGCTTTCTCTCATTTCTTATTCAGATACAGACTACGCTGGATGCAAACTGGATCGCAAGAGCATAAGTGGATATTACCAATTTCTGGGCGTGTGTTTGGTCTCTTGGGCCTCCAAGAAGCAACACTCGGTTACCCTCTCTACTATAGAGGCGGAATATGTCGTTACAGGGAGTTGTGGCACTTAAGTGTTGTGGATTAAACACCAACTCCAAGACTACTTAGTGGATCTTGGATGTGTCCCGATTTTGTGTGATAACACAAGTGTAATCAATCTTGCAAAAAATCTAGTCCTGCACTCTAGGACAAAGCACATTGACATAAGACATCACTTTATTAGAGATGAAGTCTTTAAGAAAAGCTTTGAATTGCACTTCATTGGATCAGAAAACCAGGTTGCTGACAAACTATTGTCCAATGACAAGTTCTCAACCCTAAGAAGAGAGTTAGGTCTATGTAGACCTCAATTCAGTTAGGTTTGAGATTTGATAACTCTCTTACTGCTTATTTTTTTTTAAAAAAAGGCTGTCAATATGCTATTTTTGTTTGCATATATCAATTTGCATTGCCATGAATAATCTGAAAGGCCATAGTTCATATCTGATCACACTGCATTGGTCAAATGCATCTTCATGCATGACCATGGTATATAAAATGGTGATTTGCAGAGAGGCATGTTAGGCCTGTCGGGAAGCATTCATTATGCGTGAGGGTATACCTCCGCCCAGTACCAATGGTCAATGTTGCATTAAGGGCCATTCAGATAGGGAGAGTAAAATGCATACCTTGAATTGTTCATGCATACATGTGTTTCAGAATTAGCTGCATGTCATTTAAGTCAAAAACCCCAAAAGTTCATTTCAAGTTCACGTACACTCTTAGGGGGAGTTAGTTTAGATTACATCTATAAGCCTTCTTGAAATTTTTTTTGGAATCATCTTGAATTCTTCTCTGCTTGCTGCTCAAACTAGTTAGCTTCAACAAGCTTCCAATCTGGGTACCATGATTATGAATCTAAACATTCAAAATAAGGAATCTTCTATTATACATTCTTATGAGTGTCCAAAATAAGTTGCTGGTTCAGGATTAATGAATTCACTGGGTTTAAAGATAAACATCTTGAAATTTTCTATGTTTCGTATTAATAGACTTTAACCATCTTTTGCATGTTGTGCCCTAGATAACGTTTCAAAAAACTACAAATTCTGATAACTTGGCAAATTTGGTTGAGTCACCTAAATTATGTTTTGTTTTTAAACACAAGGCTAGCTGAAATTCCTAAGGGCTAAAATTTTGACAGAGCAATGACATTATGTTGGTCCCCGGGTAGGCGAGCGGATAAGAAGATGGGTTTAATTGTCCCCCACACGATATGGCAAATTAAAACTTTCATAAGCGAAATTAACAAGTTTAACGAGATTGAAGAAATTAAACTAAGCGAGATAAACTTAGTCCTCTCAATCTCACCGTTCACACACGATCAAGATAAATAACGTTAACATGCAAACCCACAAACACACATATCACATCGACACGGTGATTTTTAAGGTGGTTTGGGACCACGACGGGCTCCCTACGTCCACCGCTTACCAAATCGATAAGGCTTCACTCGGGGATAAATCCCCAACACGGAGCAACGCTCCAACACACACACAGGACGACGCTTGCACACACACACGGAGACGGAGTCTCCAACACGATCCAACAGCAGATCTACACACACACAAATGAGCTGCAACAACCGCAGCATAATAAACGCAACCGTACATAGACGGTCCACAAACACGAATATCTCTAGTTCAGAAAAATCAACACAAACATTCAAAACATGCTTAACCCAAGTTGTATATCATAAAGCATATCACAAACAACGTAGAAAGGATGTAGAAATAATCCCCCTCAATCTCCAATAGCCGATTGAACATATTCCTTGAAGCACAAGTCGGAGGGAGAACAGATCGGCACGATTTCAGCATCTTCTTGATCATCTCTTCATTCCACTCCTTCTTTTCTTCTTCCTCGAACCCTAGAAATCACTTGAAGGAGATGAAATCTCCCTTTCTCTTGTAGCTCCACTCCTTTTCCCTCTTCTTCACCTCCAAGATAGAATGAATAAGCTCATTAGGGTTCCTTCTCTTCCAAATTCGGAGTTCACATGTATGCATATATAGAAGAGTGCAAAAGACCAATAAACCCTTTCTAGAAATCTCCAAAAGATCCCAAATAGGTCTTCCAAGAACCCATGGGCATAATGGTAAAGTTTAGATCCCAAATGGATTGAGTTTAATGGGTTTTAGACTGAGTTCGTGAAGCCAGATCCGGAGCTCACCGGGATCGGTCGATCGAAACTATAGGTTGGTCGAACGAACTTTTGTAGACTATAAACTGTTAGACTCTGGGAAGATTGGTCGACCGAACTCCCTAGTTTGGTCAACCAAACTCTGCTGCATTCCAAGTTTTCATGCCGTTCAGTCCTATAAGAAAGAAATCAAACAAATGAGAAAGGGTTTAAATGTTAAAACACACAACCAAGTATTCCTTGGTGTTTAAACAATGTGAAAACATAATTCAACCACATTCTACAAACATTCACATGAATTGATCAAAACAGAAGCTCACTAGCTCAAGAGTCCTATGAATACCATCCATGAACATACCAAATGAGTATATGCTAGGTTATCAAATCCACACTTCATTATCAAGAGTTTAGCTCAAATCAATACAAGCAACCCGATTCCAAACAAGCCAAAAAATGAGTCCACAAAGCCATGCATAAAAGTAATTTGGATGACCATCATGAAACCAAGATTTCATGAAGACTTGTATGAATATCTCAAATTTCAAACTCAAAAGCCTCATGTGGAAAACACATGAAACACATTCATGTCTTTAGCAACTCATGAAGAATATGCATGAGAACCCAAAATGTCTCAAGCAAAAGATAACTTCATATGCCCATGCATTTGAACAACACGTATGACCCTCAAAAACTCATGTAGAAAATGCATGAAGCATACATCTTAAAACCTTATTGACCCATGAGGAAGGTGCATGAAACCACATGTTGATCGATGCATAAATACAATGGGTTAACACACTGCAGCTCTCTTACGCAAAATTCACCTAACTGAAAGCATGTGAATTGCAAAGCCTTACCAATGGTTCTTTGAAGAAAAGAAATAGAATTAAACAAGTGTTGTGAATGGTGAAAAACAAGATAACGTATTTATGCATTCTCTTGATTTCCATATGATGTCCATCTTGACTTGTTCCTGCAATGCAAGATAGTGAACACACTAGCATTCAAATGAGCATAATTGGCATTTAAGTGAGGATTAAGCTATTACAATCAAGTGAGCATGACTTAGAATACAAATGAACATTAAGTCATTACAAGATAACCAAACACTATCATCCAGCTCATATGCATCCAAAAGCAACTTCCTATAGCCATGCATTTAAACAACATGTATGATTTTCAAAATTCATGAAAGAAATGCATGTAAATCACATGAACAATTTGATCATTGTTCTCAAAGTTCAATCAAAGTATGAGCTAGATCACAAACACTGTACAATCTATCTATGCAACATGTATAAGCAACATTTAAACTATTGACAATCTCAACCATTAGAAATCAAGAACACAAGGCTCATTTGAAACACAAGCAAGGGGGGTCGACTCCTTGCTAGGATGGGTCGACTCCACAGATCACAAGTTCATGTAACAAGACTTCTTGATTCTCAGACATATGAATCATAGCAATGATCATTAATGTACACTATCATCAAGAACATATGCAAGCATACATAAAGTTTAGTTATCATGAAAAACATATGCAAGACACATAAAAATCTCCCTCTTTTTGATGATGACAAAATTTATGACTGACACTGATAGATCATATTCTTCTCCCTCTTTGACATGATCAAAAAGTGGGAGGAAGTCAATGAAGTTCAAATTTCAGTAAAGCCGATTCATGAATCAATAAGAGCCCACTTCAGAAGTTTAAATGAGGCAATAGTAAAACAATGATAAGATGATCAAAACATGTTGATTATTTGTGATACCAATTGTTGATTATGGAGACGGGAAGATGGGAAGACTTAAGACTTGCAGACTAAGTGAACAAATCAAGATGATACCATTCAAAGTCTAAATCCCATTTCAGACTTTCACAAGATGCAATAGCAAAGCAAAGGCAAAATGTTTGCCAAAAAACATAATAGTTGAAACATCAAATGGTTTTCTTTGATTTTCATATTTTCATATTTTTCTTTTGAAATGCATAAAAACTCAATGCATACAAATGATGACACTATGAATGCATGCAATGCAACCAAACAGATACATATATATACATGCAACACAGCTCCCCCTTAATTATTTAAGAAGGGAATAGGTATAAGAAAGGTGCATGAGAGTCAAAATAACTAGAATGCTCATGTGTAACATCTAGGAGATTGTGCAATCACACAGAAGAGTTATGCAATAGTCAATGCATTCAATCAATTTTTTGAATACATATTAAATCAAATTTCCAGAAGTGTAAGTGAATAACATGAGAATAGATTGTAGCAATATGGATATTCAGATTTTCAGTTCAACACAATGAGAGATTATATAGACTGCACTTTAATTTATGAGAACAGCGTATTGGAGGCTACGCTCTGCCATAAAGAATTTTTCACCAAATTTTTCAGCTCAAGCAATTTCATGTTGACAAGTAGAACTTTTCAAGAGTGATTTGGTTCAGTTTACTCCTTTTTATGCGAGGAGGCACATGGAGAACATGCCAGACTCCCCGGTTACTCAGAGTATTAACTGTTTCACCTTATTTTGAGCAGAGATACTTGAGTCAACACTTTTCAGAAATGAACCACATCACGTCTCAGGTGACGCGCATCCACTTTACTCAGTGAGACTTAGCATTGCTCTGCCATGCTTTTCAGATTTTTTCTTCAAAAAATAGGAAGGCAAGTTTTTTGTAACGCCCGAGAATTTTTTAGGAATTTTACGGGATCTAAATATAATTGTTAGGCTTAATGGACAATTAAGGAGAATTAAGCCTTTATTAAATCCATTTAAAAGCCCTATATTTACCAAAGGGCTAAGCCCAACTCAAATAGGCCCAAAGACCCAATTCTAAGATTTTTATACCCAAGCCCATTAATAGAAACGTAAATTAGGTAATTTACGAATTTAAAATGGGATATATACATCAATTAGGGGATAAATGGGAGATAATACGAAAATTTAAAAATTTTGGATCTTTTGAAGCCTAGCGATCTATTGCGCGACTGCCAGACCTACCCTAGTGGTCCTACTATGACCGCTAAGCAACCCCAGTTCCATGAATGGAAGAAAACGTGAAAAGCTTAGATCTTTGGCGATCAAAACACCTTAGATCGAAGCTACCTGGCGTGGAAGACTCTCTAGAACTCTCTAGGGATTAACTCTACTCCAATTTAGGACTCTAGGTTTGATCTAATCCCTTAAAGCCTAGGTGAATCTTATAAATAGTCCCTAACTTTGACTCATGTGAACCTAATGTTGACTTGCGTATTTCGAAGGTAAGGAGACGTCTACTCAGGTTGGTCCTTTAGAAGAAATTATTCTTTTTAGTTTTATCTAACACACCTCCAATTTTCATGCTAGAAGACCTAGCCATTGGAGAGTTAGAGCCTCTGCAAGTCGCTGGATCATAATAGACTGCACAGGAACTAGTGCGACGGACTAGTGAAGATTAGGAAAATAGAAGTCCAAATCGAGGTATTTACCAATTGGTCCTTTAGAAATTTCTGTTCCCCTTCGTATCTTCTATCTACCCTCCAATTTTCATGGATTTAGGTCAAGAGGATCGTGAGATGGAGGGACGTGAAGTTACTGGTTTGGCACAAGATGTGTAGGAACTAGGGTCTACTTCCAATCAAAAATTTAAAGTTTAGGGATTGAATCAAAGGTAGGTTATCTCATGAAAAGGCTAAATTAACATATTAGGAACAAAAGCCCTTTATTTCCTCCTGTTTTCATTGATTGTACATGACGAATTTGATGTTTTACTATCACTGCACATATAGGCTATTCCTGCATGCATAGTTCCTACCCTTAATAACAAAAATGATAATTCTAGTTTAATTCATGACAACCTATGCATCTCCATGTCTTAATATGGTTTTATCAGGCCATGTTTACCTGTTGGCATGTTTTACCATACATCTATCTACCATAGATTATCATGTATTTCGACTTTATTGTTGTTTACAATAGATGGCAAGAAACGGTCTTCCTGAGACCGCCAGAGTCCCTTTAGCGGCCCTGCGATAGACCGCTAAGTCCATGAAATGGTCCTCCCGAGACCGCTTTAGTCTTCTGAGTTCTGTATTATTGTTAACCCGAAACATAATGCAGAACAATCCTATTTATCATATGATAAGCCTAACTAATTACGTCTTACTCCTATTTTAAGTACTGTATTCATACACTTGGTTATGTTAGTTCTTCATCTTAGTAGATGTCATGTTCTTTATGCACTTTGGACTTACTTTAAACTTTTGTTAATTTTATGGGAAAATCACACACTCTTGTATTTATCTTAAATTTCATATGGTTCATGGACTTGTATAGTTTTGATTTGATCGTTGTTTTACCACGATTCTCATTTAGAGTTATTTCTTAAGTACATGACATGTATTTTGGTACGATGTCATTAGATACACTTTGCACTTAAGCACACAATCTTGGACTTGTGATCCTCTCTGTTGGATATTCCTTCCACGGGAGTAGGTGATCTTGTTTCAACGCCTCCATAAGACTTCATGAGCCTGGGATTCTCACTAGGACGTCGAGCTAGTTGTCCCCTCAAAACCCAATTGTCTAGAAAGCACTTTACTGGTGTTTTATGTATTCTGTACCTTAGCGGCCCTATGGACGACCGCTAGTGTCTGGTAGCGGCCATTTACCTGACCGCTAAGGACGCCTAGCGGCCTTGCCTAGACCGCATGGTTCCAGTTCATTTGTTTCATCGACTCTGTTACTAAACGGTCAAGTCATTACCGCATAGATCCACATATGGTCCAGTAAACGACCGCTATTTCCAGAAATGGCCCTGATATGATCGTTTGATGTCTAAGTATTGATTAACCCAAGGTTTGACCCACGGGTTGATTTTTATATGATCCTAGATAGTCTATGATTATCTAGAACCTAACACTTTATTTCCAAAGCTACCTAATGAGTTATGGAAATTTAAGAATATGCCGTTATGTTGCCGAATTTTTTCTCCATGATATAACCTTGTTCTAAATCAATCTTTGAACTCTCATATTCTTAATTGGTGTATTCTTACCTTGAAAATTGTTATCAAGAAACTATAGTTTGAACTTGTTCATTATTGGCCATATTTATATTTCTCGTGGAAGTAGCTTGATTTATAACTTGAAGATGCAAGAGCGGGCACGAACAGTGTCTAAGGGCTCCACTCTAGTCCCCTCGGTAGATAGCCGGAAACATACTATAAACCATAGGATATGATGAACACTGGCGTCACATTACGCCGGGAGTATTTTTTTTATAAATGAGTGAAGATCAACGTGGCAATCTTGTGAAATTACATGCTTGTTAGTACATTCTCGTTACATGACATTCTAGTGCATAGTCTTTATGGTTATGGAAACGTACATTCTTATTCATGAAAGGCCAAATTACATTCATGTTATATTCTTGCTTGATCATATTTCCAGTCTATATGAATTCTCATATCTCACCTTGATCATATCTTGTTACTTATATTACTTTGATTTATTTCTATGTTTTATCATATTTCCATGACTTATCTTACACTCCAGAGCTAAAATGTTAATTACTTAAACATTGCCTTCATGTTTATACGAAGATACATACTGGGTATGTGTGCTCATTCCCTACTTTTCCAATCTTTTTCAGAAAATTCTAGCAGGTCGGATTCAGACTATTCAAGTGATGGATCTGAGAGTGATTAAAGAAAAAGTGGAACCTTAGACTATCATAGTCAAGAGTCATTATGTAATTTTACATTTTATTGAGTCGAGTTAGTCAAAGAGCCAAGAGTCATCTTATGTACTTTTGATCATTATTTGAATAAAGCTAAGATTTCTTTCAGATATTGTGCATTCATTTCTTATGTGTAAATGTGTTAGTGTAGCACCCCTGATAAATACCTTTGAGTAAATTTAAAACTTCTTCCTAAAAGAAACCACACTTGAAGGCATTACATAAGAACCCAACCTCATGAGGACTATAGCATAAATATACAAGCCAACCTCACTTTATGCCATAAAGAAACATGATGGTTTTATGTAAAGAGCCAAAAACTCATGGGGGCTAGCATATAAATGTACAACCATCACTTTATGCATAGTACGTAGTGTACTTCTCCTAGAGAATCTTATAATGAGAGGCTTTGTATGAATAGCCAAACCATGAAGAGGATAATATATAAAAGTGCAAGACAAACTTTAACACATGGGCCATAGGTTGTACGTAAGTGCTTTCCACCTTTTCCAACTTCCAAAATGAAGACCATTCACCTGGGCGCCATTTACAAGAATGAAGACATCCATGAAGGCGCCATTTTCAATAGGACCCATCCCATTATAATATTAATATATGTGTGTACATCCTGAATGCTAACACGTGAATGGGGTCTCATGAATAATGTCACCTAGACTAATGATGCCCTCATGCAAGACGTCATTTACGTGAATAGTACCACATGGTTTAATGAACGATCCCTTACAAGGGCGTCATTTAAACCTATGTTTCTAGAAGATTGGGACACGAACAACCCCATTTCGCTGGCTAAGCACTAATCTAGGATCGTGTTCCCAAACCGGACCCGCAAGGCAATAACCAATGCTTGCAAATCCCTATAACTAATCCCCTACGAAGCACTATCAGAGGCTACTGCCATCTTTCAGTGCTTGCAGAAGGGAATGTTTCCCTTCGTTCCTCGAAAAGCGTGAAGTCTACATCCTTCTGCGGCGGCAAGGAACGCGTGGCTTCATCCTGTCATCTTTCCTCGTAATCACATGTCAAAATGTAGGTGTTCTCAAATCCTTGCCTAACTAGTAGCTAAATAGGTTAAATGATGCATGCTTAGAGTTCGATTAACTTGTCAACCATGATATATATATATATATATATATATATATGTATATATATGTATATATTCTGGCCTTACCATAACAAAGAATAATACCATGTTAATAGCTTGTTACACCTGATTCTATACATACTGTTACCATGATCTTTATGAGTTTTGAACTTAGTTTATTAACATGATTTCATGAGTTTTTGAACGTATTTTATCACACTAGTTTTATAGTCTTAATAACCATGTTTTAAACCTTAATATATGGCCTCTGTTACACCTAATACGTTCATGTTTTAAAACTGGTTGGACGCAGCTCTCTGGTAAATGGCGCCCCTGACCAGGGCGCCAATTACCAAATTGAAGACTCCGCACGGAGTCGTCATTTAAATGAAGACACCCCCAGTGTCGATAATTCAATTTCTACAATTTCCAGTAATTGATAATTCAACACATTCAAAAATCCATAACTATCAAACTAAAGCATGAAATTTTTGCATGAACATGTTTCTGGAATCCTAACATTTATCTCAACATACTCGTACCATTACTTCCTGATTCAGAGCTTTTTCACACTCATGAATAGTGGATAACTCTCTGTAAACGACGCCCCTGACCAGGGCGCCAACTACAGAATTGAAGACTGCCCACAAGGGCGTCAATTAATTGAAGACATGAGCCATGCCATCAATTCAGTTTTCTGGAATTTCCAGAAATCAGTAAATCAACGCATTCAAAGATCTATAACTAATAAACTGGATCATGAAAATTGTGACTGAATATACTTATGTAACCTTGAGATTTTTCTTCACCTGACCATGTCTTCGGATTTTGATTCGGAGAAACTTTGGAGAAATGAATAGTAACTTCTATCACAGAACTTACAGTTCTGATGCAAAGCACAACTCATTTGGAAAACAACTCAAATGGTGTGTCATCAATTCGAGTTGAACCTATACTTAAATTGAAGATACCCTGGAAGTCTTCAATAAAATGAAGACTGCTTACTGGGGCGTCAATTCTATTTTCTTAGAAATTAAAGATATAACATTAGAAAATTCATATTTGAGAAACCAAAACCTAGTAATTTTATCTGAACATGTTTCTAGACTCCTGAGGATTTATACTACATATTCTTGTCCTTACTTTCGAATTTTGAGAAACTTTTTCAAAACGAACAGTGCTTTGAGTCACGAAACGCACCTGTTGGGTGAAAATCAGCCACTGTAATTGGCGCCCCAAGCCAGGGCGCCAATTCATCAAATGGTGACGGCCCTCAAGTTTTCAATTAATTGAAGACTGCATGGGGGGAGCCAATTTGAATATGTATATATATTTTCTGTAATAATCAAAATTTTGAAAGGTTGGGCAACCCCCACGCGCCAATTCTTAAAATGAAGGCAGCCAGCAAGTCTTCAATTAATTGAAGACTGCTTGTAGGGGCGCCAATTCTTTATATACATATATATATTCAAAAAAAATAGCCCCTGTAATTGGCGCCCCAAGCCAGGGCGCCAATTACTTAAATAGCGACGGCCAGGACGTCTTCAATTAAATGAAGACATCTTGGGGGGCGCCAATTTGATATATCCCTATATAAAATTCTAAAAATTGAAAATCTGAAGGATTGGCAAACCCCAGATACCAATTCAGTAATTATAACTTCTGATCTTGATCTGTCTCGTGAATTGTGCAAACACAACCCTAATCCATACTCCTACGTATTGAGTTCTTGAATTTCCATTCCATGAAAACCTACTTTGTGTATATCCTACATGGTCAAACCTTGAACTGATGGGGACATCGCTTACCACTTCCCATTTCTCTAAGGGTCCCGATGCTCGCCATTGTGTTCATCTTGATTTTCTGAGTCTAGCTATGTAATTTTCATATCTTTCCTTGAGTCTTAACCATGTAATTTTCCTTTTATTGAGTCAAGTACCTAAGTTAGTGAGTCATCTATCTAAGTCTAAGTATCATTAGGTGGCCTAGTGGGATAACGGGCCCACTTCAATGGGCTTGGCCCATTGGCGCCCCCTTCCCCCCTTAGTCATTTGTCAATAGTCCAAAAGGTAAGGACTTTTTGTAAATTGAGGGTTTCCTATAAATAGGACCCCAATCCCTCCATGGAGAACTAATGAATGAAGTATTAAGTGAAAATTTCCACAAGAATTGTGTCTCTCTCTCTCTAAGGGGTGGATTCCCCTCTCTCTTTCTCTCTCTCTCTCTCTCTCTCTCTCTAAAGGGGGCGAACCCCATTCTCTCTCCTCCCCACCCCAATTTTAAAATTCACTCTCTCTCCTCCCTATTCACCTCTCATTAAGACCTCTCCCCCTTCCCCATACCTCCCATTTAATTCCCCTCCAACCCCTAGGTGGAATCCCCTTCTCCTAGGCACCTCTCCCTCCTCCCAAGCAACATTTCCCCTTCCCCATACAACCTTTCATTTTCCCAAGGGAGAATCCCTTCTCCCAAGCACCCCTCCCCCTCCCCAAGGCAACCCTTCCCATTCCCTAGGCCCCCATTAACCCCTCCATTAACCCACCATTCAAACCAAAGGAGAGATCTATCTTCCCTCTCTCCTTCCCAACCCAAATTCGCAGCTCCCCCTTCCTCCACTTGCTAGACCACCTCCCAACCCCCTTTCTGCCCTCCCACACCTTGTATCACCCCCTAACAGACCCCCACATAGTCAGGTGCCACCCCCACACCCATCCACCCCATTTCCCACCCCATCTACTCCGTCTCCCATCACCTATCATCACCCTATTCATCTCAGTCCGCAGGCAGCAGTCCTGGTCGAGTTGCAGAGTCAACCACGTCTTCACCGGACATCTTCTGGAGGCGTATCCTACATTTCCGGAAAGCCCTTCCAGTCGTCTTCGCAGGCAAGGTGATCCCGCCCCAATTCGAGTTCGGAGCTGTCCGAGAGAGCCATTCTCACTGACTGCACAGAACCAGTCCGGCCAGAAACCAGAGCTGCCATTCAGAAGCTACTTCGACAACACCGGTGCTCCACTTGGTCCGCCACTTGACCGGGACGAAGATCCACCAGTCCTCTGTCCAACACAGAAAGCAGGACCTCATTTGGAGTTCGGAGCTCCCCGTTCCAAATTATTTTCCCCAGGTGCGCAGGTTAGTCCTGTCAGGGACTGATCAGACCCCCTCTCACTCTTCAGGTTCCACCTCCCTGCTCCGACCTCCTATGGTGCCCATCTTGGTTGATGATCGAAGATGATTCGACCACGCTCGCAACCGTCCTGATCCCGTCTCGATTGGATCACGGGAGCGATCGTGGTGAAGTCGGCAACCTGCTGCAACAACCTGAACTCAGTCCAAGGCAGAGCAGAGCAGCGCCGGTCCAGCATCTGTCCCGGCCAGCGTCGATAACTTCTGGCTCCAACAAAATTCAGGCTTCATCCCGGGTCAGTCACCAACATTTTGGCGCTGGTCTTGTTCACTTTCGAGTCCGGGAGCGATCACAGCGGAGTCGTCAGTGAGTTCCTATCAGCGGGCAGAGCCGGCGGACAGAACCCCGGGAGGGCAATCCGGCTCAGTTCTTAGCTTCACACCCCTCCCCGCCTGGCCGGCTTACCGCCCCTCCCTGTGTGGAGGTAGTGTTTGTATGTAGTCCACTTTTCCCCACCCCGAGATCCACCCTCCTACGTGAGGCATAGTGCATGTAAATAATTAGCAGGGATCAAGCTTCATCGACGCAGTGTGTGGGGAACCCACACTTCCCCGCTCGCCCTTGTCTCCGAACGGGGTTGGTTTCTTCAAACCAACCGGGTAAGCTCTATCCTTTGCTCTCATATCAGTAGTTTGTTCATATAATATCCGTGGAATTACTCTGTTGACGGTGAGAGAGCGCCCGGCCCCGAAGCTCCCAGTTTACGAGTGATCATCGTGGGGTTGTGAGAGAGCGACCCTGTGCCCTTTCGGCACCTAGCCAGCCCTTTGATTGTGGGCACCGTACCCTCGGGAGGGTGACCATAGCTTTGCTGGTCCTCTACCAGCAAGGGCTTTGTTCCACTACCTCCACTCGGCATCACCGAGTCACCCGGGAATCGTGTGCACAACGGTGGTTTGGCAACTTGCGTAATTCTCTACTCTTGTGCGTTGTGCTTGCTTGGTAAGTCCGAGGACCCTCGGTCTAGTTGCTGCATTCTCTAAGTCAGTGTCACATCAACTTGGTATCAGAGCAAGTTCTAGACTTGTCTCTACTAAGTCTTGTCCTAGAACCATTGCATGCATCACCCTTGTCAACCATCATGACTACCTCATACTTGGCATATTCGCCACTCTTAGGCCCATTAGAAGCCTTTGTGTTTGATGGATCCCGCCCTAGCATATATGTAGAATGGGAGAAGTCCATAGACTGACACTTTGGGAGGTTTACCCTGTCAGGACCTATCCAAGTCAACTATGCCAAGAGTTTGCTCTGGCGCCAAGCTAGGAAAGAATGGGAGTATATTGTAGGTTTGAGAGAAGCCAAAGGGGAAGCACCCATTGAATCTTGGGTTGAAATTAGGGCCGATCTTAGAAAGATCTACGCACCCCAATCCGGACCTCCTCAACCAACCACTTTTCCACCCCCAACTCCAACCCAAGGACTTCCCCTATCAATCCCAACCCAAGCCCGTCCGTGTTCACCACCCCGGGAGTGCCATGAGCCGGCTATCTCCACTCCTCCACCAAAAGACCCATTCCTCCCCTTGGAAGAGGAGCCCATGATCCAAACACCTGATCCCTTGGAAGTAAACACCTCTTCCCTTGGAAGTAAGACTGACCTAGACCCCCTCCCGACCCTCGAGGAAACCCAAGCCTACACCATTGAGGAGGAGGAGCCACAAAACTTACCCACCCCTCCTAGTCCGGGTCCTCATGAGCCGCACATCGTCACCATAGATGAGTCCATACTCCAATGGCTCAAGCAAAGTCCCACCCTCATGAGATCACCACCATTGGGATATCAATCCCAAATTGTTCCCACCCGGTCTCCCCATGTCACTTTACAAACCTTCTACTTCACGGGAGACTTGGGAGACCTAGTGGATTGCCTATATTGGCAAGTCCACTTGACCGGCTTGCTTGCCATGGGACCTTCGGAGCCTAGCACCATTAACGTTGCTCACCACACCATTGGCTCCATCACTTCCGTTTGCACGAGTGGGCATTGCACTATTGAGATTCTTCTATTTCTCCCCTTGGAGGAAGAACCCACTCCGGTCTACTCCCCACCCATTGAGACCCCAAATGCCTTAAACGATCAACTCACTAGAGATCTTGGACCGATCACTTTGGAGGAGGATGACTCACCACCTTGTAAAGACCTTGGGGACATGGAGTTCCTCTCTTTAGGTTGCCCTTACCATGATCCCTTTGACCCATTCTAATGGGAGTACGGATACCCAAGTGGCCCAATCACCTTACCCCTACCCACCTTTCCCTACCCCAACCAACCATAATGGATCAAATCCACCCCTTCCTAGGCTCAGATTACACCATAGGGGCCGTGACTTTGGGTAATATTCACATAGGGATTAAGGAAGTGTCTCACTCCGTGCTATCCACCTTTTTAGATCCCTTCGATCCTCTCAAATGGAAGCTCAAAGGTCATCCCACAACCCCTCACATAGAAATCATCTTTGGAGTAGGAATGCCACTGTCTTGGCACCTCCCACCACTTGACATGATTAGAAGGTCGGGTCCTTTCATTCATAACACCCACATGTCAAGTTGGAAACATGAGTGGTCCATATTTGGGTGTAACGGTCCTCCTTCATTCATCATGGGTCATAGGCATGATAGGAGCATTCATGGATGTCCAGGTCCCCCGGCATTTGTCATCCCCATGCATGATTGGATTACATATGGATGCCCAGGCCCTCCTAAGTCCACCAAAGTCTACACTGCATCATTGCATGATAGGTCAACTTATGGATGTCCCGGTCCTCCCAATTCCATCAATGTCTTCTTGGCGTCAAAGCATGGTTGGTCTACATTTGGATGTCCCAGCCCCCCTAAGTCAATCATTATGAGGTCAAAGCATGAAGGAAGCATTCATGGATGTCCGGGACCCCCGACATCCAACACCCCTTTGCATGATAGGTTCATCTATGGGTGCCCCGGCCCTCCTAAGTCCACCAAAATCAATGTAACACTTGATAGGGCTAAATTTGGTTGTCTAGGCCCTCCCTTCATCCCTAGAGGATCATCATTTATGACATTGCATGGCAACCCTCGCAAGGACATCAACAAGAGCAACGAGGTGAACAAACAATTAGCCAACTCTCACCGCTGCCTCCAAGAATTCTGGTTTGGTGATTCCGTGATGGTGAGGACTGAGAGACTATCATCTGAGAACGTCTCAAAACTGAGGTCTCGTGGAACAGGTCCCTTCTAGGTCCTGAGATACATCGGCACTAATGCTTATGTGTTAGACCTCCCTGAGGAATACAGAGTAAGCCCCACTTTCATCGTGGCTAACCTGGTGCCATACATGGGTCCCACGGTGACACCTAGTGAGAAAATTGAGCTCATCCCCTCCCTTGAGAGAGCACCTACCCTTGAGAGAAGTCTACCAACCCAGAGAGACAAGCATGAGCATGTTGAACGGATATTGTATGAACAGGTCACTGTCATCTGGAGCAAAGGGTATGCACGCTACCTCGCTTGGTGAAAGGACCAGCTACCTTTGGTAGACTTGTGGGCAACCCCGCCGTGGCTCCCTCCGCATACGATGGATCTTTACTCGACAGAGTCAAGTTCTCTGCACCCAGAGAGTATGATGGGGACATCGCTTACCACTTCCCATTTCTCCAAGGGTCCCGATGCTCGCCATTGTGTTCATCTTGATTTTCTGAGTCTAGCTATGTAATTTTCATATCTTTCCTTGAGTCTTAACCATGTAATTTTCCTTTTATTGAGTCAAGTACCTAAGTTAGTGAGTCATCTATCTAAGTCTAAGTATCATTAGGTGGCCTAGTGGGATAACGGGCCCACTTCAATGGGCTTGGCCCATGGGCGCCCCCTTCCCCCCCTTAGTCATTTGTCAATAGTCCAAAAGGTAAGGACTTTTTGTAAATTGAGGGTTTCCTATAAATAGGACCCCAATCCCTCCATGGAGAACTAATGAATGAAGTATTAAGTGAAAATTTCCACAAGAATTGTGTCTCTCTCTCTCTCTCTAAGGGGTGGATTCCCCTCTCTCTTTCTCTCTCTCTCTCTCTCTCTCTCTAAAGGGGGCAAACCCCATTCTCTCTCCTCCCCACCCCAATTTCAAAATTCACTCTCTCTCCTCCCTATTCACCTCTCATTAAGACCTCTCCCCCTTCCCCATACCTCCCATTTAATTCCCCTCCAACCCCTAGGTGGAATCTCCTTCTTCTAGGCACCTCTCCCTCCTCCCAAGCAACATTTCCCCTTCCCCATACAACCTTTCATTTTCCCAAGGGAGAATCCCTTCTCCCAAACACCCCTCCCCCTCCCCAAGGCAACCCTTCCCATTCCCTAGGCCCCCATTAACCCCTCCATTAACCCACCATTCAAACCAAAGGAGAGATCTCTCTTCCCTCTCTCCTTCCCAACCCAAATTCGCAGCTCCCCCTTCCTCCACTTGCTAGACCACCTCCCAACCCCCTTTCTACCCCTCCCACACCTTGTATCACCCCCTAACAGACCCCCACATAGTCAGGTGCCACCCCCACACCCATCCACCCCATTTCCCACCCCATCTACTCCGTCTCCCATCACCTATCATCACCCTATTCATCTCAGTCCGCAAGCAGCAGTCAAGGGTGGAGTTTCAGAGTCAACCACGTCTTCATCGGACATCTTCTGGAGGCGTATCCAACATTTCCGGAAAGCCCTTCCAGTCGTCTTCGCAGGCAAGGTGATCCCGCCCCAATTCGAGTTTGGAGCTGTCTGGGAGAGTCATTCTTCACCGAATGCGCAGAACCAGTCCGGCCAGAAACCAGAGCTGCCATTCAGAAGCTACTTCGACAACACCGGTGCTCCACTTGCTGCGCCACTTGACCGGGGCGAAGATCCACCAGTCCTATGTCCAACACAGAAAGCGGGACCTCATTTGGAGTTCGGAGCTCCCCGTTCCAAATTATTTTCCCCAGGTGCGAAGGTCAGTCCTGTCAGGGACTGATCAGACCCCCTCTCACTCTTCGGGTTCCACATCCCTGCTCCGACCTCCTCTGGTGCCCATATTGGTTGATGATCGAAGATGATTTGACCATGCTCTCAACCGTCCTGATTTCGTCTCGATTGGATCAGGGGAGCGATCGTGGTGAAGTCGGCAACCAGCTGCAACAACCTGAACTTAGTCCAAGGCAGAGCAGAGCAGCGCCGGTCCAGCATCTGTCCCGGCCAGCGTCGATAACTTCTGGTCCCAACAAAATTCAGGCTTCATCCCGGGTCAGTCACCAACACTTTGGCGCTGGTCTTGCTCACTTTAGAGTCCGGGAGCGATCACAGCGGAGTCGTCAGCGAGTTCCTATCAGCGGGCAGAACTGGCGGATAGAACCCTGGGAGGGCAATCCGGCTCCGTTCTTAGCTTCACGCCCCTCCCCGCCTGGCCGGCTTACCGCCCCTCCCTGTGTGGAGGTAGTGTTTGTATGTAGTCCACTTTTCCCCACCCCGAGATCCACCCTCCTACGTGAGGCATAGTGCATGTAAATAATTAGCAGGGATCAAGCTTCATCGACGCAGTGTGCGGGGAACCCACACTTCCCCGCTCGCCCTCGTCTCCGAACGGGGTTGGTTTCTTTAAACCAACCGGGTAAGCTCTATCCCTTGCTCTCATATTAGTAGTTTGTTCATATAATATCCGTGGAATTGCTCTGTTGACGGTGAGAGAGCGCCCGACCCCGAAGCTCCCAGTTTACGAGTGATCATCGTGGGATTGTGAGAGAGCGACCCTGTGCCCTTTCGGCACCTAGCCAGCCCTTTGATTGTGGGCACCGTACCCTCGGGAGGGTGACCATAGCTTTGCTGGTCCTCTACCAGCAAGGGCTTTGTTCCACTACCTCCACTCGGCATCGCCGAGTCACCCGAGAATCATGTGCACAACGGTGGTTTGGCAACTTGCGTAATTCTCTACTCTTGTGCGTTGTGCTTGCTTGGTAAGTCCGAGGACCCTCGGTCTAGTTGCTGCATTCTCTAAGTCAGTGTCACATAATGAACCCCTTAAACTACCATTTAGGAGTGTTGGGGCTAAGTGCCATTCAGGGCAAAGTGCTACGTTGTGGGAGCCACCTCTTGAGGCCGTACGGCGTATAGTGTTACACGACGGGAGCCACCTCTTGAGCCTGTAGGGGCCACCTCTAGAGTCCTCCATAACCAAATGACTAGTTAATCTCGTCTGTAATACTACATTTCTAAATTCTTGAAATTGCATATTACCTATAAATGAGAGTGGATGTCAAAGGTAATACATGAAATGTTGTGCATATAGGGCCCGGTCTGGTCCTGGGAGGAGCACCCGAAGGTACTTGTGCCAATGGGAGTTTATTGACCACGGTGTTTAGCATTGCACCGGAGTACTTGCTTGACTTGAGACACTCCACCCCTACTCTCTCTCTCCTTACTTACTTGACTTGCGTGGCCCGGAATGGGCAATACTTGACTTGTGGCCCGAGAAAGGGCAAAATACTTGCGTGATAATAGCCAATTCTACTGATACGTACTTGACGTTACTTGCTTGAATTGAATTTTTACTTGCTCTACCTGAGATATACTTGTACTTTAGTTCCTTCTTGCACTTGAGTTCATACTTGTACATGAATCCCTGCTTTCCCCTAAGCGGCATTCACATCTGTAAATTCTTGAAATACTGCTTGTCAAATACTTGAAATCTTGATATACTCTCTTTATACAGTTCTTAATCTCTTATTGTTCATCATGGCTATATTTATCTGTATACCTGGTTTTTCTTGTACGTACATCATGCATAGCCATACTGATAATACATGGAAATTGTAAATCACATAAAGATTGCTTGTATTTGAGATGTAATTCTTACTGAGCGATTCGATCATCCAGTTGTTTCCTAACATTTTCAGGTGATTCAGATAGCGACAAGAATGGGGTTGAAATAGAGTGAAGAGTGCTAGAACGCCAGTCACCTATCATTAGCTAGTCGCGTCCTTGAATTTTATTTGAGTCCTACTTTGTATTCCAGAATGTCAGTTTACTTGTCCGAACCATGTTAAGGCACTTAGCCTAGTGATGTCTTTCTAAATTTGGAATTTGTCATGGACTGTCTTTATTTCCTTTGGTTAATCAAATAAACATCACTTGGACTATTTGGATTATTAGATTTTATTAGTCTTTTGTGCACTCTGTAATTATGTATATCAAAAACTTTTATCGCTCTAATGACACGATCTATATAGACGCGTCAGGCATCCGAGTATCTTCCACGCTCGGGACGTGACAGTTAGCACTCTGATTATATTGCTCACTTGAGGCTTACTGGCTGACTGTTCACATTCCCGATTGTTTCCGCTACATAATCTCGGGGCGTGACATTTTTCCTCAATTGCCGCTTCAAGATACATGCATTAAGTTTAGTTTCTCTAGAGTGTTGAAAGGAAATTCATATATCCTTATGTTTAACACTCATTTTCACATTTTATGCAAGAGGTGTATGAATTTGATTTAGGATGTATATCAAAAAATTTATGAACACATAACAATGCAGCTCCCCCTATCTAGATGCACTTATCAAATATTTACTCCCCCTTAGTGTATGACATGAAACACTCCAGCGATGACTCAATTATAACATTATTTAGCAAGAAGTATGAGGTCTTAGAAATTTCAAGGGTGGGGGTGAATAGCATATATAACATGCAAGTACACAATTTGGAAGATATGCAATGTGCAATGTAGAATGCAGAATACACCATGAATGCAAAATTTTAGATTTTATTTGAATGTTCCAAATGTACCTAATGCATGAACTCTTATGCATGCAACCTATAACAACACGAGAATGCAATGAAAGATGCAAAAATAAGATGTAGAAGTTTATTTTTCAAAACATTATGACAGATTTCAGAAGATGGCATTAAGATTCAATTAATGAACAATAAGCATTTTTCATCACATGTCATTTATAAACAAGGGTGCAGAAATGATCAGAAATATGTAATGCAACCCAATTGTTTTCAGAAACATTCAAAAACAGATTTTCAGTTGCATTTGAGAAGTTTCAAAAATCATTCATAAGCCATTCAAAATTTTCAAGTTCTGGTACGAGGCGGAGGTGAAAGTGTAACACCCCGATAAAATTATAGGGAATAAAATCCCTATAGAAATTAAAGAATAAAAATTCACCATAATTAATTCTCAAATAATAAAGACCCAAATCAGAAACACACACACACACACACACACACACACACACACACACACATATATATATATATGTATATATATATTAAAGCCCAACCCACACATATTAGAGGGGACCTTAACCAAACAAGATGGGCCTCACGTGATCAGGCTTGAGGAATTTAAAGGCTATTGGGCCTTTAATATATATATAGACAAAAGGGTTGGGTGGATAATTGCTTATGGGCCTTTTACAACCGAGTTACGTTAGAGGCTTTTTAACCATATATATAGACAAGCTTTGAAGGAGTAGTGGGCCTTATGCTTCACACACATAAACACATAATGCTGACACCCATATCCACGTTCGTAGCATGCAGGAGGGGATTAGGGCTTCTGCGATCGTTCAAGGATAGCGGCCTTAACATAGGAAACCTTAAGCACGTTAGGCTTCCTACGTAAGAGACTCAACCCCCGCTAGGATTCAAACCAAAGAAACATTAACCCAACTAGAACTCCTTAATTCCTATAGGATCTCAAACCTTATAAATAGGAGCCCTGTGACAGCAGAAGCATGATGTTGATGCTGTCATCGCTGGGCTACTGCTGCCGTTCGAGTGAAGGAGAGGGCCGTTAATGGGTCTTCTTTTCCTTCCTCCTGCAGCTGCCACACATAGGGAGACTGTTGCGTGCTGCCGCTGCTACTACGAGGAACGCTACGTTCCACTGCGTCTTCTTCCTCCTGCGGCTGTGGCTGCTACAACTGTGCGTGGAGAATGTGAAGAGGCTCTGCTTCATCCTTTCTTCATCGTTTCTCCTCTCGTTCGATCTCTTTAAACCAAGATGTAGGTGATCTCTCCCCATGCAAAATTATTAGTAATATAATCTCTACATGCATGCAGTGTGTTTTCTAATCGATTCCAGTAGGTTTAGCCCAAGATCATCACTGCATGCATGTTACGTTTGTAGTTTCACATAAACTTAACAAAGTTAACACATGATAAAAGAATTTTTATACATGTAATCACTTATCTAAAATTCACAAATTTTATGTTACTAGAATTATCACGATTTTCTCTAAATTTTCATATATTTATATGGTGTATTAACTAGTTAAGAATTAAATTTATTAAATAAATAAATTCTAAAATTCAACACGACGAATCATCAAAATCACTTTAGCATGCTAGTTATGGTTTTTTCCTTTGACGATTTGTTCGAGGGCGCCGGAGTGTTCTTTGGTCATGAAATTTGATGGGGGTGTTACTGGGGTAGTGATCGAGGTCATGGGGATGATATCTCCTTTTTTCGATCCTCCCTACCCAAGATAGCCCTCCTCTCAAGTAAAAATTTTTTTGAACATCATGTTAGGTAGAGTTTTTCGAGCCCTTCATTTTGGTATATAGATTACGCGATTCCGACGTGTGTGCGTCGAGAACTTGAAATTTAAAGAGATTGATACTATTCAGTAATTTAATTAACGACAATAGGGGTTGTCATTGATTCTTATATATATATATATATATATATATATAACGTAATGCATATTAATATCTTTTACATGTATCTTTCAAAATCCATATCTATGAAACTATGTAAAATAAAATTTTAATATATATATATTTGGTATCCTTAGATTTTTCTCCCAATTATCATATATTTTGTTTCTCCAAATTTTCACTAAATAGTATGCATCCTTTTAAAGAGATGTTATTTTCTAAAATTTTAAATTAAATAGAAATTAAGATATGAATTGATGTCTTTCCAAGGGGACACAAATTAACATAAATAAATTCTAGAATTGGCGCATCTCTAAGGAGACACGAATTTTTAAATTGACACCTTCTTGCATGGATGCGGATTTACTATCTCATAGTTTTTATCCGATTTTGACCCTTACTGCGGGTCTGTTGGCACTATTATCCCAGTCCCTGGAGAGTATCTATTTTCACGTTGTTTCACATTATACACCTCAACTCTCACTGATGTTTGAACCCTCCGCGGGATATTCCTTCCTTCGGACTGGTGATTTCATCATAGAGACTTCCGTAAGTCTACGCTAGTTTTGGATTCCCTCAAGACAGCCGAGCAGGTTGTACCCTAAAAACCCATGAACCTTGTTTCAGTCATGTCACTCTGAAGAAACATGACGCCTCATCCATCACGGATCGCCCCGATGGGTCACCGTGAGAAGTCTAGTCTTTGTCTATAATTGACAACCTGGTCGACGACGCCAATTAGAATTAGCGTTTGTGACACTAATGCCAAATCTATTCGGGCCTCCTGTTCCTGATAATTAGCGTCCCTATGGTAGACGCTACTCCTTAAATTCACGGCGATTGTATAGACGCCAATTAACCCAATTTTTGAAATATTCAAATTTCATGAGAGATTTCCCGACATGCTGTCCCTACATGTTCTTTAGTCCTTAAACTCTGTCATATCATGGATCTTCGTGATTATCACCCGTGTTAGCTATGACACGCTATTCCTTTCAGAAAATTCCTTGTCAATATTTTGAGAACATAACCCTTTGACTTTATGTTGGCCACATCTGATTCTGAAATATTTAAGGGCTGTGGGTCCACTACAACCAATGCCAGGTAGGATAGAAGTCTATTCTGTAAACCATGAGAATTCTGAGTGTGGCATTGCACCAAAGTCTATAAATCTGTAAAATTCTGTTATATCTGTTATTCTGCAAAATTCTGTTATTCTAGAAATTCTGTTATATTGAAATTCTGATATTCTGTTATTCTGATAATTTAGATATTCTGCTAAACTGATTATTTCTGCTTATTATTATTGAAATTTTGATATATTCTGACCAATTCTAAAGTTATATTCATCTGAAGCATCTGCCTTTGCTTTTATTCTAGCATCTAGTCCTTGATTCGGCATGGGAATTACTTCCTTTTTCTCTTGAGCTTATATCTGCCCTTGGCTTTGATGTTCACGAATGATTACCCTTTTCTACTAGATTGATTATCATGATTTTCAAGTATTATCGTTCATGAATTTCATGCTCATGTACGTAATTAATTGGCTAATCACTTATATCTTACTTGATGAGAGATGTAATTCCTACTGAACTTTTTGCTCATCCAACCTATTTTAACATTTTTTAGGTAATAATGTCGAAGATAATCAATCAGATGGGGAAGGGCAAGAGTGATGAGTGCTCTGGAGAATCGAGTCGGTGTCTTTTATTTTTCTTGAGTCTTGTCCTGTCATTTGAGTTGTTTCCTTTTTTTAGTGTCCTTGAGTCTTTTTCTTTTATTAAATATAAGTTGAGTCGAGATATGTAACTTTGTCATTTGATTATAAATAAGAAATATAATTTTATCAATATTGCCTGGCCTTGTGTTTGCGTCTTATGGTTTACTCTAATTATTCATGATTGTTCGTTGCCACGTTCCGAGCAATGCGTTCTGCTACTATCGGTTAAGGGCGTGACAGAAGTGATATCAGAGCGTAGGTATATAAAACCCTAGGTCTTGACAATAGGTTGTCGTAGGTTATAGGTTCAATCCTATTATTACCCAGTGAGATTGGGTAGAACCATGGGTTAAGTGCTAAATATCAGCTTATAAAAATGGCTTAACAATTTTCATGAGAATAATTTGCCTAATCTTGTACGGTTTGTCTTGTAGAGCTAGATAGCTAACAATGGCCGCTGAGCGTGCCCAATGGTGGGAGATCCAAAGGATGGTTCAGGGTTTGACCCAGGCTCTTCTGCACGTAGCCCAGGGTGGACCAAATCGTGGGGCCGGAGAATTGCATCGTGAGTTCTAGAGCCTCAATCCCCTAGGTTTAGTGGAACCCCTAATCCTGATGTGGCGGAAGATTGGACAAAGGAGATGGAAAGAATTTTTTGGGTAATACAATGCTCATACCAAGATAAGGTCCTTTTAGCAACATTCCAATTAGAGAAGGATGCGAGGGCTTGGTGGGAGTCCGTGGAAGCGACTTTGCCAAACGATCAGGCAGCTTGGGTAGAGTTATTAGAACACTTTAATGAAAAGTATTTCTCGGAGAGAGTTCGAGAGAGAAAAGCGGGAGAATTTGCCTCACTCAAATAAAGGAGTATGTCAGTGGTAGAATATGAAGCCTAGTTTTTTAGATTATCCCGTTATGCACCTCATTTAATATTGATAGATAAGATGAAGGCCAAGCAATTTTTGAATGGATTGAGATTGCAATACATACCTCAATTGGCGCCAATGGATATTCAATCGTATGCCGAGATGGTTAAGAGAGCTCAATTATTAGAGGATGCCATGGAATTGTCTGACAAAGTTAAGGCAAGGATGGAAAAGAAGAAGCTAGGCAATGATAACAAGAGACCCAATGAGGGGAATGACATTCTGAACGGCAAGAAACCTAAGGAAGAGAAGTGTAAGCATTGTGGGAATGAAGGTCATCGATCCGATAAGTGTCGCTAGAAGAACGGAGGCTGTTTTCACTGTGGAAGAGAGGAGCATAAGGTATCCGAGTGTCCCCTTCCTAAAGATCAACCTCAACAGGCAAATGATCGTACTAAGGAACGGCGTCAAGGACAAATGCAAGCGATGAGACGAGTCGAACCTGCTGACAATGAAGTAGCTAGAGGTATCCCTTAATCCTAGCCTAGTTTTCCTTCCCTAGATTGTAGATTGCTTTGCAAGCATGCTTATATGATCTTATTGATGTTTAAGGAATAGGGCTAGATACCCCACTATTATATTAGAAATGAATTTCATGTGAATTTGAAGATCAAATTCTTTTAAGTGAGGGAGGGTGTAACACCTCGATAAAATTATAGGGAATAAAATCCCTATATATATTAATAAAATGAAAATTCACCATAATTAATTCTCAAATATTAAAGACCCAAATCACACACACACACACACACACACACACACACACACACACACACACACACACACACACACATATATATATATATTAAAGCTGTAACGACCCGAGAATCCGATTACCGGGAAGGCCCGATAACCCGAGACTCGAACCGTCGCCCATGAGCCGGGCGGGCTCGGAAGGGCAAAAAGGAGTGTGGAGGCACAAAGAAATAGGAAATAAAGCAGGACAATGCAACAATTAACAGAAATAAAGAAACAACTAGTACAACAACAGAGTCCAGTCCAACAGAAAGTACAGTCTAGAGCAGTAAAGTGTACCACATGCCAAGTGAACACTCGGCCCGGTGAGCTGGCAGCTGAGAACCTCCAAACAGCACCCTCGAACCACGAGGAAGAACCGCCGCACCTGAAAAGCAAGGGTGAGCCTCCTGTCACTGGCCCAGTAGGGATACTGCGGAACCCCAACTGAGAAACAATGGCGGCACGGAAAGAAGTAACAACGAAAGCAGGATAGTAACTACGGTGGCCGGTAAAATCTCGGCTCTATAGCTACTCCTACTGTACTAGAAAACACGACCTAGTCTCCCGTCGGGGGACAACCAAGCCACGCACCCGACCACCTGATTCCACGATCGGGGACCACCAGACACGAACCGCCCTAGCCATGATACTAGGATAAACGCCACGATACCTCCGTAACGGAGGCCTGCCCTCAAAAAGGGCCCGAGCCAAAACCACACGATCAGGGAACACAGTCACGACCTCACCATCGTGAACACAACGCTGTCTGGGGAAAGGCCCTCGGTGACGCTCACCGGAAACCCCAGACCTCGACTCCGGGAACACTCCCGAAACCACTCACGAAGTCCCATCTCGCGGGCGAAAACAGAACCCGGTACACGACGACTCACATCACATGACAGGAGCAGCACCCACTAGGAGAACGACCGGATGCGTCCCCTGACGTCTTACACCGCATCACAAGTGTCTAGCTACAACGCCCCGGGCGTGAGACTCAGACACGCAACAAGTACCACAACAAGGACTAGCAGGAGTCACGCTCATCAGCGCGTGTCCTAAGCCCCCAACTACGTGTGCACACATAGACCATCTGCTCTAGGTCGGATCCTCTAGCTGGTTTTCCCCCTCACCGGACCCTGGTGGCAAAGGCAAGGGGCCCTATGGAAACCAGCCTAAAAACCGCTTCTCACTGGGTCTCGCTCTCCACCACTCTCAGGTGGGTCCGCACTCGCATGCGCAGGAAGCTACGACTAGTGGACGTGTCACAGAACGTGAACACTGGAAACCACGCACGCACCCATTGCGAGTAACACGGAGTAACAGGTGGCTCAAGGCCACCCGACTCTGGACGGCCCACTAGACCTACTAAACCCAACGACCTTTGAGTCACAAGACTAGGGGTCAAAATCGTTGCACATGACAGCACTGAGCCGTCAATCTGGCCTAATCCCTAGGTCCAAAACAACGATGGGACGACTCACAAGGCAGTTCACCACTACCGAGACCCATCCCTCAAGGAGGGAAACGTAAGCGACCTCCAGCCTCAGACTGGGAGATTGGACTCATAGTCCAAGGCCACATACATGGCCCACTCGGAAGCCACCTTCCAGAGAAGCAACGACTTGCGGGGAAACCTCACCGCACTCACACCGATACATGGTGACTCGATCTAGCAAGAACACGGAAGCTCGGAACACCTGGGGTGACCTGGACCCGCCAAGCCCACAGGCACGCTTATCGAGGTAAACGGAACCTCTAGACACCCAAAGACACAGTCACGGAACTCCACGGGGAGTCCGGGACACACACGGCCTAAGGGGAGCATGATCAGCCATAGATTGCCCGCCCTGGGCAGCCTGGCAGGCCACCCCAAGAACGCGCTATCTTTGCATAGCGCATTCAAACAAAATGCGCCATCCAAGCATAGCGCGTTCACCCTGAATGCGCTGTAGGTCCATAGTGCGACCAGACCAAGTCGCCCTATGATCCTATAGCGCGACACTTCAGAACGCGCTGGGACCCTATAGCGCGATAGGAACCGCCTAACTATTCATCTTCTCCGATGAACGCGCCCCATCGGGGCGGCGCGACCCTCAAGAACGCGCTACCTGAGAGTAGCGCATTCTCAGTCCGCGTCGGAAAATGGTGAAAACCGCGGGAAAAACCATTCCACACCCCGTTCACCCCCAGGTGAAGGGGAAACAAAAGGGGAGACCCTCCCCAAGCCCCTAGGCATACATCTAAACCCCTGGGTTGGCCAAAAACGCCGTAAAACGGGAGATCCGGCTCACACCCCAAAAACATGAATTTTCCTCAAAACGCCCAAACAAGCTCGCTCGGGTCACCACGGCCTACAAAACTCATGAGAAATGAAGTACACAAATTGGGGGTCCATCTCCCTACCTCCACCGAAGATTCGACGCACCGTGGATGTCGATCCACGAAGAAAACGCCGTTGAAGCCTCACCGTTCCATGAACCCACGGCCGAGCTTCTCCACGCCTCCACCGCCTCGATCCTCACCCATCCTCGCCCGTGCCTCGCCCGCGGTGTCCCCACCTCACCCACGCTCCACCCCGTCGGTCGTCGGAGAGAGAGGGAGAGAGGAGAGAGCGTGAGAAGAGAGAGGGAGGGAAGAGAGAAATGAGAGGGGAGGGAGAGAAAAGGGTTATATATATAGGAAAATCTGGAAATTCCTAAAAATACCAAAAATAGGAAAATCATGTTTCCACGATCCTCAGAACGCACCGATCGCAGCGGTACCACACTCGCCTAGGTGAACGGCCCGGTTCACCTTGCAACGAGGTTCCGAAGGAATTACCGAAACACACACCGGGAAGCTGAAAACACATGTGGAAAAGTCACAGAACGCTTTCGAGCCTCCAAAAAAACTCCAGATCACGTCAATCCGAACACGAAAGATGTCCGGAATTTAATTTCAGACACAACGGAGTTGGACACTCCGAGAAACCAGATCCGACACCCACGAACAAGGATCTGAAAAATTCGGGGCATTACAGCCCTCCCCCGTTAAAGATAATTTCATCCTCGAAATTTAGGACTGTCACCAAGTCACAGGGGAAGAACGCCTCCACCAACTGACAACGCTGTTAGAGCCCCAGCACAGAAAAACCTCGATTCATGTGAAAGCACCAATCAAGAGGGATAGGCCAGACCATAATCATGAATAATGCCACGCTCCGCACACCACACACACATCGGCCACCAAAGTAGGCATAACACAAAGGCACCGGTCTAGTATCACCTCAGCCAACACGAAACCAACGATCGGTCAACACCCATGCTCGGCAGACCAACCAAACGCCAGCTTCACAACCCGCTGATCGATCTCACACCCTGCACCAGGGGCAACCAATCACTGAGCTTCCACCAGCTCACTCCAAGCAAGACAAATGCCAACGACAGCACGGGACCAACTCTGTCGGAACTCAAACTTCGACAAAGCTCAGATCCCATCCAAGAAACACATCACAGAAAACGGCCACCAAAAGGCCTCGCTGGCACGCGATTCTCTCCATCCTCGAGCCCTTACAACTAGCATCTTCTGTCTATGAAAGACCATCCACTGGTCACCAGACATTCGCCAACGGGAAACCTCCACCAGCCCAGCAAGCACGATCTGACTCACGGCAGGCCATCCGTTGACTCTCGCACAGACCACCACCACATCCAGATGGATCCCCGCGCCAACTCTACCCTTCAGGGGAGCACGGCGGGACCCAATGACTCCATCTCCCCTCGATCTTCACGTCACTCGACTCAGACTTACGGGGAATCCTCCCTTGCTGGCCGCAGACTGGGCATCAATATCCAACGCCAACGTCTCATCAGAGACCTCCACACACGGGCATCGACCACCGTCCTATCTCATCGAATGCTATCTCATCGAAACCTCCATTTCAATTAATCCAAGAGGACGCCTGCCAATCCCGACTCCCGCTCTTATCACAGAGCCACGGGACACACAACCTCTTACAATCTACGACACACATCTCGAAAACACGATCTCATCCAACCAAGGGAAGAACTCAATACACTTCCGACCAATGGAAGGAAAACTCCACACTCGACCTGACCTCGCGCCTCGCGCATGCTGGGAATAGCACCTTCCAGCACCAAGAAAACCATCACTTCCGTCAGGTCAGCTCCTCCGACAACACTTACCAAGTGTTCCGTCGGACCACGATCATGACATTTCTCGATGCACCACCGTTGCAATACCCCAAACTGCAACACGCCACGCCAAGAGCCGCAACACGAGCCATAACTGGCAACCGTCAATGCTCATCCTCGAGCCCCGAACTCGCCACGGAACCTTCAGATCTCGAGCCAAATCCTGGGCGAACACAACCCATTCGCACACAAGAGCACAAGAGCAAGACTTACTAGGACACCACAGCCCATCCTGCCTCGAAATTTACAAGGATAATCGGGATCGACACGTCACTTCTGACGCCACAGAGCATGACAAGGACATCGGGCTCGACAAATCAGCAGCTTAACAGAAAACCTTCTGCTCACTCGAGCACAATTCTCAACCAGAGCACCCGCTCCAACACCTCAAACCACAACCACAGCGCCTCAGGGGCTGGACAATCCTCAGACTGGAGCAGCCAAACTCAATAACAGCTCCCTCAGAGCACACTCACAGCCACTTAACGACGAACAATCCTCACCAGCCACCTGAACTAGCTACAGACTCCTCGAACGCAGCACCACAACAGCACGCCTACCAGCAACCTCTACCCAATGCAACACGACCAGGGCCACCACCCAAGGGGGAAAGCTCTCGACCTCGATCCGCAGACCCCACGCTGGCACGAAAGTCACGAACAACAACCACCCTCACCGCGCCGCATAGCGCACTCAAGCTCTCAAGCAAGAAACATAGCGGAAAACAAGCATGAAACCTTAGTCCAGTTGCCGACTATACTGGCCCTTACGCACTCTGATCACTGTAATATCTCGAATTCCCATGTACGTCCACAACCGCGCTCTGATACCAGTAGTAACGACCCGAGAATCCGATTATCGGGAAGGCTCGATAACCCGAGACTCGAACCGCCGCCCACGAGCCGAAAGGGCTCGGAAGGGCTAAAAGGAGTGTAGAGGCACAAAGAAATAGGAAATAAAGCAGGACAATGCAACAATTAACAGAAATAAATAAACAATTACTACAACAACAGAGTCCAGTCCAATAGAACGTACAGTCTAAAGTAGTAAAGCATACCACATGCCAAGTGAACACTCGGCCCGACGAGCTGGCAGCTGAGAACCTCCGAACAGCACCCTCGAACCACGAGGAAGAACCGCCGCACCTGAAAAGCAGGGGTGAGCCTCCTGTCACTGGCCCAGTAGGGATCCCGCGGAACCCCAACTGAGAAACAACGGCGGCACGGAAAGAAGTAACTACGAAAGCAGGAAAGTAACTACGGTGGCCGATAAAACCTCGGCTCTACAGCTACTCCTACTGTACCAGAAAACACGACCTAGTCTCCCGTCGGGGGACAACCAAGCCACGCACCCGACCACCCGATTCCACGATCGGGGACCACCAGACACGAACCGCCCTAGCCATGCTACTAGGAAAAATGCCACGATACCTCCGTAACGGAGGCCTGCCCTCAAAAAGGGCCCGAGCCAAAACCACACGGTTAGGGAACACGGTCATGACCTCACCGCCGTGAACACAACGCTGTCTGGGGAAAGGCCCTCGGTGACACTCACCGGAAACCCCAGACCTCGACTCCCGAAACACTCCCGAAACAACTCACGAAGTCCAGTCTTGCGGGCGGAAACAGAACCCGGTACACGACGACTCACGACACGTGACAGGAGCACCACCCACAAGGAGAACGACCGGATGCGTCCCCTGACGTCTTACACCGCGTCACAAGTGTCTAGCTACAACGCCCCGGGCGTGAGACTCAGACATGCAACAAGTACCACAACAAGGACAAGCTGGGGTCGCGCTCGTCAGCGTGTGTCCTAAGCCCCCAACTACGTGTGCACACACAGACCATCTACTCTAGGTCGGGTCCTCTAGCTGGTTTTCCCCCCCATCGGACTTTGGTGGCAACGGTATGGGGCCCTACGAAAACTAGCCTAAAAATCGCCTCTCACTAGGTCTCGCTCTCCACCACTCCCAGGTGCACACGCGTGCGCAGGAAGCTACGACTAGTGGACATGTCACAGAATGTGAACACTGGAAAGCACGCACGCACCCATTGTGAGTAACACGGAGTAACAGGTGGCTTAAAGCCACCCGACTCTGGACGGCCCACTAGACCTACTAAACCCAACGACCATTGAGTCACAAGACTTGGGGTCAAAACCGTTGCACATGACAGCACTGAGCCGTCAATCTGGCCTAATCCCTAGGTCCAAAACAACGTTGGGAAGACTCACAAGGTAGTTCACCACTACCGAGACCCATCCCTCGAGGAGGGAAACTTAAGTGACCTCCAGCCTCAGGCTAGGAGATTGAACTCACAGTCCAAGGCCACACACATGGCCCACTCGGAAGCCACCTTCCAGAGAAGCAACGACTTGCGGGGAAACCTCACCGCACTCACACCAATACATGGCGACTCGATCTAGCAAGAACATGGAAGCCCGGAACATCTAGGGTCACCCATACCTGCCAAGCCCACAAGCACGCTTATCGAGGTAAATGGAACCTCCGGACACCTAAAGACACAGTCACGGAACTCCACGGGGTGTCCAGGACACATACGGCCCAAGGGGAGCACGATCAACCGTAGACTGCCCGCCTTGGGCAGCCCAGTAGGCCACCCCAAGAACGCACTATCTTTGCATAGCGTGTTCAAATAGAACGCGCCATCCAAGCATAGCGCGTTCACCCTGATCGCGCTACAGGTCCATAGCGTGACAAGACCAGGTCACGCTATGATCCTATAGCGCGACACTTCAGAACGCGCTGGGACCCTATAGCGCGATAGGAACCGCCTAACTATTCATCTTCTCCGATGAACGCCCCCCATCGGGGCGGTGCAACCCTTAAGAATGCGCTACCTGAGACTAGCGCGTTCACAGTCAGCGCCCGAAAATGGTGGAAACTGTGGAAAAAACCATTCCACGCCTCGTTCACCCCCAAGTGAAGGGGAAACAAAAGGGGAGACCCTCCCCAAGCCCCTAGGCATACATCTAAACCCCTGGGTCGTCCAAAAATGTCGTAAAACGGGAGATCCGGCTCACACCCCAAAAACGTGAATTTTCCCTAAAACGTCCAAACAAGCCCGCTCGGCTCACCACGACCTACAAAACTCACGGAAAATGAAGTACACGAATTGGGGGTCCATCTCCCTACCTCTACCGAAGATTCGACGCACCGTGGACGCCGATCCACGAAGAACACGCTGTTGAAGCCTTGCCGTTCCACGAACCCACGACCGAGCTTCACCGCGCCTCCACCACCTCGATCCTCACCCATCCTCGCCCGTGCCTCGCCCGCGCCGTCCCCACCTCGCCCACGCTCCACCCCATCGGCCGTCGGAGAGAGAGGGAGAGAGGAGAGAGCGTGAGAAGAGAGAGGGAGGGAAGAGAGAAATGAGAGGGGAGAGAGAGAAAAGGGTTATATATATAGAAAAATCTGGAAATTTCAAAAAATATCAAAAATAGGAAAATCACGTTTCCGCGATTCTCAGAACGCACCGATCGCAACGGTACCACACTCGCCTAGGTGAACGACCCGGTTCAGCTTGCAACGAGGTTCCGAAGGAATTACCGAAACACACACCGGGAATCGGAAAACACACGCGGAAAAGCCGCGGAATGCTTCCGGGCCTCCGAAACAACTCCGGATCACGCCGATCCGAACACGAAAGATGTCCGGAACGCAATTTCGGACACAACGGAGTCGGGCACTCCAAGAAACCATATCTGAGACCCACAAACAAGGATCCAAAAAATCCGGGGCATTACAAAAGCCCAACCCATACATATTAGAGGAGACCTTAACCAAACAAGATGGGCCTCATGTGATCAGGCTTGGAGAATTTAAAGGCTACCGGGCCTTGAATATATATATAGACAAAATGGTTGGGAGGATAATTGCTTATGGGCATTTTACAACCTAGTTACGTTGGAGGCTTTTTAACCATATATATAGACAAGCTTTGAAAGAATAGTGGGCCTTATGCTTCACACACATAAACACATAATGCTAACTCCCATATCCACGCTAGAAGCATGCAAGAGGGGATTAGGGCTTCTGCGATCGATCAAGGATAGCGGCTTTAACATAGGAAACCTTAAGCACGTTAGGCTTTCTACGTGAGAGACTCAACCCCCGCTAGGATTCAAACCAAAGAAACATTAAACCAACTAGGACTCTTTAATTCCTATAGGATCCCAAACTTTATAAATAGAAGCCCTACGACAGTAGAAGCATGATGCTACGGCTGTCATCACTAGGCTGTTGCTGCCGTTCGAGTGAAGAGAGGGCCGTTCATGGGTCTTCTTTTCCTTCCTCCTGCGGCTGCTATACGCAGGGAGACCGTTGCGTGCTGCTGCTGCTGCTACTACAAGGAATGCTACGTACCACTATGTCTTCTTTCTCCTGCGGTTGTGGCTACTACTGCTATTCGTGGAAGATGTGAATGTTGCACTCCTACAGTTTTGATGATGTCTCACACTATAAGTCAATCTTGATGATCTATATCAATACATTCCACTTATTCCTTTTTCAGATACTGCATTCTCTAGTTCTACTCAGATAGTCCGTGCATACTTAGTACATCCTGCATTGCGTCCGTGCATCTGCTGTTTTTTCAACTGAGTAGAGTCTGTGCATGCAAGCATCTAGTCGGTGCAATCTTAGTTGCTACACGTAACTAAGTCGCTGCATTGTCTGTTCATGCATTAGTCAAGTCGGTGCAATTCTCGCACCGTGCACATTTAAAGTCTGTGCACTCTTTCTTGCCTAGTCCATGCATAAGAAGCTATAGGTATAACCTCGGTGCAAGCTTTGGCTCGCACAGGTCGGTGCATACTCTGCACGCATCAAGTCAGTCCATTCGATGTCTGTACACACATATGAGATTGGTGCAAATGTCATTTATGCATGATCAACATCGGTGCAATTTCTTGTCTTAGGCATGATTTGAGTCTGTGCACTGTTCCAGTCCTAAGCAATTATGTCCATGCATGTTTGTGTTACGAAGCATTTTAAGTATGTGCAATTCTTACATTATCTTACCCATACTAAGTCGGTGCAGGGTTCATTTTGTGCTAAAAAGGTCAGTGCACATCCTTTTGTCTTGCATATCTTCTATTATGCACATCTCAGTCTATGCATTCTTTGCATTAGGGCACCTGAACTAGGTGCAATTTCTATCTCGGTGCATCTCATCGTTGGTGTAGTTTTTCTTGTGGAAGGCATGTTAGTGTCCGTGCTTTGTTTTGTCTTGTGCAATAATACCCATGCAATCTTTGCATTGGGTTGCATAAGGACGGTGCAATCCTTGTTCATGCACGCACGTAAGGCCTATGCATGTCTTGGCTTATGCCTAATCAAAGTCTGTGCATGCTCGTGATCAGTGTAGCTTCCACTAATGTCTTCTCTTGCTTGGCAGGTCTATCACCTGGTCGACCAAGTGTTCGGAGAACCTAAAACCTATGAGGGTACTCCATGTGGAAGTCAATGTACCAGGTCTAAGGGCTCGTGATCCGAGGGAACAAAGAGAAAGGATGATCATGCCACGTGGAATCGAAAAGGGATCAGCTCAGCTAGAAGGAATGGGTGGGAATTGTGTTAACCACACGCCTCCTTCTAGCTATAAAAGAGGTCGAAAGCTGCAAGAGAAAGCTGCTGAAGAATAAAAAAAGAAAGAGAGCATCTGCAGCCACTGAGGAATTTCCCTATACGAGAGAAGAGTCTGAAGTGTTTGAGTGATCATTGTTGGGTTTTAAAGCTTGAAAGATTGCTTCTCTGGAAGCTACATTTTTGATGTTTTGAGTGATTGATTTCTTCTCATTTCTTCGTTTTCAAGTTGTTTCTCCAATTTCTTATATATTGTCTTGTTACCCTCTAAGTGTTCTTAGAAAAAGGGAGATTGGTTCTCCAGTTGCGAGTGAAGGCACTTCGCTCTTGTGTACCCTCTGGTTTAGTGGAAAGGAGGTTGGTCCTCCGGTTCTGATCTTGATGGGGCAAGGTCAGGTTCAGATCCTGTGGGTAGCAGGATCAGTGTTGAGGGTTTTGTTCCCTTGTGGCAAGCTGTGCAATAGCGGATGTCTGCAGACTGAGTCTGTTGTGCTTTATATTGCTTAGTGCAAGGCAGCCTTACTCCTGTGGAGTAAGGGGTGGACGTAGATTGCTGTTCGCAATCGAACCACCTAAAAACTCTTTGTCTCCTTTGTGGTTGGGTGCTTGGTTGAATGCTTCTGTGTGGTTCGTTCCGCTGATCTTTTGTTGTGGTTCAAGCCCATCTGCTGTTCGATCACGGTTCTATTTCAACTCATTCTCGTTTAGTTTCTACTTAGTGTCTCTCTCTGTGGGCTGTTCTATAAGATTCACTTACTGCAACCAAGATTTCATCGCTCATAATTCAAATCATTTTAAATTGGGGAGTGATATATTCATCCCCTCCTTCTAGCACACTCTTCGTGCTATCAATTGGTATCAGAGCAGGTTACCCATCATGTGGTCCAACGGCCAGGGCAATCCTGGATCTAGCGGTCCTCAAAGCTTCATGGCTGAGGGATAGTCCATAAGTCGCCCTCTTTTCTTTGATGGTACTAACTATTTCCACTGGAAAAATAGGATGGAGGTGTTTATGAGAGCCCAGAGCCACAAGCTCTGGAGAGTGATCACCGTAGGGCCTTATGAGCTTCCACCGAATGAAGATGTGTGGACGGATGATCACGTCAAACTGTCAACCATCAATTGGTTGGCCCTGAACATCATACAATGTGCAGTTCACCCTGATGAATACGCCCGGATTTCAGCCTGCAAGACTGCCAAAAAGATGTGGGATGAATTGGAGCTAATCTACGAAGGTACATCCCAAGTGAAGGCCACTAAGGCAAACATGCTTACCTCAGAATATGAATTATTTAAAATGAAATCTAAGGAGATGATCACTGAAATGTATGCCCGGTTATCTTTGATTACTAATAGTCTTAATGGGCTTGGGAAACAAATTTCAGAGGGGGACATTGTCAGGAAAGTTCTTAGGTCGCTATCCCCCGCCTGGCACACTAAGGCCATAGTGATAGAAGAGTCTAGGGACCTGTCGAAAATGATAGTCACTGAACTGATAGGATCCCTAATGACTTACGAGATGAACTTCAAAAGGAACGGTGAAGGAAGTGAGAAGAAGGGTAAGAACATTGCCCTCAAGGTGTCCAGCAGTAAAGCTAGCAGCAACAGTGGTAGTAGCAGTGGGGAGTCTGACAGCTTGTCAGACCTTGATCAAGAGGAGCAAGCTATGCTCACTCGTCAGTTTCAAAAGTTTTTGAGAACGAAGGGAAAAACTTTAAGAAGGAAAGGGTCGTATCCCTCTGGTAAGAAGTTTGATTTTAACAATGATAAAAATAGGAGCGCTAAGAAGATTACGTGTTATCATTGCAAGAAGACAGGACGTATAAAGGGTGAATGTCCTGATCTCCCGAAGAAGGCCTCCAAGGTGCAGAAGAAGAAACCTCAAGCTATGGTCTGCACGTGGAGTGATGAGGAGGAATACCCAGAGGCCAACTCGTTAGAGGAAGATGAAAAAGGAATATGCCTCATGGCCAAAAGCGACGAAGAGGTAACAAATATTTTTGAGAACTTTACAATTGATGATTGAGAAGATTCCTATGCTGAATTGCTAGCTAAGTTTAATGCTTTAAGTAAAGAGCATAGGATGGTAAAGAGAAAACTGACTGCTGTCACTGAAGAACAGATCCAAACTAATGAACAAAATAAAAAGGCCAAGGAAAAATTAGAAGAATTGAACACTCAGAAAAGAAAATGATGAACTTAAATCAAAGCTTCAAGAGAGTCAAAGTGAAAACAACTTAATCATTGATAAGAACGAAGCTGTTAAGAAAGTGAATTTTGAACTCCTGAAAAATTATGAAAAATTGCAGGAAGAGCTGGAAGAAAAACAAAAAACTCTAGAAAAATTTGTTCAGGGAAAGTCAAACTTAGAAACTCTGTTGGGTACTAGAGTTAATTTCAATAAGGAAGGATTGGGCTACAATTTGGCACATAAAAGACCATTTGAATTCAAAACTACAACATTTTACCTAGCTAAAGGGAAAGAAAAATTGGACACACCATCCAGTTCTAACAATGTTCAAACAGTTCTAACAATGTTCAAAATGTTCAACATCCAAAGGAAAACTCAACAAACAATGCTGGACGACAATCTAAAATAGGAATGAACTTTGTGAAGCAACCTACTATGTCCATTCACCAGAACAAGAACATGTCAAGCTATGTGAGTCAAAATAGAAACTTCAACTTGTATAATAGAATGGGTCAGTACAAAACAAGCTGGGGAGGTCCTGCATATTCATAGAATTTTTTTAATAAACCAAACTCCTCTAGACAATTTGGGTATAGTGGATACCCGAGGAATGCTCAGTCCACCAACAGGAACAGGTTTAATATCAATAAATCAAGTGGACAGAACTCGAATCATAACTTCAACAAAAATGCAAATGGAGTGTAAACGAAAAATACCATGTGACAAATATGGATTCAAAAGTGCTTGCTTAGAAAATTGAATAATGTTTTTGGACCCAACCTATCTCGGGTTCCAAACCACTTTGCTTAATTTGCTCTATGCAGGTTTGCCTAGTAGCCGAGAACAACAAGTGGTATCTAGATAGTGGCTGCTCCAGGCACATGATAGGTGACCGATCCAAATTCAGCAAGCTGGAGATGAAGGTAAGGGGTATGGTCAAGTTCGGAGGAAAGAACAGAGATAAAATTGTTGGTATTGGAACAGTTGGTAAGTCCCCCACTACCTCTATTGAGAAAGTTCTTCTAGTGAAAGGTCTACAACACAACTTGATCAGTATTAGTCAGCTATGTGACAAGGGTCACAGAGTTGTGTTTGATAATGATTCATGCAAAATTCTGGAAATAAATTTTGATAATGTGAAGTTTGTAGCCAATGGGGTCAATAACGTCAACATTGTGGACTTAGATGATAAATCTGAGTTAAATCTCTATTTGTCTACTGATTTTGAAAATAATGCTTTCAATTGGCATAGGTGCTTAGGTCATGCTAGCTACACTACCTTAAATAAATTGGTGAAATTTGATCTGGTTAGGGGTTTACCTAAAATAAATTTCAACTCAAAATTAAAAATTTGTGATGCATGTGCTCTAGGCAAACAGACATGAAAGTCTTTTAAACTAAGATCTGAGCCATTGTCTTCCAGACCAATGTAACTTATTCATATGGACCTCTTCGATCCAACTAGAACTCGGAGTCTTAATGGAAATAGGTTTGGTTATGTGATTATTGATGACCACTCTAGATTTTCATGGATCTTTTTCTTAGCTAACAAAAATGATGCTTTTCAAAAATTCAAATAGTTTTTCAATAAGGTCAAACAAGAAGGAAAACATAAAATTTGTTCAATTTAATCTGACCATGGAGGTGAATTTGAAAACTCCAAGTTTTCTGATCTTTATGAAACTGAGGGACTAACGCACAAGTTTTCTTCTCCCAGGACACCGGAGCAGAATGGAATTGTGGAGAGAAGAAATCGAACCATTGTAGAGATGGCCCGAACTATGCTGATTGAGAGTCATAAGGAAGTTTTGGGCAGAGGCGGCCAATACAGCAACTTATACAATCAATAGGGCCATGGTAAGACCAGTTCACAAGAAAACTCATTATGAGCTATTGAAAGGTAAGAAATCAAACTTGGCTCATTTCAGGATTTTTGGTGCTAAATGTTTCATCCATAATAATGACAAGAAGGACCTAGATAAATTTGATGCTAAAAGTTGTCCTGGAATATTTCTAGGATACTCTGAAGTTTCTAGAGCATATAGGGTTTTTAACATTGTTGAACAAAAAATTGAAGAGTCTCCACATGTCATTTTTGATGAAGCAAAAGGTGCTACTAACCTTGAAGAGGCTGATAGGGATTCCAAGCATGACGGAGAATTCCTAGAAGATAAAGAAGAAGAGGAGATTCAGCCTAATGAAGCACCAGATGCTCCCAACCAGGTAACACTAGCTGGAACATGTGGCTCTTCAATAAATGTTAGGTTTCTAAAAGACCATCCTGTCCAAAACATCATAGGAGATTTGAATGATCCCCCTAGGACAAGATCTCATTTTAGAAATGTTCAAAATCAAGACCTAGTTGCCTTCGTCTCACAAATAGAACCCAAAAATGTTGAAGAAGCTTTAAAAGATGAAGGTTGAGTTAATGCAATGAATGAGGAACTAGGACAGTTTGAACGAAACAATGTGTGGGTTCCAAGACCTGAAAATACTAATATCATAGGAACTAAGTGGGTGTTTAAGAATAAAATGAATGAAGATGGAATCCTTTCCAGAAATAAAGCCAGACTAGTAGCCAAGGGCTACTGTCAGGAATTTGGTGTTGATTTTGATGAATCCTATGCACCTGTTGCTAGGATGGAAGCTATTAGGATTTTACAGGCTTTCACTTGCTCTAAAAATTTAAAACTTCAACAAATGGACGTTAAGAGTGCATTTTGAAATAGAATTATCAAAGAGGAAGTTTTTGTTGAGTAACCTCCCGGATTTCAATTTTTCCCTCAACCTAACCAAGTTTTTAGGTTGAATAAAGCCATGTACGGTCTAAAGCAGGCTCCTCGAGCATGGTATGAAAGGTTGACAGAATTTCTGATCAGCAAGGGCTACCACAGAGGTAAGGTGGATCAAGCCTTATTCACCAAGAGTTCAAATACAGACCTCATCATAGTTCAGGTATATGTAGATGATATCGTCTTCGGCTCAACAAGTATTGAACTATGCAATGAATTTTCTCAATTGATGTCTGCTGAGTTTGAGATGAGTTTGGTAGGTGAATTGAAATACTTTCATGGCATGCAGGTACAACAGCTGGAGGATGGATGCTTCATCAACCAGACCAAATACACATTGGACATTCTCAAGAGGTTTGGCATGAATAATTTGAAGCACATCACAACACCAACGGGTACCAACACATCATTGGATGCAGATGAATCAGGTAAAGAAGTTGATGCAAAACTATACCAAGGTATGATTGGATCCTTGCTCTACTTAACTGTCTCGAGACCTGATAAACAATTCATTGTAGGAATGTGTGCTAGGTATCAATCTAGACCCACTGAATTACACTTAGCAGCTGTAAAAAGAATCTTTAGATACTTATCTGCTACACACACCCTAGGCTTATGGTTTCCTGCATCACACACTTCAGATCTTGTTGCTTATACAGATGCTAACTATGCTGGGTGTAAGTTGGATAGAAAAAGCACTAGTGGTCATTGTGAATTTCTAGGTGGGTGTTTAGTCTCTTGGGGTTCCAAGAAGTAACACTCAGTGGCCCTCTCTACTGCAGAGGCTGAGTACGTAGCTGCAGGGAGTTGTGGTACACAAGTCATTTGGATCAAGTACCAACTTTAGGACTACCAAGTAGACATGGGGTGCACACCTATATATTGTGACAATACTAGTGCCATCAATCTAGCCAAGAATCCTATTTTGCATTCTCGAACCAAACACATAGAAATAAGACATCATTTTATTAGGGATGAGGTTTCCAAAGGAAATTTTGAACTAATCCATTTAGGCACTGCTAACCAAGTAGCCGATATCTTCACTAAGCAAATGGATAATGACAAATTTACATCCTTGAGGAGAGAGCTAAACATTTTAAAATCTTAGCTTCATGAATAAAATGCCCTCATATTTTTGACTTACACTTAACACTCTCTTGAATCAAATGCCTTGCTTCCATGATTAAATTTTTTTTCTCTAAGCTCTTAACCACTCAGCATGAGTATGTCTGCTTACCATGTCATAATGTGAGGGAGAGTTCTATCTATGTTCATATGCAAGCTATTAAGCTGAGGGGTCTGTGCATTTGCATATATTGCATGCGCCATACATTTATAACAGATCATTGAGTGAGGGGGAGTTGTCTCTGAGAAGGAGTGTTTGCTCTTATAAATTGTTGTATTTTGTGAGGGGAGCTAGTTAGCATGTGAAGATCGACTTATTCAGAAGCATGTGAGAGATGTACGTTGCTATTTTTTCTTATGAAAGCTTTAATATAGTTATTCACAGCAAGTAGAATCCCATGCATGTCTTAAATTCTTAAGTCTGAACCACTAAAGCGCAGCTAGAATCTTTTGTCTCGTAACTTAGCAAAGACTTGGATAAGGTGTTTGAAGTATATCTCCTTACACATTTCATGATCATAGAACAAGCTAAACTTATATGTCATGAACTCTGCTAAAAACTTGAAACCTAGACCTCAAGGATCTCATTCCTTAAGAATCAGTGTTTCTGGTAGGTATTGGTTTCAAACACTTCATATTAAAAAAAATCAAGGGATAAAAACAAAACAAAAATTTACTTGCTCAGAGCAATGGTCTGATCACTCAGAAACTGAGTGTTTCATCAAAGAGAAATGAAAACTTTCCTTAGTCATGAGGTGTCAGATTATCTCTGTTAAGAAGTGAAATTTTTTGATAATGACAGAGCAATGGTAATAAATTGGTGAGTAACTGGGGAGTCTGGCCTCTGATCAAAGTGTCTCCTCACGTAAAAAGCCATAATTACTAACTCTGTTCTCTAAAAAGAGAGGTAATACAATTTTCACATTGATTAACTGGGGTGTCCGGCCTCTAATCAAGGTGTCTTCTTAATGTCAGAGATGTGATTTACCAATTTACTCACTACTCTATATAAAAATATGGTTTACTAAAATCCCTCATGTTGTGCGAGTTTGTGGATTGTTTGTCCTCAATACTTCAAGTACCTATTTCTGAGGATCAGTCTCTTGCAGTCTATCTCGTATAGTTTTGATCAGATCTTTCTTGGCATATCTGTACACTCTTGCTTCCTCATCATATCTTCTGTACGCAGATAAACTTCACTTTCTCTTCTAAGTCTTTCTTGATAACGTGATTTGAAGAATCTACACTTGTTTTAGTGCCCCACTTAGTCTTTTAAGATATGATCATGGGTTATTCTCACTGTGAACATACTGCGTTTTCCTCTCTACTCTCCAAAGGCTACATATCTCTTTCATCTCCTTTTGATGATGTCAAAGGGAGAGAGGGTGAGACAAGTTTAAAGGGGAGAGGGTGAGGGTGAGTCAAGTTTAAGGGGGATAGAGTCAAGACGAGGAGAGTCATGATAGGGAGAGACATGTTTTGCATCAGAGGGGGAGAGACAGGAGGAAGAGTCATATGGTGGAGAGAGTGTCTTGCATTGGCAGCCTTTAGTGTGCATACTGCCTTTTCACTCCATTTTGATTGTATTGACATAACATAAATTGACTCATAGTGTTGCCAACATCAAAAAGGGGGAGATTTGTCACGCCCCGAGCGCGGAAGATACCCGGAGATGCGCGACGTGTCTATATCAATCATGTCAATCAGAGTGGTCGTGTATTCGACACAAAGACAGAGATGCGCAAAATAGCAAGATAACCCAATCCTTTATTTCATAATGGATAGACTATTACAAATCCAATACTTTGTTTAACAAAAAGGAAAAGAATACATATTTGACTCAAGAAACTATGGAAAAGACTAGACGACACTTGTAGAAGCTCCATCACTTTCACTCTTGACCATTCCCATCCGATTAACTTCCATCATCGTCGGACTTACCTGAAAAGTAGAAAGGGACAAAACGGAATGAGCGAACGCTCAGTAGGAAATTATATCTCAAGTACTAGCAAGGGGTTTAAGTAATTACATTTTTATGAATGCAATAAATCTATGCATGCTCGCATAAAACGACAAGATAGAGAGAATGTAATATCAAGAAAATAAGATGAACTTAGTCATGAACTTCCAACAAGATGACAAGTATATTCAAGGTATTCAAGCAAGCACGTTTAACAAGTCATGTCAAGAACTTTGGCTATCATGTATCAAGCAAGTAAATTACCCTTTTTCGGGCCACGTATTTCATGTAAAGTCAAGTACGATTCAAGTACAAGATGTGTGTGGAATGTCCAATCAAGCAAGTCAAGTACTCGGTATAATGCCAGATACCTTATCATTTTAACTCCCATGGGCACAAGTACTTTCGGGTGCTCCTCCCAGGACCAGATCGGGCCCTATATGCGCAGGCATTTATCATGTGTTTTGACATCCACTCTTGTTTATAGCCAACATAGAATTTCAATAATCAAGCTTGTAGACACGTATGACAACTTTGATAGAATAGAGTCCAAAATATGACAAAGGACATAGAATGGCGATAATAACGGTATAATCACGATATCGATAAAACTAGGTAGAATATGATTCCCTTAACTTGGGTACCATGACAAATCAGTATGGACATTCTTTATATAGAATTGAGGTCCACATGAACAGTATATCAAAGGTAAGATACCCTCATTCTTATCATAGAATTGAGGTTTACAAGAACGACATGATATGGCATGATATCATCATCCCATTAAGAATTTCTTATGATATACTCTTTGTATAATCATAAGGGCCGGTATACCATGTTTCTTTAGAGTGACATGGCATCAATGGTGTAATGGGTTTTTAGGGTACAACCAGCTCAGTCGGCCTTGAGGGAATCCAAGGCTACGAGGAGTCTTACGGAGGTCTCTATGACTAACTCGCTAGTCCAAAGGAACGGAATGTCCAATGGAGAGCTTGTATGTCAATGAGAGTTGAGTGTGATCGATCAATCAACGTAAAAAGTGGGACTATACTCACGGAATGGAGAATAGTGCCGATATATATATATATATATATATATATATATATATATATAATATGAAACCATCGGTAATAGAATCAGGTTACAGTAAAATAACGACTTGAGTAAAGTCGTGTATTGAATAATTAACGCCTAACATGAGGGCGTTACATATATTGCCAACTTGCAGAATTTTCATTATTTCATTAATTTATCAAAAACACGCCTTGCCTGGGGGCGTTTATTCAAAGTTGAGAAAAAAAACACGCCTTGGTCAGGGTCGTTTCTTCAAGATCTGACGACTACACCAGAAGGCGTCTTTTTGTTTACATATTTGACAGAATACAATTAATTTTCAGGAATTATCAAAAACGCGCCCTGGGCAGGGGCGTTACTATTTAATTCTATTTTTCAGAATATATAAATTTCAGGATTTTAACCGATACACGCCCTAGGAAGGGGCGTTACCTTTCAGATTCACGCCCTATGAGGGGGCGTTAATATGTGGAAAACGACTTTGTCCAAGTCGTTAATTCAAGTTCCTTCAGAAACTTTAAGGACAGTAACAGAGGAACGAATGTAATATCATGACAGTAAAGTTAGCAGATTGAAGACAGAGGATCATGCATTATTTTATAATCATGATTTCATAGATAATCAATTCTTAAGATGGGTGATTAACGGTTTAAAGAAATTAACGCCTGAGTACGGGGCGTTAAACATGAAATTAACGACCTGGGAAAAGTCGTTTCATGTGAATTAGCGCCCTTGACAGGGGCGTCTCTTTCAAAATATTGCAGAAAACGCATGGAAACTATAATAACTGTATGCATGACATGCTTATATATATATATCTTGCATTAATTTCATTTGGGCTACAATAACTTGAGAAAACCTACCTTTAATGGAACGTGAAGGATGAGATAGAAGATGAGCTCTGTTGCAACGAAAATCCGCAACAGCAGCAGCAGCCGGAAGAAGAACAGATGTTCTTCAAAGATCTTCACGCTACAGAACCTGTAGAGGAAGAGAAAAAGAGGGAAGATGAAGATGTTAATAATCTTCATAGTTATAATCGACGTTTAAGGAGAAAAGATAGAAGAATATTACCTATTCTTCGACGGAAGTAGCAGAGTTTCCTGAACAAGAAGAAAACTAATTATTCTTCATATAATCTGAAGCAAGAAAAACAAAAGGGAATAAGAAGAACAGTTTGTTCTTCACGTACCGTGCAGCAGTAGTTCGTCCAAATAGATTTAGGGTTGGCCGAACAAGTTTATTTATAAGACTTTGGAAGTCCTATTAGAGTTAGTGATTGTGTGAGGGTAGTATATCCCTAATAGAGTCCTTACTCTATTAGACACTTACTAGATTAGGTTAATCTTTCCCTGGATAAGCTCTGGGTTCGAACGGTTCACGAACGGAATTAACGCCTTTTGTCAGGGCGTGTATTCTTTAATTAACGACCTAGTTCAGGTCGTTTCTTAAGAAACGTCTTGGATAAGGGCGTTCCTTGTTTTTGAAACACGCCCCATATATGGGCGTTTCTTTTACTTGCCTATTTGGTCGTGAGAGTTGACGACCGCACGTGTGGGCGTCCTTTCTTTAGTCACGCCTTTGATAGAGGCGTTTCTTTTTGAATTAACGCCCTAATAAGAGGCGTTATTTTAATTTTGTTTTACTTCATCTAATTAACCATATTCTTATTATCTGTATTACTACTGTAATATATATATTTTTTAATTTTATTTCAAATATTCATTTATCAGGGTTGCTACACCCTCCCCCACTTAAAAAGAATTTGGTCCCCAAATTCAATATATATATAATTATACATGTGGAGAGCGTAGAACATATACCTCTTAGAATAACTCGGGAAATCGTTTCTTCATAGATTCTTCGGTCTCCCATGTCGCTTCGTGTTCAGGATTCTTATTCCATTGCACCTTAAGCATGGGAATAACCTTATTCCTTAGAGCTCGTATTTCTCGATCTAATATCTTTAAACGCCTCTGTTCATATGTGAGATCTTTCTGGATCACCAGATCTCCATGCTCAATAATATGTGACGGATCGTGCACATACTTCTTCAACATAGATATGTGAAATACATTGTGTACCTCGGACAACTGAGGAGGCAACGCGATGCGATAAGCAACCTCGCCAACTCTTTCGAGTACCTCAAATGGTCCGATGAATCTTGGCGTAAGCTTGCCCTTAACACCAAATCTTCGTATGCCACGTCCAGGGGATATTTTAAGAAATACATGATCTCCAACCTGGAATTCAAGATCTCTTCTCCTGGTATCAGCATAAGCCTTTTGCCTCGTCTGAGCAACTTGTAATCTTTCTCTGATTACCTGTATCTTCTCAGTTGTATCCCTTACCATGTCTGGACCTAATAGTTATTTTTCTCCAACTTCGTTCCAGCATAAGGGTGATCGGCAACTCCTTCCATATAATGCTTCAAAAGGTGCCATCTGGATACTAGCTTGATAGCTGTTGTTATATGCAAATTCAACTAAAGGCAAGTGGTCATGCCAGCTTCCTCCAAAGTCAATAATGCATGCTCTCAACATATCTTCAACAACTTGATTAGTTCGCTCGGTCTGACCATCCGTCTGTGGGTGAAAAGCAGTACTAAAGTTGAGCCTTGTTCCCAACGAATGTTGTAATCCCTTCCAAAAATGAGAAGTAAAACGGGGATCTCTATCAGACACGATTGAGACAGGAATTCCATGTATCCTCACTATTTCTTTGATGTATAGTGCAGCTAGCACATCAATTGACCATCGGCTTTTGATTGGCAAGAAATGTGCCGATTTAGTCAATCGGTCAATGATAACCCAGATTCCATCATGTCCTCCTTTAGATTTAGACAAACCCATGATGAAGTCCATACCAATATCCTCCCATTTCCACTTAGGAATATCTAGAGGATGTAGTTTTCCCGCAGGCTTTTGGTGTTCCGCCTTGACCTGTTGGCATGTGAGACAGCGTGATACATAGTCCGCTATTTCTCTTTTCATATTAGGCCACCAAAAGTTCCTCTTTACATCTTGGTACATTTTGGTTGATCCTGGATGAATAGTGTACCTTGATCGGTGAGCTTCATCTAAGATCTTCTTCTTTAATTCCGGACAATCGGGTATACAAGTTCTATCTTTGAACGATAATCTTCCATCAGAAGTTAGTTGAAAATCAGATTGTCCTTCTAATCTGCCTTTGATTTCTACTAATATAGGATCATCATCCTGAAGTGTTTGTATCTCAGATAACAAATCTGACTGTATGCTTACATGAGATAGTGTGACAAATTTGGATTCCGTGTCCAAGCTTATATTGAGCTCGGAGAATTGTTCAAGTAACCTCCATTCTTGCATCATACAATTTGCTATCATTGCTCTCGGCTTTCGACTAAGGGCGTCAGCAACATAATTACCCTTTCCGAGATGGTATTGTATATTGAAGTCGAAGTCCTTGAGATATTCTAGCCAGCGTCTTTGTCTCATGTTTAGCTCCTTTTGTGAAAATAGATATTTGAGACTTTTGTGATCGGAGTATACAGTAAACTGTGCTCCATATAAGTAGTGTCTCCATATCTTTAGGGCAAATACTACCGCGGCCAGTTCTAAGTCATGGACGGGGTAATTCTCCTCATGCTTCTTCAGCTGACGTGAAGAGTATGCTATGACCTTTCCTTGTTGCATTAGGACACATCCGAGGCCAATGCCAGAAGCATCAGTGTAGACCTCGAATTTCTCTCCTTCTATCGGTAGAGCTAAGACCGGAGCTGTGGTGAGATGATCCTTGAGAGTTTGAAAACTTCTTTCACATTCCTCACTCCATTCGTATCGGATCTCCTTGCGAGTTAACCTTGTAAGGGGCATGGCGATCTTAGAGAAATCTTTGATGAATCGCCGATAATAGCCTGCAAGACCTAAGAAACTTCTGATCTCGCTTGCATTAGTGGGTCTTTCCCAGTTTCTTACAGCTTCAACCTTTGACGGATCTACAGATAAACCGTCCTTGGATATCACATGTCCGAGAAAAGCCACTTCTTCAAGCCAGAATTCGCATTTGCTGAGCTTAGCATATAATTGATTTGTCCTCAAGATTTGTAATGAAATCCTCAAATGCTCTTCATGTTCTTCCTTAGTCTTGGAATATATCAATATATCATCAATGAAAACCACCACAAATTGATCTAGATAAGGCCTGAATATGCTATTCATCAACTGCATAAAGGCAGCAGGGGCATTTGTTAGTCCAAAAGGCATAACAACAAATTCATAGTGGCCATACCTGCTTCTGAATGCAGTTTTATGAATATCTTCGTCTTTAATCCTCAATTGATGATAACCAGACCTGAGATCAATCTTGGAGAAATGTTTGGATCCAGAAATCTGATCAAATAATTCATCGATTCTCGGCAGTGGATACTTGTTCTTGATAGTAAGATGATTCAACTATCGATAGTCGATACACAATCTCATGGATCCATCCTTCTTCCTTACAAACAGGACTGGGGCTCCCCACGGGGAAGTACTTGGTCTAATGAACCCTTTTTGAATCAATTCCATCAATTGCTTCTTTAATTCTTTTAGTTCTGCAGGGGACATTCTATAGGGTGCCTTTGAAACAGGACCAGCACCAGGGGCTAAGTCGATGGTAAAGGCCACATCTCTTTGCGGGGGTAATCCCGGCAATTCTTCCGGAAATACGTCTGGAAATTCTCGCACTACCTGAATGTCCTCTATCTTGGTTTCTTTAGCTTCCTTAATAGTGACAAAAGCAAGGAAGGATACACATCCTTTCTTGACGAGCTTGCTTGCTCGAAGAGCCGAAATAAGAGGGGATTTGCTTCGACTCTTAGGACTAGTATAAGTCAGTTCCGGAAATTCCTTGAAAACAATCTTGCTATCACGGCAATCAACCGTTGCCTGGTATTTGGATAACCAATCTGCTCCTAGTATAACATCATACTCTTTTAGATCTAAGCAGATAAGATCAATAGGAAAATTCTTTCCTCGAACCAATACCTCACAGTTTTGGTAATGATGTGTGATATCCGTCTCGTTTCCGAGAGGAGTAGACAATATTAACTTCATCCATTCTGGTTCTAGAGGTAATGGGTCAGCAAACTTCTTGGAAATAATGGAATGCGATGCACCCGTATCAAATAAGACATGTGCATATTTGGAACAAATTTTTAATGTACCTTCCACCAATCCGCCTTCTTCTTCTGGTTCGGTCTCTTGGATTGCATGAAGACGCGCGTTCCTTGTCACTGGGCGTTTACCCTCACCGTCTTGGTCATTCATTAATGGACAATCGGGAATCCGATGTTCACGACTCCCACAACGGAGACATGCTCCTAATTTCCTCCAGCATTCTTCTGTTTTGTGACCAGCCTTGTCACAATGCTTGCATACTACGTTTGAAGGTGTAGTGGTGATAGAGAAAGGCTTGGATTTCTTGAACTTCTGATCTTGAGAGGAAGAACCTCCATTATTGGGCGTCTTCTTAAAGTTGGGTTTAAAAGAACCCGAACTTGTGACTTGCTCCTTTTTGTCTTTCCCACGGATCCTATCAGATAGTTCCGTGGCATCTTCAAGCAACTGAGCTCGGCGCACTATTTCAGTATAAACTTGAATATCCATAGGCGCCAGTTGAGTAATGTAGTGGGGCCTAAGCCCATTAAGAAATCTACGGGCTTTCATCTTTTCCGTGCTAATTAAATGCTTAGCATATCTAGACAGTCTAGAGAACTGTGCTTCATAATCAGCCACCGATAAAGATCTTTGCTTTAATGCGGCAAATTCGGCGGCCTTCTTTTCCTAGACCCTATCAGAGAAATATTTGGCGTTGAAATATTCAACGAATTCTCCCCATGTAACTTGAGTTGGGTCAATTGTAGCTTCAATCGACTCCCACCAACATCTAGCATCCTTTTCTAACTGGAAAGTAGCTAATAAGACTTTGTCCTGATCCGTGCATTGCATAACACGGAATATACGTTCAATCTCCCGAACCCAATGTTCGGCATCGTCTGGATCGGTCGATCCCATGAACTTCGGGGGATTCATATTCTTGAATGCTTGGTGTAAGCTTCCAGCTCGTGGAGCACCACCTTGTGCTACCTGTTGTAGCACTTGGGTCATCCCTTGAAGGGTACGCTGCATGTTGCGCCATTGAGCACGTTCGGCAGCCATTATCCTACAATTACAATAGCTATGTTAGTATTATATCACTATGATCTTATAAAGGACTCATTGATCATTTAACCCTTGGTTCTACCCACTCTCACTTGGTTAAAGGTTTTGAAACCTATCCTTGGACTTGGGTTTCCTAGGAATTGAATACCTTAGGCTCTGATACCACAAAGACTGTCACGCCCCGAGTGCGGAAGATACCCGGAGATGCGCGACGTGTCTATATCAATCATGTCAATCAGAGTGGTCGTGTATTCGACACAAAGACAGAGATGCGCAAAATAGCAAGATAACCCAATCCTTTATTTCATAATGGATAGACTATTACAAATCCAATACTCTGTTTAACAAAAAGGAAAAGAATACATATTTGACTCAAGAAACTATGGAAAAGACTAGACGACACTTGTAGAAGCTCTATCACTTTCACTCTTGACCATTCCCATCCGATTGACTTCCATCGTCGTCGGACTTACCTAAAAAGTAGAAAGGGACAAAATGGAATGAGCGAACGCTCAGTAGGAAATTATATCTCAAGTACTAGCAAGGGGTTTAAGTAATTACATTTTTATGAATGCAATAAATCTATGCATGCTCGCATAAAACGACAAGATAGAGAGAATGTAATATCAAGAAAATAAGATGAACTTAGTCATGAACTTCCAACAAGATGACAAGTATATTCAAGGTATTCAAGCAAGCACGTTTAACAAGTCATGTCAAGAACTTTGGCTATCATGTATCAAGCAAGTAAATTACCCTTTTTCGGGCCACGTATTTCATGTAAAGTCAAGTACGATTCAAGTACAAGATGTGTGTGGAATGTCCAATCAAGCAAGTCAAGTACTCGGTATAATGCCAGATACCTTATCATTTTAACTCCCATGGGCACAAGTACTTTCGGGTGCTCCTCCAGGACCAGATCGGGCCCTATATGCGCAGGCATTTATCATGTGTTTTGACATCCACTCTTGTTTATAGCCAACATAGAATTTCAATAATCAAGCTTGTAGACACGTATGACAACTTTGATAGAATAGAGTCCAAAATATGACAAAGGACATAGAATGGCGATAATAACGGTATAATCACGATATCGATAAAACTAGGTAGAATATGATTCCCTTAACTTGGGTACCATGACAAATCAGTATGGACATTCTTTATATAGAATTGAGGTCCACATGAACAGTATATCAAAGGTAAGATACCCTCATTCTTATCATAGAATTGAGGTTTACAAGAACGACATGATATGGCATGATATCATCATCCCATTAAGAATTTCTTATGATATACTCTTTGTATAATCATAAGGGCCGGTATACCATGTTTCTTTAGAGTGACATGGCATCAATGGTGTAATGGGTTTTTAGGGTACAACCAGCTCAGTCGGCCTTGAGGGAATCCAAGGCTACGAGGAGTCTTACGGAGGTCTCTATGACTAACTCGCTAGTCCAAAGGAACGGAATGTCCAATGGAGAGCTTGTATGTCAATGAGAGTTGAGTGTGATCGATCAATCAACGTAAAAAGTGGGACTATACTCACGGAATGGAGAATAGTGCCGATATATATATATATATATAATATGAAACCATAGGTAATAGAATCAGGTTACAGTAAAATAACGACTTGAGTAAAGTCGTGTATTGAATAATTAACGCCTAACATGAGGGCGTTACATATATTGCCAACTTGCAGAATTTTCATTATTTCATTAATTTATCAAAAACACGCCTTGCCTGGGGGCGTTTATTCAAAGTTGAGAAAAAAAACACGCCTTGGTCAGGGTCGTTTCTTCAAGATCTGACGACTACACCAGAAGGCGTCTTTTTGTTTACATATTTGACAGAATACAATTAATTTTCAGGAATTATCAAAAACGCGCCCTGGGCAGGGGCGTTACTATTTAATTCTATTTTTCAGAATATATAAATTTCAGGATTTTAACCGATACACGCCCTAGGAAGGGGCGTTACCTTTCAGATTCACGCCCTATGAGGGGGCGTTAATATGTGGAAAACGACTTTGTCCAAGTCGTTAATTCAAGTTCCTTCAGAAACTTTAAGGACAGTAACAGAGGAACGAATGTAATATCATGACAGTAAAGTTAGCAGATTGAAGACAGAGGATCATGCATTATTTTATAATCATGATTTCATAGATAATCAATTCTTAAGATGGGTGATTAACGGTTTAAAGAAATTAACGCCTGAGTACGGGGCGTTAAACATGAAATTAACGACCTGGGAAAAGTCGTTTCATGTGAATTAGCGCCCTTGACAGGGGCGTCTCTTTCAAAATATTGCAGAAAACGCATGGAAACTATAATAACTGTATGCATGACATGCTTATATATATATATCTTGCATTAATTTCATTTGGGCTACAATAACTTGAGAAAACCTACCTTTAATGGAACGTGAAGGATGAGATAGAAGATGAGCTCTGTTGCAACGAAAATCCGCAACAGCAGCAGCAGCCGGAAGAAGAACAGATGTTCTTCAAAGATCTTCACGCTACAGAACCTGTAGAGGAAGAGAAAAAGAGGGAAGATGAAGATGTTAATAATCTTCATAGTTATAATCGACGTTTAAGGAGAAAAGATAGAAGAATATTACCTATTCTTCGACGGCAGTAGCAGAGTTTCCTGAACAAGAAGAAAACTAATTATTCTTCATATAATCTGAAGCAAGAAAAACAAAAGGGAATAAGAAGAACAGTTTGTTCTTCACGTACCGTGCAGCAGTAGTTCGTCCAAATAGATTTAGGGTTGGCCGAACAGGTTTATTTATAAGACTTTGGAAGTCCTATTAGAGTTAGTGATTGTGTGAGGGTAGTATATCCCTAATAGAGTCCTTACTCTACTAGACACTTACTAGATTAGGTTAATCTTTCCCTGGATAAGCTCTGGGTTCGAACGGTTCACGAACGGAATTAACGCCTTTTGTCAGGGCGTGTATTCTTTAATTAACGACCTAGTTCAGGTCGTTTCTTAAGAAACGTCTTGGATAAGGGCGTTCCTTGTTTTTGAAACACGCCCCATATATGGGCGTTTCTTTTACTTGCCTATTTGGTCGTGAGAGTTGACGACCGCACGTGTGGGCGTCCTTTCTTTAGTCACGCCTTTGATAGAGGCGTTTCGTTTTGAATTAACGCCCTAATAAGAGGCGTTATTTTAATTTTGTTTTACTTCATCTAATTAACCCTATTCTTATTATCTGTATTACTACTGTAATATATATATATTTTAATTTTATTTCAAATATTCATTTATCAGGGTTGCTACAAGATTGTTGCCCTCCTATAGTTTTGATGATGTCTCACACTATAAGTCAATATTGATGATCTATATCAATACATTCGACTTATTTATTTTTAAGATACTGCATTCTCTAGTTCTACTCAGATAGTCCGTGCATACTTAGTACATCATGCATTGCGTCCATGCATATGCTACTTTTTCAACTGAGTAGAGTCTGTGCATGCAAGCATCTAGTCGGTGCAATCTTAGTTGTTGCACTTGACTAAGTAGCTACATTATCTGTTCAAGCATTAGTCAAGTCGGTGCAATTCTCGCACCGTGCACATTTAAAGTCTGTGCACTCTTTCTTGCCTAGTCCGTGCATAAGAAGCTATAGGTATAACCTCGGTGCAAGCTTTGGCTCGCACAGGTCGGTGGATACTCTGCACACATCAAGTCAGTGCATTCGATGTCTGCACACACATACGAGGTCTGTGGAAATGTCATTTATGCATGATCAACGTCGGTGCAATTTCTTGTCTTAGGCATGATTTGAGTCTATGCATTGTTCCAGTCCTAAGCAATTATGTCCATGCATGTTTGTGTTACGAAGCATTTTAAGTATGTGCAATTCTTACATTATCTTACCCATACTAAGTCGGTGCAGGGTTCATTTTGTGCTAAACAGGTCAGTGCACATCCTTTTGTCTTGCATATCTTCTATTATGCACATTACAGTATATGCATTCTTTGCATTAGGGCACCTGAACTAGGTGCAATTTCTATCTCGTTGCATCTCATCGTTGGTGTAGTTTTTCTTGTGGAAGGCATGTTAGTGTCCGTGCTTTGTTTTATCTTGTGCAATAATACCCGTGCAATCTTTGCATTGGGTTGCATAAGGACGGTGCAATCCTTGTTCATGCACGCACGTAAGGCCTGTGCATGTCTTGGCTTATGCCCAATCAAGGTCTGTGCATGCTCGTGATCAGTGTAGCTTCCACTAATGTTTTCTCTTGCTTGGCAGGTCTGTCACCTGGTCGCACAAGTGTTCGGCGAACCCAAAACTAATGAGGGTACTCCACGTGGAAGTCAATGTACCAGGTCTAAGGGGTCGTGATCCGAGGGAACAAAGAGAAAGGATGACCCTGCCACGTGGAATCGAAAAGGAATCAGCTCTACCAGAAGGAATGGGTGGGAATTGTGTTAACCACACGCCTCCTTCTAGCTATAAAAGAGGTTAAAGGCTGCAAGAGAAAGCTGCTGAAGAATAGAAAAAGAAAGAGAGCATCTGCAGCCACTGAAGAATTTCCCTATACGAGAGAAGAGCCTGAAGTGTTTGAGTGATCATTGTTGGGTTTTAGAGCCTGGAATATTGCTTCTCTGGAAGCTACATTTTCGATGTTTTGAGTGATTGATTTCTTCTCATTTCTTCATTTTCAAGTTGTTTCTCCAATTTCTAATATACTGTCTTGTTACCCTCTAAGTGTTCTTAGAGGAAGGGAGATTGGTTCTCCAGTTGCGAGTGAAGGCACTTCGCTCGTGTGTACCCTCTGGTTTAGAGGAAGGGAGGTTGGTCCTCTGGTTCTGATCTTGCTGGGGCAAGGTCAGGTTTAGATCCTGTGGGTAGCAGGATCGGTGTTGAGGGTTTTGTTCCCTTGTGGCAAGCTGTGCAACAGCGGATGTCTGCAGACTGAGTCTGCTGTGCTTTATATTGCTTAGTGCAAGGAAGCATTACTCCTGTGGAGTAAGGGGTGGACATAGATTGCTATTCGCAATCAAACCGCCTAAAAACTTTGTCTCCTTTGTGGTTGGGTGCTTGGTTGACTGCTTCTGTGTGGTTCGTTCCGCCGATCTTTTGTTGTGGTTCAAGCCCATCTACTGTTCGATCACGGTTCTATTTCAACTCATTATCGTTTAGTTTCTACTTAGTGTCTCTCTCTGTGGGCTATTCTGTAAGATTCACTTACTGCAACTAGGATTTCATCGTTCATAATTTAAATTATTTTAAATTGGGGAGTGATCTATTCATCCCCCCCTTCTAGCTCACTCTTCGTGCTACCAGTGAAGAGGCTCTACTTCATCCTTTCTTCATCGTTTCTCCTCTCGTTCGATCTCTTTAAACCAAGATGTAGGTGATCTCTCCCCAAGCAAAATTATTAGTAATATAATCTCTACATGCATGCAGTGTGTTTTCTAATCGATTCCAGTAGGTTTAGCCTAAGATCGTCACCGCATGCATGTTACGTTTGTAGTTTCACATAAAGTTAACAAAGTTAATGCATGGTAAAAGAATTTTTATCCATGTAAACACGTATCTAAAATTCACAAATTTTATATTACTAGAATCATCATGATTTTCTCTAAATTTTCATATATATATATATGGTGTATTAACTAGTTAAGAATTAAATTTATTAATAAACGAATTCTAAAATTCAACACGACGAATCATCAAAATCACTGTATCATGCTAGTTATGGGTTTTTCCTTTGACGATTTGTTCGAGGGTGCCGGAGTGTTCTTTGGTCATGAAATTTGATGGGGGTGTTACTGGGGTAGTGACCGAGGTCGTGGGGATGGTATCTCCTTTTATCGATCCTCCTAACTCAAGATAGCCCCCCCCTCAAGTAAATTTTTTTTTGAACATCATGTTAGGTAGAGTTTTTCGAGCCCTTCATTTTGGTATATAGATTGCGCGATTCCGACGTGTGTGGGTCGAGAACTTGAAATTTAAAAAGATTGATACTATTCATTATTTTAATTAACGATGACGGGGGCTGTCGTTGATTATTTTAAATATATATATATATATATATATATAACGTAATGCATATTAATATCTTTTACTCGTATCTTTAAAAATCCATATCTATGAAACTATGTAAAATAAAATTTTAATATATATATTTATGGAATCCTTAGTTTTTTCTCCTAATTATCATATATTTTATTTCTCTAAATTTTCACTAAATAGTATGCATCCTTTTAAAGAGATGCTATTTTCTAAAATTTTAAATTAAATAGAAAGTAAGATATAAATTGATGTCTTTCCAAAGGGATGCAAATTAACCTAAAAAAATTCTCTCTAAGGAGACACAAATTATTAAATTGACACCTACTTGCATGGACGCGAATTTACTATCTCATAGTTTTTATCCGATTTTGACCCATACCGCGGGTCTGTTAGCACTATTATCCCAGTCCGTGGATAGAGTCTCTATTTTCACGTTGTTTCACATTATACACCTCAACTCTCAGTGATGTTTGAACCCTCCGCGGGATATTCCTTCCTTCGGACTGGTGATTTCATCATAGAGACCTCCGTAAGTCTACGCTAGTCTTGGATTGCCTCAAGGCAGCAGAGCAGGTTGTACCCTAAAAACCCATGAACCTTGTTTCAGTCATGTCACTCTGAAGAAACATGATGGCTCAGCCATCACGGATCGCCACGATGGGTCACCATGAGAAGTCTAGCCTTTGTCTGTAATTGGCAACCTGGTCGACAACACCAATTAGAATTAGCGTCTGTGACACTAACACCAAATCCGTTCGTGCCTCCTGTTCCTGATAATTAGCGTCCCTATGGTAGACGCTACTCCTTAAATTCACGGCGACTATATAGATGCCAATTAACCCGGTTTTTGAAATATTCAGATTTCATGAGAGATTTACCGACATGCTGTCCCTACATGTTCTTTAGTTCCTAAACTCTATTATATCTTCGATCTTCATGATTATCACATGTGTTAGGTATGACACACTATTCCTTTCGAAAAATTCCTTGTCAATATTTCGAGAACATAACCCTTTGACTTTATGTTGGCCACATCTGATTCTGAAATATTTAAGTGTTGTGGGTCCGCTACAACCAATGTTAGGTAGGACGAAAGTCTACTCTATAAACCATGGGAATTCTAGGTGTAGCATTGCACCAAAGTTTGTAAATCTGTAAAATTCTATTATATCTGTTATTCTGCAAAATTCTATTATTCTAGAAATTCTGTTATACTGAAATTATGCTATTCTGTTGTTCTGATAATTTAGATATTATGCTAGACTGATTATTTCTGCTTATTATTATTGAAATTCTGATATATTCTAGCCAATTCTAAAGTTATGTTCATCTGAAGCATCTGCCTTTGCTTTCATACTAGCATCTTGTCCTTGATTCCGCATGGGAATTACTTCCCTTTTCTCTTGAGCTTATATCTGCCCTTGGCTTTGATGTTCACGAATGATTACCCTTTTCTGCTATATTGATTATCGTGATTTTCAAGTATTATCATTCTTGCATTTCATGCTCATGTACGTAATTAATTGGCGAATCACTTATATCTTACTTAAAGAGAGATGTAATTGCTACTGAGCTTTTTGCTCATCCAGCCTATTTTAACATTTTTCAAGTAATAATGTCGAAGACAATCAATCAGATGGGGAAGGGCAAGGGTGATGAGTGCCCTGGAGAATCAAGTCGGTGTCTTTTATTTTTCTTGAGTCTTGTCCTGTCATTTGAGTGTCCTTGAGTCCTTTTCTTTTATTAAATGTAAGTTGAGTCGAGATATGTAACTTTGTCATTTGATTATTAATAAGAATTATATTTTTGTCAATATTGCCTGGCCTTGTGTTTGCGTCTTATGGTTTACTCTGATTATTCGCTGCCACGTTCCAAGTAATGCGTTCCGCTGCTATCGGTTCGAGACGTGACAGAAGGTCTGAAGACCCAACTCACACATAGTGAGAGCTTCCAGGTGGACGTAATCCACCCTTCCACTTCACACCATTTGATATACCAGAAATGAAGTTAAGCTCAAATGTGCTCAAGCTATTCAGATTGAAACATATTCAATAGTCAACACAATCTTTAAGATTTTCAATTCCATTCAACCATTAAGCAAATTCATCACAGCAGGCTAGGGAAATAATAAATCAAATTTTAGAATCAATACCTAAGTTGAGCAGGCATCACCATATGCCTTCAAACATACAAGCTTAGCAATAGCCTTGAAAGAGCCCAACAGTTCATTGAAGCTATTGTCATGAGATATACTTGTAGAAGGATGAGTTAAATAATTCATAATTTCAAGTCATTCATTCAAAGACTCCCCCATACTAGGTGCATGGTTTTCACAATTGACATTTTGACAGAATATCACACATCCTCTGACTTATATGACCAAATGACTCATGGTACCAAGCGGAGGCACATTCTCACGTATGGTGATAAATTTCAGATATGAATGACCTGCCCTTCCTCAGGTCACCATTTAATATTCTATGAAGTCATGCAGTAATGATCAGATATATGCAATGCAATCTCATAAGAAAAATATATTTTTTATGATTTTCATAGATGGATTTTCAGTTAAAGTAAATTTTCAGTTATTCAAAAAGAACTCAGAAATTTATTTTCAAAACCTGTGCCTTGAGCAATCATTATTTTCCAAGTCTTCCACTTGGCCTCAAAGCATCCCTGCAACAAAGTTCTCATTTAACAGTTTTGGGTACCCAGATGTTCTTGGGTCCCGGATAGTTAACATGAGCATTCAATTTCTTTAAAGCATTCAGTTCATCAAATTTCATCCAAGAGTAATCATCCATTCAATGACCAAGTTCACCATAATAATGGCAGCAAGTTGAAGACTTCAGATTTTTCTTGTAAAAGTGAGCATGGAAATTCTGTAGGTTTGCAGAAATAGTATCATTTTTAGCATGGAAATGTGTCCTATTTGCTTCCCAACATTGTGATACATAGTGTCCTAGCTTTCCACATGAATGACAGTTATCAGAAGAGTTTCTTTTCTTGGATGTGTTTTTCCAACATTAGGGTTTTCTTTGTTTACCGAACACAGTTTCATTTCGGTATGCATGGAAGTTATTCCTTTTCATGATGTTGCATTCATGGATCATGTGACCATACTTTCCACAATTAAAGCAAGAAACACTTTTTCTTTTGGAAATAATTTTGTTTTCACATGCTTTCATATCATCCTTTTTCAATAGGTAACAATCATGCATAATATGACAACGCTTACCACAATAAAAACATAAAAGATTTTTGTTGGAAACATGGTGTTTAGCATTGTGCTTCCTAGCATGGACATTTGTACAAGCAGAATTGTTTTTCAGGTTTGAGATTTGGTTCAATTTCTACTTAACATCATATTTTTGGGCTCTCTTGATAGCATGCTGGACTGGGTGAGCATTTGAGGTACTAGCTATATCCGAACTTGAGACAAAAGATGTATACAATTTATTTTAAAACTTATTTTTATATACCGGATTATAGCCTGGCCCTTCTTTTTGAAAGTTCACTTTGGTTCCAAGTATCTTGTTCAGATTTTCTTTACCATTCACAAATTTAGACAATGAAGTATTCAAATCGTTCATTTTAGTTTCAATGGATGCAATGCGCAACTCATAACTGGCAATTTCTTGTGCACTGCAAACAACACTTTCATTCAATATTGTATTTGTAGTTTTATAACTTTCAAGTTCTTGTTCTAGCACATGCAATTTTTCACATTCATCAACAACCAAACTTTTTACGTTTTCAAATGCAAGCAATTTTTCAGACATGGTTATATTCAGATGTTTCACCTTTTCATTCTCTTATCTCTCATAGGAAATGGTTTCTTCATGCTTTTGTATATCAATCAAGAGGTATTCATTTTTACTTCTTAAGTATGCAATGGTTTGTTTGTGACAATTTACATCATACTTTAAAAGTTCACTCAATTTATCAAGCTCAGAACATTTATCACAAGAACCATTCTTAAGAAGGGTGTTTTCAGATTTCTTTTTCATGTTTCTATTTTCAGATTTAACCTTCTTATATTTCTCAAGAAATTCAGCATAAAGATCCATAAGCTCTTTGTAAGAGATTTCCTCACCTTCAGAGTCTGACTCTGAGCTTTCCTTGATTTATCGTGCTTGTCGGCCATCAAGCACTCATTGTCCTTATTTCCTTCATAGTTCTCGATCAAGCATTTCAATATTTCCTTGGCCGTACTGCATGAGGCAACAAGTGGAAATTTTTGAATATCAATTGAACTTCTAAAAATATTTAAAAGCTTAGAATTGTCTTTGTTTCTCTTCACATGCTCGACAGTCCACTTAGACTCATCACTAGGCAACCCATATGAATCATGCTTAACTAAATCCCAGAGTTTGGGATCAATGGTTTTAACATAACGACTCATGTGCATAAGCCATTAATTGAAATTTGAACCATTTAAACAAGGAGGAAGAGAAGACAAACAAGTATTAGACATGATGCTTAAAAAACTCGCCGAGGGATCTCTCTATAGGTCGTGAGACCTTAAGAAGATAGAGCCGAGGCTCTGATACCAATTGTTGGTCCTCGAGTAGGCGAGCGGCCATGAAGGGGGGTTGAATTGTCCCCAACATGATATGGCAACTTAAAACTTTCTTAAGCGGAATTAACAAGTTTAACAAGGTTGAAGAAATTAAACTAAGCAAGGTAAACTTAGTTCTCTCAATTTCACCGTTCACACACGATCAAGATAAACAACGTTAACAAGCAAACCCACAAACATGCATATCACATGGACACGGTGATTTTTAAGGTGGTTTGAGACCACGACGGGATCCCTACGTCCACCCCTTACCAAACCGGTAAGGCTTCACTCGGGGATAAATCCCCAACACGGAGCAACGCTCCAACACACACACACACAGGACGACGCCTGCACACACACATGGCGACATGCCCCAACACACACACACACATAGACGGAGTCTCTAACACGATCTGACAGCGGATCTACACCCACACACACAAGCTGCAACAACTACAACACGATAAACACAACCGTACGCAGACGGTCCACACACACGAATATCTCTAGTTCAGAAAAATCAACACAAATATTCAAAACAAGCTTAACCCAAGATGTAGATCATAAAGCATATCACAAACAACGTAGAATGGATGTAGAAATAATCTCCCCTAATCTCCAATAGCCAGTTGAACATATTCCTTGAAGCACAAGTCGGAGGGAGAACGGATCGACACGATTTCAGCATCTTCTTGATCGTCTCTTCATTCCGCTCCTTCTTTTCTTCTTCCTTGAACCCTAGAAATCACTTGAAGGAGACGAAATCTCCATTTCTTTTGTAGCTCCACTCCTTTTCCCTCTTCTTCACCTCCAAGATAGAAAGAACAAGCTCATTAGGGTTCCTTCTCTTCCAAATTTGGAGTTCACATGTATGCATATATAGAAGAGTGCAAAAGACAAATAAACCCTTTCTAGAAACCTCCAAAAGACCCCAAATAGGTCTTCCAAGAACCCAGGGGCATAATGGTAAAGTTTAGACCCCAAATGGATTGAGTTTAATGGGTTTCGAACTGAGTTTGTGAAGCCGGATCCGGAGCTCGCCGGGATCGGTCGACTGAAACTGTGGGTCAGTCGACCGAACTTCTGCAGACCGTATACTGTTAGACTTTGGGAAGATTGGTCTACCGAAATCCCCAGTTTCGTCGATCGAACTCTGCTGCATTCCAAGTTTTCATGCCGTTAAGTCCTATAAGAGGGAAATCAAACAAATGAGAATGGATTTAAATGTTAAAACACACAACCAAGTATTCCTTGGTGTTTAAACAATGTGAAAACATAATTTAACCACATTCTACTAACTTTCACATGAATTGATCAAAACACAAGCTCACTAGCATAAGAGTCCTATGAATACCATCCATGAACATACCAAATGAGTTTATGCTAGGTTATCAAATCCACACTTCATTATCAATAGTTTAGCTCAGATCAATACAAGCAACCCAATTCCAAACAAGCCAAAAAACAAGTCCATAAAACCAAGCATAAAAGTAATTTGGATGTCCATCATGAAACCAAGTTTTCATGAAGACTTGTATGAATATCTCAAATTTCAAACTCAAAAGCCACATGTGGGAAAAGCAAGAAACACATTCATGTCTTCAGCAACTCATGAAGAATATGCATGAGAACCCAAAATGTCTCAACCAAAAGGTAACTTCATATGCCCATGCATTTGAACAACACGTATGACCCTCAAAAACTCATGTAGAAAATGCATGAAGCATACATCTTAAAACCTTAATGACCCATGAAGATGGTGCATGAAACCACATGCAAATCGATGCAGAAATACAATGGGTCAACACACTGCAGCTCCCTTACCCAAAATTCACCTAACTGAAAGTATGTGAATTGCAAAGCCTTACCAATGGTTCTTTGAAGAATAGAAATAGAATTTAACACCTATTGTGAATGGTGGACAACAAGATGACTTATTTATGCATTCTTTTGAGTTCCATCTGATATCCATCCTGGCTTGTTCCCGCAATGCAAGATAGTGAACACACTAGCATTCAGATGAGCATAATTGGCATTTAAGTGAGGATTAAGCTATTACAATCAAGTGAGCATGACTTAGCATACAAATGAACATTAAGTCATTACAAGATAATCAAACACTATCACCCGGCTCATATGCATCCAAAAGCAACTTCCTATAGCCATTCATTTAAACAACATGTATGAGCCTTAAAATGCATGAAAGAAATGCATGTAAATCACATGAAAAATTTGATCATTCTTCTCAAAGTTCAATCAAAGCATGTGCTAGATCGCAAACACTTTGCAATCTATCCATGCAACATGCATAAGCAACATTTAAAACATTTACAATCTCAACCATTAGCAATCAAGAACACACGACTCAATTGAAACACAAGCAAGGGGGGTCGACTCCATGCTAGGATGGGTCGACTGCACAGATTACAAGTTCATGTAACAAGATTTCTTGATTCTTAGACATATGAATCATAGCAATGATCATGAATGCACACTATAATCATGAACATATGCAAGCATACATAATGTTTAGTTATCATCAAAAATATATGCAAGGCACACAACACATTAGTCCACTGAGAAACCATGTCCCTTTTCCATGAAGACAAATAGACTGTGTCATGAGGTGCCTCTTTTAATCCCTGTTGAAAAATTATTAAAAATCAAGGTAGAACAATGGCAAGACCATTGAGAAATATATCTCACTCATCAATGAAATGATTTGAGATATGTCATGAAGTGATCATGCTACCTCTATTCAAATTGAAGCATGATAGTCAGTCACACTAAGTACTAAGGGATACTGCCATCTAAACAATGTGTATCCTCCAGATATAAAGCATGTACTGAACTGAATTGCTCTTTAAATGTGGTAGCTGAAAGTAAAAGAAAATTACTGCAACCCTGCAATTCAATCAGAAAATCATGTTTGTTTAACCTCAATAATGGTTTTTGGTAACTTTCGAAGGGGTCATTGAATCTGAAAGAGCATGACAAGGATATGATAACCAAGGTTTTAATATGAAAGATTTGTTCACTTATATTAACAATGAATGCATACATTTGTTCAAAAGGACTTTCATTGATAAGCCCCGGACTCATTAGATGTGGACCATGCAATTAAATACTGGACATATCATAAGTCTCTTATAATGAAAGAATTTGCCAATAAGAATTTTGTGATGTATAAAACTTCTATCAGATTGTGAATCCTCTTGAACTTTCAATTTTGCATCTTCCTCCTCCAACATCCTGCACCCATTTTCTCAATACTTCCACTACCTTTTGCTACTTCCTTTCAGCTGATGTCAAAGGGGGAGAGAATAATGAGTTTGAGTCCTTGAGTCATTGGAGAGAACAACTTGGAGATAACAACTTTGAGTCATTGATCAATCACATTCAAGCTCCATCACTCATTCATATTCATGCTCCATCATCATTATACTTATATTGTCATATGACTCATAGTATTGCCATGTGTTGCCATCATCAAAAACGGGGAGAATGTTGTGCCCCTGTGATTTTAATTTTGATGATGTCAAAGTTTAGGTCATGCAATGAGTCCTTCATATTTATAATGATTGTAGACACGCCATTCCTGACGTCTCCTGAGAAAGTCTCATATTACTATACGATGCCCCGCGACGGCTTACACATTTTGAATCGCTCCAGTGCTTCCTTTTCTTGAGTCTTCTTCCGCCCTTTTCAGCATCCGGAATCGTCTCGTTGCATCATTCGGACGGCATCAACACCATTCAGACACGCCAAAAAATTTCGGAACCAAGAAGGGTGCCTGTCGGGGAGCTGCCGATGCCTTTTCAGCAGACCGAGGGGGGTCTTAATGGAGGCGTCCAGTCTCCTGGACGCCGCCAATACTTTAATTTATTTTTTTAGACAAAAAATACATAATATATATATATATTTATGGAGGCATCCAGGCCCCTGGACGCCTCCATTAAAACAAATATAAAAAATACAAAAATGCCAGCTTTAGCATAAAAAGAAAACAAAAATAAAAAATATATATTTTTGGAGGCGTCCAAGATCCTGGACGCCTCCATCAACTTGCCCACCGGGCCCCGCCCACCGATCGATGATTTGTTGTGTGTGAAAAAATCTAATTGTGGAAGCGTCCAGACAGCTGGACGCGCCCATTATCGAATCACGAGGCGCCGCTAACAAAACCACGCGTTGTGCCAAATCACGTGCGGCTTTCGGTGGAGTTCGGTGGACCTTATTGAGGCGTCCGGGACCCTGGACGCCTCCACAAAAATATTCAAAAAAAATGAATAAAAATAGAATTAAATATTACTTTGGCCCTAATGGAGGTGTACAGGGTCCTGGATGCCTCCACCCTCCGGAGCCCTATAAATAGTGGCCCGCCCCCTCAGTTCTGAAGGAGCTTCTAAGAGATCCGATAGGCTGCCGGAGCCCAGAGGCTACCGGAGTCATTTCTAACCCGTGGGGTCTTTTGTAGGTGGAGGTTCTGCCGGCTTCTCGGGTGCCCGCGCTCGCAGGAGGAAGGCTATCCTCGTCCACCGTACTTCCACGCCGTCCCTACACTACCGAAGCTCCGCCGGATCTCACTATCGGCCATCCAATAAGCCACTCTCTCCTTTTCTTTCATAGTTATCTTGCATTCATCATATCGCATCCTCCATCCCCCTTATAAGGGAGTCTTTTTTCTATTCCTACGTCGGCATAATCGCCATTTATCATAAGTATTTTCCTATTACTCGTATCCGAGAGGGGTTTAAAAGACAACACCAACCAGGTGTGTGTCTTGCCATCATTTCGTTATTTTTATCGCAAGGATTTGAATACTACACCTTCATCTTTCTAATCCACTCGTTACTTGTTTGTCGTTGTTTTACAAGGGTACCCAAGGATAGATTAGGGGAGGAAGAAGCAACCCGCCATATCCCGCTCTTGAGGTAGGCGCGATCACTTTCTTTATTTTGGGGTCTTTTGGCCCCTGGTGATCACATCATGTTCTCGAGGCCGCGGCGAGTCACTTCCCCAATGGCCGTTTAAATTCCCGTTGTTATATTCTCTTTATATTCTGTTATATTCTTATTTGCTCATATTCTCGAGGCCGCGGCGAGTCACTTCCCCAATGGCCGTTTAAATTCCCGTTCTTATACTCTCTTTATATTCTGTTATATTCTTATCTGCTCATATTCTCGAGGCCGCGGCGAGTCACTTCCCCAATGGCCGTTTAAATTCCCGTTGTTCTTTATATTTTGTTATATTCTTATATGCTCATATTCTCGAGGCCGCGGCGAGTCACTTCCCCAATGGCCGTTTAAATTCCCGTTCTTATACTCTCTTTATATTCTGTTATATTCTTATCTGCTCATATTCTCGAGGCCACGGCGAGTCACTTCCCCAATGGCCGTTTAAATTCTCGTTCTTATATTCTCTTTATATTTAGTTATATTCTTATCTATTCATATTCTCGAGGCCGCGGTGAGTCACTTCCCCAATGGCCGTTGAAATTCCCGTTCTTTATATTCTCCTTATATTCGGTTATATTCTTATCTGCTCATATTCTCTAGGCCGCGGCGAGTCACTTCCCCAATGGCCGTTTTAATTCTTGCTATTTGATTTCTACACCATTCCTGTCCCCCCGAGGCCGCGGCGAGTCACTTCCCCAATGGCCGTTTCAATTCTTGCTATTTGATTTGTACACCATTCCTGTCCCCCCGAGGCCGCAGCGAGTCACTTCCCGCTATGGCCGTTTAACCCCCATATCTTGCTATATTACATGTGTCCCGCTCGCCCCGCCAGAGCAATCTCCCATGGTGGCCCCTTCTCTTTTCTCTTATTTCTGTGCTGCAGCAAACAAGAGGAGCCCGCGCGTTCGGCGTCTTCATCGCTCCTCAAACCGCGTGACATCGCTCACAGATTGGCGATCACGGTGGGACATCTACTGCTTCCTTTTGGCTACCCTTGCATGTTCGGCACCGTCCGTGCCTCTCCACCTTGGCGCCCTCGAGCGCCCACGTTCTGCTCACGGCAGCACTGTCAGTTGTGATTGGTTGGGTGTTTATTATATGTTTGTTATTTCTGTTGTTTTCTTACTCTATATCTCTGTCAGCATTCCATTGCATACATCCATCCCTCTTTTATATCCTTTTTCATTTTTTTCTAAGGATCACCCTTTCCCGGTGAAGGAAGGACTCTCCGTTTGAGAATTCCTCTCAACGGACTAGAATCTCCTCCACTAGGACCTCCGTAAGTCCCCGACATCGAAGAATCTCCTCTTCGTTCACTGGGCTGGTTGTACCATTGAAGTTCCACGGAGTTAGTCATCCCATTCGTGGTGAGACGAGAGACCCTAGCTGACACGGCGGTGAAACAAAAATAAACTAGGGTCCCTATTTTGTGTGAACTTCGGATCTCGCTAAAAACATAAAAAAATCATCAAAATCAAAACATAAAAAAGGCGTAAATGCATCCACTTGTTTGATAATCTCTGCTACTTGCTTGCTAGTGTATGTTTTTACGTTCAGGGAGAACTGTGAGCATGGCTCACGAGTCTTTTGAGGAGAACCACCCTAATCGTGGTTTGTCAGCCGACCCGCGAGTCTATGCTATGGACTCGGGTCCTTCTCATGAGCCCTCGCATGAGGTGCAGGTTATTGCCGGGGACACATCCCCACCACAGGATATCTCTTCCTTACTGGGCATCCTCGCCAACACGGAGCTTACCTCTGAACAGCTCCGGGCCTTCCAGGTCATTCTGAAAAGGAAATCTATTTCCCCCACGCCCCAGGAATCAACTCCGGCCATCGCACCTCTCCAAGAGTCCGTGCAGGCCATTCCATCTCCTTCATTGGCGCAAGTCAACCAGTCTCCCTCGCTTCAAGGACAAGCGAGCCAACAACCACCCTCATTCCAGTTCCCGTCACAATCTCAAACTCCCGTTGCTCCCCACATACCGCTTCAGCCAGGGCCAACTGTCGGCAGTCCGATAGCTCCCTCTCATTCGGGGTCCCCCCCTCAAGTCTCCGAGAGACAGTTTCTCCCCCAGTGGCAAGTGCCACCTTCACCTCCAGAGGAGCTCGCCCAATCGCTCCTCAATAGGTTCAATCGCTTGGACGAGCAGTTTCAAAATCTGAGAAGAATGGTGGACGTGAAAGCCACCCCGGAGGTTACTTTGCCAATCCTTCCCGTCATTCATCTTCCTCCCTCCGAAATGCCCACGTACCGCAGATACAATGGTACCGATAACCCCTTCATTCACCTCAAGGATTTCATGTATGAGTCCTCCTATTGGCAAAACGATCAGAGGTCCCTGGCATACCTCTTTCGGAGATCATTGGATGGTCCCGCACTAGAGTGGTTCTATTCTTTGGAGCCCCGAGAGGCCGAGAATTTTGAAAGAGTACAGAGAATGTTCTTGCAGAAATATAGGGATAGGGTCGGTCCCTCACTCTCCATTATGACCTAGTGGCCGAAAAGATGAAGCCCGACGAGGATTTTGTCCGCTATGCTGATAGATGGAGGTCTCTGGCGGAAAGAATAAGGGATACCCTCTCCGAGCCCGAACAAGTGAAGATGATTGTGTCTAATGCAACCCCACAGTTCAGACACGTCCTGGCCATGAATAAACTTACTACAATGGAGGAACTCTATGAAAGGGCTCGGTACATCCAAACCCAGTTAAAAGACTCCCCCATTATGAACATGTTTGAGTCGCCGAAGCCCAAAGTGGTCAGAAAGACATGCGCTGGTGTCTCGGGCGGAGCCACAGAAGGGGTCGTGACAAATGAGCAAGTGGGTGCGATCAACAATGACAACTATGCAGTCAACCCAAGGCCTCCACAAATGCCCTGACTTCCCCTCCAACCAGGTCCTTTCCCTCTTCGTCCTCCACCCCAAAATAATCCACCCCAGGATAATATGTCTCCATTACTTCAACCCCAGCAACAACAACCACAACCTCAGCAACAACAACCACCACTTCAGTACAACCAAGTTCCACCCCCGGGGAATTATGGTCCCCAATAGCAACAAAGGAGGCCGGTCGGTCCCAAGAGAGCCTACTATCCACCGTTGCCAGAAACTCTGGCGGATATTTTCAACGCCCTCATGGCCTCAAACATACTTGTGCTACCCAGGGAAAGGCCCATGTGGCCCTCGAATGTTAATACCTCCAAATACTGCGTCTACCACAGGTAGCCAGGACACACAGTAGATTACTGCTTCCATTTCAAAGATTACATCCACGATATGAATGATGAACATCAAATAGATTGGGATGAAATGAGACGATACGTCACCGCTCTCAAGGCTAGGAGACCTCCTCATAGGCCACAGCAGCAGTTACAACAGCAGCAGCAGCAGCAACCACAACAACAACAACAACAACCTCAGCAGGCCCCACAACAACAGCCCAACATGGGCATAATCCAGAATCCATTACCGGAGCACCAACAGCCCAATCATCAGGTTAACCCCATCTCCTCCTTCCCGGAAGTCGGGAGAGAGCAGGTGTGGCACCCGGAAAGTACCTCCATTCTTTCTACCGCCAATCCTATCATCACGCAACACCCTTGCCTTGCCCGGGTAGCACCTCTCTCTCATCAACCCGCGTCAGTATCGCCTTCACCATTTCCACTACCATTACGCCCTCTCATCCGCACCCCGATCTCCTATCAACCGACACTCTCCACTATGCCTTCACACCCTCTCATCTTCTCTTACTCCCCCACTTTACCATCCACCTCTACCACATTTACCCCTACGCCTTCTAAACCCCTTATCATTCGTCAACCATACATAACCCCGTCTTTCTCCACCATATCACCACTAATGCCTTCAAAACCACTCATTACCCATCACCCACCTCAAAATCATTGCCCGCTTCAAGCCCTACCCACTTCTACTTCATATCCACCTCCACCTTCCATACCCCTTATCCTTTATAATCCGTGTGATATCCCCTCTACCTCCACCATGCCTCCACCTAACAAACCCCTCATCAGAATACCTGCTCCCGTCATCACCCCTGCTTCATCAACCATTCCTCCACCACTACCCCTCAAATCCCTGTTAAAACCCACTGCTACCCCCACAGAGGTACAAAAGCCGCAGGCCATGGTGCTCCGGAGTGGAAGGATTTTCCACAGGGTTTTCCCCCACAACAGTCAGAATCCTGAGCAATCTCGGCCAGAGAAGGATGATGGAGAACAACCAGAAAGAGCTATCACTGGAACACAGTATGATCTATTGAAACACTTGGACAAGACGCCTGCTCGGATCTCCATCCTGGAGCTACTTCAAAGATTCACATCCCACCAGACGGCCTTGATGGAATATCTTCAAAAAGTCATGGTTAATGAAGACCTCCCCGTGGAGAAGATTTCGACCGTCCTGACCCCAACAGACACACAACCGGCCATCATGTTCCACAACTACGAGTTCGCTCCCAAGGAAGCTCAGAAATATGCATTGTGCATTTCAATAAAAATTAATGGGGTATCGATAAACCCGTGCCTTGTAGACACTGGTGCGTCCATAAATGTGATTTCCATGGACACCCTTCAGTTGTGTGGGGTCGACGAGGAACAAATAAGACCGTCCTCGATCACAGTCACGGCCTATGACATTAGCAAAAGGCCGCCGCAAGGGATGATTATTCTGAGGGCAGAGCTAGGCCCTATATCAGTCCCCACAGAATTCCATGTCCTCGACATGGACCCCACATTCAAGGCCATACTGGGTCGCCCCTACATTGAAGCCATGGATGCTGTACCTTCCACCAACCATCCGTGCCTGAAGTTTCGTTACAATGGAAGAATTATTAAAGTGGTCAGCACACCTGCCCTTCACACGGTGGATGCTATCAATACCTCTCTGCCCTCTGTTTGGCCGTCTCATCGGCCCATATTGTCATTGCTGGACGTGTGTGATCTATCTCACGTTCCACTAGCACCAAAGGAGCCGGTCAGGGCAACCGCAACATCATATCTCCCTTTTCACTCCAAAGGTTGGGAGATTATGAGGAATATCGGCTACCAAGAGGGTAAAGGTCTGGGCGCACAGTTATAGGGTAGGCTCAAACCGCCAAAGGAAATTAGGCCGAACCGCAGGTTTGGCCTAGGCTTCAAAGGACCGTTCAAGGCAGATTGGAAGCCCCTCACATGGACTCTATCAAACCACTTCAACAGAGGGCCCATTGTTCAGATGGGAGATTACCCACGAGAAGCATATGGGGGATCACATGCTGTATATTTGGCTGAAAAATGTCCAAGGATCACCAAAAGAGGCAAGATCAAAGATCCGGAATGCGAGTGGAACAAATGGTTCGACATACGGGACATTTCCGTTGCACTGGAAAGGATGTTCTCGCAGCTTGAAGGACCACCATTGATCTCCGGAATACCAGAGAATATTACCACTCTTGCCAAGGTTCCAAACTATCCTCGTCCTCGCCAGAAGGACCCTGTCATCGATGGATCTTCATCCGTCCTCAACATTGCCGTCGACGGCTCATTAGCCGCCATTTTCTCCATCCACTCGTCTCAGCCTTTGCTGATATTTTCTTCCGGGGTCAGACAGTTATCTGATGATCTTCCCAGGTCTCCTTCTTTGCTTACATACCTACGCGGGTTTCTCAACCCGCGCCAGGTCTTCAATCATGATCTGCTCTACGAGCCTCCCAATCCTCTTGCCATAACCACTTTTCTCTCTCCTCCGATCTCTTTTCACTGTTTTGTCATAAAAAATGAAAAGGAAAAAAAAAACCTCAATTTCCAAACTCATCAACAATACATCTTCGTTGAGGAAACCTCTTACATCTCCCACAGGTGCGTCCCACCCTGCGGACCACCCGTCCAAGGTCCGATGAGCGACCTTTTCTACCCCTCCTCTGAGGGGTCTTTCCCTATACATTCTTCACCATCCTCTTCATCTTTTTCTCATTCTGTAAATAATGTCAGTCAGTGTAGGAATAATACGTCAAAGGTACTACCCAGGAAGAAATCCAAGGGTAAGCAGATCCCTCATCGGTTCCTTCTGGATTTAGCCGCTAGGTGTCAGGCCCTTCTTTCCATCCCCCAGTTGCTAGAAAATCCCATCCAGCTATCGGAAATAGAATGTGAAGGCGACGGTGCATTTGATGAAGGGTACGGAGTTTACGAGATCACGGATGAAGAATACCCTACCGAAGATGAGGGTGAGGAATATGAGGACGCGCTGGCGCATATGCTAGTGGAATGAGGAGATTCGACGAGCCGTCAACCGCCGTAGAAGAATCCACCAAAGAAGTCAACTTGGGAACTGAGGAAGACCCTAGGATCATCCTCATAAGTGACAACCTACCACCCTCTGAAGAAGAGGCATTAATTGAGGTTCTCAAGGAATATAAGGACACGTTTGCATGGAGCTACGAGGATATGCCGGGTCTAGATCCAACCCTGGTCGAACACCGTTTGACCTTAAAACCAGGGTCCGTCTCGATAAAACAAAGGTTAAGGCATTTTCACCCTCAAATGGCTTTGAAAATGAAAGAAGAGGTCGATAAGCTCCACAAAGCCAGGTTCATTAGAGTCATCCTTTATCCTCAATGGGTGGCGAACATTGTCCTGGTGATGAAGAAAGATGGGAAAGTCAAGATTTGCATCAACTTCCGGGACCTTAACCGCGCGTGTCCAAAGGATGATTTTCCATTGCCTCACATTGATGTGTTGATCGATAACACGGCAGGTTATGACACCCTCTCATTCATGGATGGATTTTCAGGATATAATCAAATTCGTTTGGCAGAAGAGGATCAGGAGAAGACGTCATTCACTACCCCTTGGGGAACATATTGTTACGTGGTCATGCCGTTTGGGTTAAAGAATGCTGGAGCTACTTACAAAAGAGCTATGATGGCCATATTTCATGACATGATGCACATATACCTGGAAGTGTATGTGGATGACTTGTTGGTGAAATCAAGGGCCAGGATGGAACATCCAGAAGTTTTGGCTAAGGTCTTGCAGAGTTCAAGGGAATTCCAATTAAAAATGAACCCGAAGAAGTGTGTGTTTGGTGTGTCATCGGGTAAATTGCTGGGTTTTATTGTGAGTAAAAGAGAGATCGAGATAGATCCCGACAAAGCCAAGGCTATCAGGGATATGCCGCCTCCCAAGAATTTGAGGGAAGTCCGAGGTTTAATCGGGAGGTTGAAGTTTATTCGTCGGTTTGTGTCCCAACATTCATAAAGGTGTAGACCTCTCTACGAGTTGACCAAGCCAGGAGTAGAATTCCACTGGAATTCTAAATGTCAGAAAGCTTTTGAAGGGTTGAAGGAATATCTAGCTAGTCCACCCGTTCTCATTCAACCTAAACCAGAAAAACCTCTGATTCTTTACGTCTCAGTCTTGGAAGACTCCGTGGGAGCCGTCCTCGCACAAGCTGATGAAGAAGGCAAGGAACGGGCAACCTATTACTTGTCCAAACTTCTCAATCCCTGTGAGCAGAAGTACACCGTCATGGAGAAAACCTGTGCTGCCCTCGTTTGGGTAGTGCAGAAATTGAAGCACTACTTCTTGGCTCATGAGGTCCACTTGATTGCTCGAATGAATCCTATCAAATTACTTCTGGAGAAATCCATCCTTACGGATAGGCTAGCACGCTGGCAAAGTTTTCTCTCTTAGTTCGACATCACCTACATCCACAAAAAGGCGATTAAAGGCTATGCCATAGCCGAGCATCTCGCTCACCATCCTCTTCCCAAGTTTGATCCCGTCCAATCAGAGTTTCCAGATGAGGAACTAATGTCCTTCAACCAATCAGATGAGCCAATGTGGACGCTATATTTTGATGGAGCTCTGAATTCTCAAGGGAGAGGAATTGGCGTTGCCCTCCTGTCGCCTGAAGGCCTCACATTCCCATTGGCATACCAGCTCAAATTTCCAGTTACCAATAATATAGCCGAATATGAAGCTCTTCTAGCTGGCCTAGAACTCGCTCATTCTTTTCGTATCACTGAGTTGCGAGTCGTAGGTGATAGTCAACTCATCCTTCGCCAGGTGCTCACTAAATATCGCACTCGCGATCCCAAACTCAAGCCATACTAAGAACTCACTGCTGCCTTTGCCAAACTATTCACCAAACTGATCTTTGTTCATGTCCCTCGTCATCAAAATATTCTCGTCGATGCCCTCGCCTCGTTGGCATCATCCATAAGGTTCCCTCTAGGAAGATGGTTTGAGTCCATTTCCATCTACAAACTTCACGCCCCTGCAATCGATGATGCTTCCTACGTAAATATCAAAGACAGGATAGCAAGGAAGATCCTGCAGGAAGATATCCTTGAGAAGACGGAAATCATGTTGGCAGAGGCCGAAGAAGAACTGGCTGATGAAGAGAAACCATGGTTCTATGAAATCATCAAATACTGCCAAGATCAGTCTTATCCTGAAGGGGCCACCATAGAGGACAAGAAAGCCATAAGAAGGGTGGCTCAGAAATACACATTGGTTGGAGGTCTACGCTATAGGAGGAGCCTTACTGGTATTCTGTTAAGATGTCTTGGTGACGATGAGGTTTGGAAATGTGTAGAGGAGACGCACTCGGGTGTGTGCGGTGGCCACGTGAATAGTCAGATGCTCGCCAAGAAGATCATTCGCCAAGGCTTTTATTGGCCCACTATGGAAGAGGATTGTGCTGCCTATGTCCGTAGGTGTGTCAAGTGTCAACTTCACGCTGATAAAATCTGATCACAATCTTCCTCACTTCATCCAATATCCTCCCCATGGCCTTTCTCCATGTGGGCATTCGACATCATCGGTCCCCTAGGTGATCCCAACTCTCTCACCAAGTAAAAATCTTTCATCCTTACTGCGACGGAATACTTCACCAAATGGGCCGAAGCCGAAGCTTATGCGGAAATCAAGGCGTCAACAGTCTGCAAGTTCATCATGAAGAACATCCTCGCCAGATTCGGCGTCCCAAGCACAATCGTCACCGACAATGGGCCACATTTCATTTCTCAGGACCTATACGACCTCTGCAAAAGGTACGCAATTGCATTTCATCATTCATCGCCTTATTACCCACAAGGTCACGGCCACGCGGAGGCCACCAATAAAACATTGCTCAAAATCATCAAAAAAACCTGCGAGTCTAGTAAGTTTTCAGACTGGCCAGAAAAACTTATCGAAGCCCTATGGGCCTATCGCACTTCAATCCGTACCCCCACCGGTCAGACTCCATTTGCCCTTACTTATGGTATGGAAGCGGTAGTCCCGTACGAGACTCTGATCCCTTCTCTCAGGGTACAATTGGACGAGGAATTTCCCCTCGACGATCGTCGTAATTCACTCCTCGCCCAGTTGGAACTCTTGGATGAGAAGCGGGTGGCCGCTGCCGAACACGCGCGTGTGTATCAAAATAGACTCGCTCGCTTTTACCAAAAGAAAGTCGTTGAGAGAAAATTCAAAGTCGGTGAGATGGTCGTAAAAAGAATTTTTGTCAAACCTGGATGTCCGCGTTCTAAGCTCCAACCCAATTGGGAAGGACCATTTGTAATTCAAGCCGTGTACCCTGGCAACGCCTACAAGCTAGTCAACGTCGAAGGGACCGAGTTATCCCACCCTTGGAATGGGCTTTATCTTAAGAAATACTACCCTTAGCTTAATGTCAAAACACAAAAAATGATGAAAAGATAGAAAATATCAAAAATAAAAAATATTGAAAATAACTAAAAATATGGAAAATTCAAAATGTCGATGCCTGGTGGTCACCATGTAGTCAAGTCACTGCATCTAACCTTCATGTTAGGATATGGCCCATTAAGGCTTGGTAGGCACCGGGTCTTGGTTTGCCAGAACCGTGGAGATCCCTGTCCGGCCACGTCGGCCTATGCTCGCTCGAAGGAAGCTAACATGTGCTAACTTATGTGTTTTATTCAAAAAAAAGTCGGTAGCATCACCTACGGTGGGGCCCCACCCAGAAGATCTCCGGAAGCCGTAATCTTTATTCTTTTCTCTTCGACCAAATGAGACAGTCGGCGCCCTTAAAACGCTGAGCATGAGAAACCGAAACTCAAACCCCAAGGGCAAGAGTAGGATCCATTTGCTCGGGCATCGATTAGAGCACGAGAAGAGGGCAGTGTCCCCGCAGGCATACGAAAAGGAGCCCACAAACGTCAAACGACTATATCTCCCTCACAAAAAGAAATACAAAATCAAAATCAAGAGCCTGGTCGTGACCGTGCCTGATGCGATAAATGGAACCCCTCAAAGCAAAAGTTCGAATCCACAAAAAGGGGGGCTATGGAATGTAAATGCTCGAGATTTGGTTCGAAGTTGTCCGAAAGGAAAGAGTTAATGGGCCCTTATTCGCTCACCGGGTTAACGGCTTTGCCGGTCCTCTCAGGAGGTTTATCCCCTACACTCTTCCTTCTCCCTCTAAAGATGAAGGTTCGATGGAGTTTCTGAAGGATGAAAACTGCCCAGGGTCTGCGACCTTATTTTAATATACACATTTGGTTACCTACTTTGAAAAGTAAAAGCTATCGCTGCGAAGGAGTCTCCGTGTTTCTGGGTGGTCAAGACCCCTGTTTACCACCTTGATGTCTTCTTGTTTAACCTCGGGCTTAGGCCAATGCAAGCGCGTCACCTATGGGTGCGACGGCATCTGATTCCGGGTCAGCGTCGCGCGGTTGGTCATTGGGGTTCCAGGGTGTTCCATCATATACCATCTAGAGTTGTGAGGAAACAGACCCCGATCGAGCAAATCTCTTAGCTCAAACACCTTTTGGGTGAATCCCTGTGGTCGGAAGCGACTGGGAGCCTAAGCATGGCATGACGGTATTGTCATCAGGGTAAGTCTTAGCCGGCGGGATCATCATTCGAGGGGTCTAGAGACCCAAATCAACCTATATGTGCACTTAGGATACTTGGGAGGTTAGTAAGAAACCCCTGTTCTCGTATAGGTTGGGTGCCATTTGGGTGCTTGACAGGCATTAGCAAAAAAAAATTTTATAATAAAAGCAACAAAAAAAATGGAAAAGAGAAAATGTACATATTTGCAAACAAAAAAAATCTTTTTTATGATAAAACAAAAAATGCCAAATATAAAAAAGAAAATAAATCAATTTTGCATGATTGCATTTACGTGCAACATCTTACTTTTAATACCGCTTGCATTCGTGTGCTTGCCTGTCGCATTTATCATCACTGCATCTTTCTCCCGTCTTCCTTAAATAAAGGCTTGGCCCCTTGACCAGTTATCAAGGACAGTCACAGTGACCATTTACTTATTGAGCAAGGGGCCAAGTCAGAACAGAAATTCTGATTTGTTTGTTTAAGTGATGTGTGCAGGGATTCAGGCAACAGAAGCAAAGGTGAAAACCAAACAAACCGAACCTTGTATTTTATTCCAAAAACTAAAAAATTACATCAAGTTCCGCCCTCTCTCTCTGCATCACTCGTCCCACTACTCTCCGGGCAAAACGCTCTCAAGGGTGCTACCCAACTACGAAAAGCGGTACTCCTACCGCTCTGTATTCCCCTTCCTATTCCCACACACCGGCGTTGATCCACGGAAACAGCAGAGAAGCTACTAACACGAAAGCCATGCTCTCGTGCTCTTCGGTAGGGCTCCTCACCATCTCTCAGCCACTCTTCAGCAAGACCAAGGCTGGTTCGGAGTTCGAATAGTTGGGCCTCCATGGCCCTTCGTTCCTCCTTTCAGTTAATCTGTTGGCTCTTTCTCCCTCTGCGTCTCTTTCTCTCTCTGCCTGTTCTCTCTCACGGTCTTCCCTCTCCAACTAGAGAGTGATCCTCAGTTCCATAGCATCCCTGGAAGAGTCATCATCTGGACGACGCTGCAGTTCCCCCTCCAGCTCTGCTATCCTAGCCGTCCTCTACGCAGCTTGGGCAAGCACGTCTTCCGTCTCCTTTTCCTGCCGAGTGTACCATCTCAGATACGCGATAAGGCGTAAACAAAGAGAACTCAACACTGAAACTTTTACCTGTATACAGAGCATCCCTTCTGCCTCCGCAGCACTCTGCGTGGCGTGAGCAAGTTGCTCATGAAGCAAGTCAAATTCTGAGGTGGGAATCCACAAGTTAGAAGAGGCACCACCTACTCCCATCGCTAGGGAAGCCGCGCTAATCTGGGCATGCTACGACCGCGTGAATTAGCAATCAACATCTGGAATCTGGGGTTTTAATTAGGAACGCATTGTACAACTACCAAGGCGCTCGTAGCTCCGCGGGCATCGCCCAACCGTTGCTCCATCTCTGCCAAGCGAGTTCGTAAAGTCGCTATCATCGTATCACGGATATCCTGCAGCCATACGAGTCAGCATTTCCACCAGAAAACTAAAAAAGGGAGAAAGAAGAAAAGAGAAAAAGGGGAGACCTACCACCGTAAGTCCCCGGGGTTGGAACCGCTCTGTGTACCTTGTCTTGTATAGACGCAGGTAATCCTCGCTATCCCGTGCCTGCGATTCCACGATTATGCCACCCCGTTGCCAGTCTTCGTACTATTTGGGAAATCACACACGCCAGTCAATGCAGGTCGTCGGTCCTCACGTCTCTCTCCCAACGCGAGGTGGCGCAGCTGAATCCACCCATTCTTGAGCCAGTCCCAAAGTCCTCATAACCAATCGTAGCCGAAGCGGCTCGATTTCATTCAGGCAGTGCATCCACAATTCCCGTCCGAACCGGGCATGACTTGCTAGAACCCACGGCTGGTCGGCATCGACCATGTCTGAGTAGGGTCTCCAGTTTACCATCGCTGCAAGGAACTCCTGTAGCTCCCGCCTTAGCACCATCAGTTGGTAGGTTAGGGGTGCCGCACTCGTGATGGGTTCCCACCGCTTGGCTAGCAGCACCATCGCGGGTCACCAATACCGAGCTCTCCCCATGGGGAGGTAATAATAGCTCCACAGCTGCTCGGCGCAGGTCATCAGTACCTTGCAAAAACAAGAAAAAAATACAAAACAAGCAGAACCAAAAATACCTGGATGAATGGTGTAAAAGCACTCACAGCCATCTCACGATCCGCTTCTTGGAACAGGCGTGCAAACAAGTGTGCTAGCATGGCAGCTCCCCAGGCATAGTATCCTACTCTTTCAAGGTCTGATAGCAGCTCCAGGAAGCGACATTGGATACCGTCCCCTTTCGAGCTCAGTACCAATCTCCCCAAAACGAAGATGAGAAATCTCCTCAAATCTATGTTGCATCTTTCCCAGTTGCCGAAATCTGTGCAGTACACGGCACGGCATCCTATTTCCATCCTTTCCATGAACTCTTCTGAGGATTTGTCGTCCCGCCGACGAGTGTCGGTGAGCCCTAATGCATCCATGAGGGACGCCCTAGCTACCGACCTATTTTTCTGACCATCTAGGTCCAAACCCAGTAGCTTCCGAGCACCTTCTCGGTAATCCGCATAAGTGACCCCGGTCACTGCCTCGCCCTCCACCTTCAGGCTTGTGATCCGGACCACATCCTCCAAGCTGGGCACCATGTGCCCCCAGGGCATCAAGAATGCCCGACTCACTGGGTCCCATCTCTCACACAAGGCTTGGATCAGGACCAGGTCGACCTCGAGCGGCTCGATCCGAAGAAAGTTGCCAAATCCCATCACGTCTAGCCTCGCCTTTCTGATAATCTGGGAGACCTCAGTATGTTGCCACTACCAACTCCCATGAGATCTGTGATTTCATCACACTCTACGCATGCAGGGAATGGAGAAAAGGTTTTGTCAGGAAGAAAGGAAGAAAAAAGATGGAAAAAAGGGTAGGAAAACTTGGCTTACGAGTTACGATCGGGTCCTTTCACTGAAGTGCCCTTCGAGATCCGAGAGCTTCCTAGAACTGCTACCGCTGGACCAGCTCCTCTTCGAGGAATGGAAAGATTCACCCTCCATCTCGACTTCAGGATTTTGAATCCCTCCTCTTCTGTGGGAATCTGTACTCCTCGAGTTGGCTCTCAAGGACCCTGGGAGAACAAAAGAGCGGATATTTATAGAAAAAGGGAGGAGTGACGAGCAAGATCCCTCCAATAGCCCTTGTGGTAAGGCACCTGCCATACGGTCCCACATGTGTTACTTCACCACTCATACAAGGTGATTGTTTGGACAAGATGCCCTATACTTTTGAAGGTTGTCTGCAAAGGCTGGCCAACCGCCCGAGAAGAAACGCTAGGGCCGTCTTTGTTGACTCCCGTAGTAGATTTCTGTAAAAGGGGATCGGAGAGAGATGCGTTTTTCCGTTCTAGGGCGAGGTTTCGGCTGGCACATCACATGGAAACAGTACAAAGGAAGCATGGTGAAGAGGGAATGCACAAGAGAACAAACAAGCAGCAGAAAATCAAATCACACCATTCTACATAAGTTGTCATAAATATCACAATCATAGAGAGGAGGCGGGTCCACTAGCTCACCAACTCTTGCCATTATCTTCATGCTTGTCCCTCTAGGCGTCCCTCTCCTCTCCCCTGAGGTGAGGGTCCCTCAGAAGCCTCCTAGATCCCCGTGCAGTAGCACCCGCCTCGCCTCGTGGCGCCGGCTCCACAGTAATGACTCGCTGCTCCTCCCCTGGCGTGGCGAAGAAGCCACTAGCGGCAAAGCGACCAGACTGGCGCAGTCACTCCCCGAACTCTCGCGCTCTCTCGTAGCGCGTCTCCATCGCTCCTAGCCTCTGCTCCGCGACCTGAAGGCCCAGCTGGAGCTCCCTCACCTGGGCCTCCAAGGCCCTCCTCTCGGCCTTATCTCGCTGTCACTCGGACCTTCTCTCGGCTTTCTCTCTCTCTGCCTCTCTCCTCATCATCTGCAGAAGAACCCTTAACTCCAAGATGTCTGGAGAAGGTCTCTCCTCACCGTGATGTCGCAGCTCTGCTACAGTCGCCACCCAGGCATCACGCTCCTCTTCCGCCCGGGCAGCCCGAGCCACCGCACCGGCAAGTTGCTCCCGGAGGGAGGCAATCTCAAGAAAAGGGGCCGAGGAACTGGAAGATGTGCCGCTAGCCACTCCCACCATCGCTGTCTGCTGGGCACGCTGGAATGAACAAACAACAGCCGTCAGCTAAGCTCCACATTTAAAAATAGAAAATGCAGTACTCAACTTACCAGGATCGACAATTCCTGTTGAGTGACGGCCAGCTGCCGCCTAGCCTCTGCCAGTTGGGCACGCAAGCCGTTGATGTCGCGTGCATCCCCGGCTTGGGAAAGTCCCACATAACTCTCTCTCTGCTGCCGCAGGAAGTCCGCACTATCCTGCACCAATACGCTCCCTTGTTGTCCAGGGAGACGTATGCGCCAGTCTTCAAGCTTCGCCTTGCCGCGACTCTTCTTCCTAACACGGCTCGACTCATCTACACTCGCCCATTCATCGGCTAGGCCCAGGGTCCTCGCCATGTCCTGCACCAAGAAAGAAGGGCCTCGCGTCATAACAAAGACGCGTCTCCTGTCTAGGACGCGTCCATCATTTGAGTGCAACACTCGCCGAACCCTTTTCCCCCTTCGCGTGGCTCGTTTCAAAACTCAAAATGGATCAAAGAGGAAGAGATCAGAGGGCCTACCAGACCGTGTTCACCTCCTTCCGCACCATCGGGCCCCTCGGGTCCCTCGGGGGCCCGAAGCGGCCCTTCCTCCTCCATGGACGTCGTTCCATGCTCTTGCATATCCCTCCTCGGGCGAGAAGTCCCTTGTCCCTCTCCACCATCACCATGGTCCGACCCACCAAACTCCATCGATCGAGAGAAGAAGAAGACGAAGAAGGGCAAGCAAATCTCGACGGGAGGCGGGCTCGTCTGTAGGTAAGGCACGAGAGAAGGAAGGCCGCCTGGCGCTTTAAATTTCAATTCAAGAGTTAAGACGCGTCCTCGCGCTAGGACGCGCCCAAAAGGAGAAAAGAAGGGAAAAAAAAGAGAAATAGGATCCCTCCATGCAAAGCATAACTCCCTGCTTTTTAGAGCAAGGCCTCGTGAGGCATGCCTCGAAACAACTTGGTGCAAGAGAAGAAGAGTAGGAAGGGAGAGGCGCTATAGGACGGAACATGTCACATCAGTGGTAAGTTGTTAGGATTTTGTCTGGATCTCCTTTGTACTGTGGTGCAATTCTGTTGCGATTCTGTTACTTTCTGATGTTATTAATCTATGTTGGTCTGTGCTGGTTTTACTAACGGACGTCTTTATCCTATCTCATGTCGCACCTTTCAATGGTAGGTCCCACCATGTCATGCATCATAGTATATGATACCTACGCTACTAGAACATGTCAAGGACCTTGCGGCCCAAACGAATCTGGGATTTGAGTTCCCCTTCAACAAAAACGGTGATGATTCTAGAAGAATTTGGGTTGTACGGATACGCCGTTAACTTGTGGTAGCATGGGGACGACGGTTCTGAAGAGGCGAAATCTCGCGCTGTGTCCTGAGCGGGCTGTGGATCACCAGAAGATGAACTGCAAGACAGGGAAACGTATCAGAGGGCCCAGGGGGTTTCACTGGGGAAAAACCCTCCGAGGGTTAAGTCAGTAGAGCTGTGGTGGAAGCAGTAATGGGGAGAAGAAAAACTAGTGCGCAAGATTCCTCTCCACTAGAGGGTGAAGCGGATTGCTCAGGAGTTTGGGTGTATGAGTACCTTCATCGCTCCTTTTTTCCACCGGAGGGTATCCCTGGTTTAAATAGTGCACCGCCTTCAGGAGTCCTGCAAGCTGAGGGGTTTCCGGCGGGAGTTACGTCCTCAACGTGGGCTTTCATGGCCTTATCGTGGGAACGTTATCGCCTCGAAGTCCGGCGGCTTCTTGATTCCCCTGTCCGTTGGGGAATCTTAACGACAGCACGAACGGATAATATCTGGTCTGGCCGAGCTTCTGAAACGCCAGCCCTGTCCGGGCGATGAGCATAGCTCGGCGAAAGAGGGGTCGGATAGGTCGGCTAATGCCTGTCTCTCCCGGGCGGGGAAACGGCTTGGGCCGGACCCTCCTTGTGACCTGACCATCACTCGGGCCCTCCGAGCCTAGGGGCCGCCGGGGAGAGTTGGTTCCTCGAGTGTTTGTTCATTGGGCTTTTCTTTCCTGAGTGGGCCCTATGGGCTGTCACTCAGGTGAGCTTGCCTCGTTGGACCCTGTTGGGTCTTGTTGGGCTGCTCTTTGGGTGGGCTACAGAAATCCCCCTCTCCACTTGTCCCCCTCCTACTCCCGAGCCATGGAGGCTCGGTCGAGTAGCTTTTGAGGCTTTGGACCGGCGTGGCTCAGGTGGGTGGAATTCTGTTGGCGTTATGGAGCCACGTGTAGTGGTCGCCTGGGCCCGTAATGATGATCCTGACGGATTTGAAACGAAGGGGCCCCCCTTTTCTCGGAGCACAGAACGACGCGCCGCCTTCCTCCAGGGTTTTATAGGCATTGGGCGCTGTTCGTCGTTCTAGGCTTCTCAGGGTTTTAGGCTTTCCTTAGTTTCTTTGCTTCTGGGGCTCCTTGATGCGCCGTGAGGGCACAGTGTTGACGCAAAGTCTCGCGGCGGCATTTGAGGAGTTGGCGAGGATAACCGCGGAGGCGGTCCGGCAACTTCCTTCCCCCCCGGAGTCTTCGAGCTCGCGCGAGGGATCATCTTCCAACTCGATGACGGATCGGCCTTTGGAAATCGAGCAGGTGAGGCGGGAGCCCGTCCCCAACTGTAGTGAGTTGGGGGAAGCCGAGGTGAGGAAGCTGGATCATCGCTTTGGCTTGCCTCTCAGGTACAGCTTCACTGCCGCCGCCCCGTATGAGACGAGTCTGGACAGCCGTACGGGGCACATTTGCACTTTTCTTCTGGATTGGAAGAGTGGGTTCCACCTTCCCTTTGAGCCTTTTGTACTTAAGCTTCTCGAGTTTTTCCGGTTGGCGCCTATTCAGTTGGTGGCCAACTCGTATCTCCTTCTTTTTCGCCTTTCGGATTCTCTGTCGTCAGCACGCCATTTTTCCTTCCTTGGACCTCTTTCACTATTTTTTCAAGTTGAAAGCACACCCGTCGGCGGGGAAAGGCTTCTACTTTATCCAGGCAAGGAGGAACAGGAGTTGCATCTCACTCGCAGCGAAGGACTCCTCGCACAAGGGGTGGAAGACCCAATTCTTCTGGGTGAAGGCAGAGGCGACGGACGAGTTTTGGAGATGTCCGGTCTCACCCAATTTTTATCTGAATCTTCCCCCTCGCCAGGAGGAGTTCCCTCGCCAGGAGGAGTTCCCTCGCCAGGAGGAGTTCCCTCCCCACGTGGAGCAGCAGGCCGCTCGTCTGCTGGATAACTGCCAGTCGACCGAGGAGCTGGTGACGCCGGAGAACATCGAACGGTGTTTACTTACGCGGTTGACGTCGACAGGTACCGCTCTCGAGGCTCTTCTCCTGGGGTGGTAGTTACTTTCTTTCTCCTGACCGGGTCTTCTTCCTTTATTGCAGACGTGAGGCGGGAACCTCTGGAAGAGGCTGCCGAGGTCATTGATCTGGGGGATGACTCGGCGGCCGACGAATCGGATGCTTCTGCGGGTCACGCCCAAGCCCGAGACAAGGGCAAGGGGGTGGCCCCCGAGGGATCTTCACGACCAACTGGTACGAAGCGCATGGATCCCACGGTGGGAAAGTTGCGGGAGGCCGCGAAGGCCAGGAAACGAGCCAAGAAGGCAGGCCTTCCTACTACCGCCGGGAGTGACTCCGGCTCGGCGGTGCTCCCCTCTCGGGGGCAAGATGGAGCCGACCCCTCGGGGCTAGCTCCCCCACCTGCCAGGCGAGAGGGGGCCGAGGAGACCGGGGGCCCTTCAGAGGGTGGTGATGGGTCGGCTCTCCCTCCCGCGGGGGTAGAGGGGGCCGATGTTGAAGTAGCCGACGCTGAGACCGGGAGATCGGTCGGAGTCGGTGATGTCTCGGTTGGCGAGGTGCGGGCCGAGACAGGCAGGGCTGGGGGTTCGCCCACGTGGGCGTTGCTGCCCCAAGTGCTTGAAGTTCCCGGTGCGGTCAATCCCGCGGCGCCGGTCGATATTGGGGGTTCGCCCGGGGAGGCGTTGCAACCCCAACCGACCATGGTGCGCGAGGCGGTCAGCTCCGTCACTCGAGCAGAGCCTTCTGGCGGGGTGCCCAGGGCGGAGCGGTTCCCTCTGCCGGAGCCTTTAGAAAGGCTTGGTATTACGGGCGATCTGTATCGGGTCTGCCGATCGATCGCCGCAAGGACGAAGGGGGGAGAAAGGTGCAATACCCCCCCCCCCCCCCCCGGGATCCTTGATGTTCTGATGGAGGGCGGCTTGGTCATAGCTCGGTCGGCGGCTTTGATGTCGGAGGCGCACGCCCGGACGGAGGCGGAGCGGTCGAACCTTGCCTGGACCCTTGGGGGATGCGAGAGGAAACTGGCCCGACTCAAGGGGGAGCATGAGGGGCTCCGGCAAAAGTTTTCCGCGTTCCGGGAGGTGGCGCGGGCGAGCCGACTAGAAGCCGGGGTGCTGACCGAACAACTCGCCAAGACCCGAGAGTCTCTTAAGAGGACAAGCCCGATCCCTGGAGGAGGAGCGTCTGCGTCGCCTCGAGCTAGACAATCGCTGGGAGCTCGAACGCGCCGAGCTGCTAGATCGGGCGGAGGCGACGAAGCGCCTCCGCTCTGAGGCCTAGGTGGTCCGGGCCCGGGCGGAGGAGCGTGCGGCCGAGGCGGAGCGGGCTCGGGTCGAGCTCGTCGGAAGGGCGGGGCAGATTGAGGTTGAGGCAATCGAACGTTATAGGAGCTCGGATGCTTACTCGGCCGACCTGGTGGAAGCCGCCCTACCCTATTACAAGGTAGCACTTCGCCGGGGCGCCCGGAAGGGGTTCAAGCAGGGCTATCGCCGGGCGATAAACTACGCCGACGAGCAAAACTCCGGGATCGAGTTCCCCTTTGGCTAGCGTTATGACTCGGATGAGTCGGTTTCTAGCTCCTCCTCGTCGGTCGGGGAAGATTCGGAGGGGTCGCCTCCATCGGGGTCACCGGCTCCAGGCGTTTCGAGAGGGCTCACGACCGAGACAGTTCTCGCACAGGCGAGGTCAGTGTCCGAGCCGGCCGTCACCAAAGGCGCCGGGGATGACGCGTCCCCTTCCCCCATTCTCGACAGTCAAAGTGGGCCTGAGGCCTGATGTATTTTGCCTTATTTTACCCCTTCCTCTTGTTTGTCTCTCTTTCCTCCTTTAGGGAGTTCCCTCTTTATGAGATATTAAATGGCTTACTTGTTTGATCGCTGTCCTTGCTGTGATTTGGTTGGCGTATCTGAAGTAGTTGGCAAGTGCCGATATGTCCTGTGTGGTTTTTGCACGCTGTTTTGGTAGGCTTCTGACGGGGCGTCCTTCCGTTCCCTCATGCTTTGAATGTCAGGCCGCTTCGTGAATCCCGCTAGGGCGGGAAACGAGGAGTTGGAGGTGACTGTTCAAGGGAGAAATCCTTTGGCATGTTTCCGAGGGGGGGGGGTTCATTTAAGGCGTGTAGCCTCCTTTGGCCTATAAGAAGGACCAAAAGGCGCCCTTTCCTCTTTACTGCTTGGGATTTTCTCTAACAGTGTTTCCTCACACCTTCCTCTTCACTCTGCGTTGTGCCCTTGCATTCGGAGCATGGAGGATCCTTCGGAGGGCGACGCCGCCGACGGCGGGGAGCGGAGGGCTCTTGCCGTCCTAGCTTGTTGGACGGGTCCCACGGTTGCCGCGCGAGTTCGAGACGGGTCCGACGGTCGCCGCGCGGATCTGGAGAGGGCTTCGACGTGTGAAGGCATGGCTCTTGCCCTTTCTCAGTTCCGGCGTGGCTTCTGGGCGGGTGCCGAGGCGGAGGACGGATGGGGGCATCAGGGAAGCCTGCCGCCACTCCCCTCTGTGTGAGGGGAGGAGGCGACTCCAGCTCCCCCCTAACCTCTCCTAGCAGCCTCTTTTTCCCTATTCTGTTCTTCATTTCTTTCACTCTTCGGGGGCTGCTTGCTCTCTCCTTCCTTCAGAGGAGTTGGCAGATTGGAAGAGGGGAGGCCTTCACAGCGCTCCTTTTTCCTGGTTGTTGCCAACTTGGGAGGTAGCCTTCCTCCACGTTTAAAGGTGGCCTTCCTTCTGTAGTCCCTCTGTCACCTTTGTCACGGGCCACCTCAGCCAACTGGCTCGACCACCTCTTGTCCGAGCCAGTTTCCACACGAGGCAGAGTCAGTGGCTGGACGCGAGGAGATCAAGACCGAGTCAGCCGAGCGATGGCCTCTTGATGCGGTGTTAGACGGATTTTTACTTTTTGCTATGTGATGTACTGGTATTTGCCTATCTGATGTACTAACAATTGTTCGAATGAATGAAGAGGGAATTTAATTTTCATTCAATCTTGCTATACAACTTTAGAAATAGAATCTGCGTAGTGCGGCTGCGTTCCATATCCGGGGAATGGGTTCCCCTTCCATTGTAGTTAGCCTGTACGCACCTTTCCCGAGCGTCTCGATCACTCGGTAGGGGCCTTCCCAGCTGGGGGATAGCTTGCCCGCCGCCTCCAGTGGTCGAGAGGCTTCGGCCCTCCTGAGGACGAAGTCCCCCGGTTGGAAACGTCTATCTCGGACCTTGGCGTTGTAGTATCGAGTGAGGCGGCGCCGGTACTCCGTTGCTCGGACGTTAGCAATCTCTCGGAGTTCGTCTGCCAGGTCGAGGTTCTCGAGCAACTTTTGTCCGTTTGCCTAGGCTGAGAAGCTGATCACTCGGAGAGACGGATTGGCGATCTCTAATGGAACGATGGCTTCGGTGCCATATACCAACTGAAAAGGGCTTTCACCAGTTGCCATCCTAGGGGTCGTTCGGTGCGACCATAGTACGCTAGGAAATTCCTCGAGCCAGCTACCCTTAGCCTTGCCAAGCTTGGTTTTTATGCCTTTTAAGATAGTCTTGTTGGCATTTTCAACCGGCCCATTGGCCTGAGGGTGGGCGACCGAAGTGAAGTGGTTGCGGATATTTAGGTCGGCGCATCTGTCTCGGAAATACTGAGAGTCTAATTGTCGACCGTTATCGCTCACTATCACTCGGGGGATGCCAAAGCGACAAATGATCGATTTCCAAACAAAGCCCCAAACGACTGTCTCGGTGATCCTTGCCGTAGCCTCGGCCTCGATCCACTTGGTGAAGTAGTCGATGGCGACGATGATGAACTTCTTCTGGGACTGGGCCATCGGGAATGGCCCAAGGATATCGATCCCCCACCGAGCGAAAGGGTAAGGCTCGGCTAGGGTGACAAGTTTCGTGGCCGACCGATGGACCAAGTGGTCGAACCGTTGGCATCGGTCGCATTGTTGAACATAGGTCGAGCAGTCGCGCTGTAGGGTGGGCCACCAGTACCCCTGTCGTAACAGGATTCTGGCCAGCGACCTTGCCCCTGAGTGCGCTCCGCACAGGCCTTCATGAATCTCTTGGATGGCTCGGCTTGCTTCGTCGGGACCGAGGCACTTCAGGAGGGGGCTGGAGAATGATCTTCGGTAGAGAGTGTTGTCGAGGACGACGAAGCGCCGAGCTTGCTACTTCATTCGGCGGGCTTCCCGAGAGTCGGAGGGCTCTTGGGAGTCCTGTAGCCAGGACACGTAGGGGGAGCGCCAGTCGCTTGGAGTGACCGAGTCAACAGCGAGGAGCTCCATGTCGATGCTCGGGCGCTCTAGCTCTTCTAGGAGGACCGCTCGTGTACCTTCCGGGTCTAGGGAGGAGGCCAATCGAGAGAGGGCGTCCGCCCGAGAGTTTTTCTCCCGAGCTATCCGAACTACCCCAAATTCCTCAAACTGTTGGGCCAGGCTCTGGACCAACTGAAGGTATTTGATCATGGGTGCCTCCCGAGCTTCGTACTCACCGTTGACCTGTCCTGCGACCAGCTGAGAGTCGGTGTGGATCCTGACTCGCTCGACCCCCAACCGTTGGGGCATGCGTGCTCCCGAGATAAGGGCCTCGTACTCGGAAGCATTGTTGGATGCCTGAAAGTTGAATTTCAAGGCGTACTGTAGCTCTATCCCTTCGAGGGACCTCAGGAGGATCCCCGCACCGCTGCCTGCCGAATTGGACGATCCATCGATGAACAGTTCCCAGGTTGGCCCGGTCGTGGTCGGAGGCCTGTCTTCGGCCGGGATGGTGCTTTCGGCGATGAAGTCGGCGAGCGCTTGGCCTTTGGTTGCTGATCATGGCCGGTACGAGATGTCGTAGGCCCCGAGCATAATGGCCCATTTGACGAGTCACCCTGAGGCCTCGGGGTGGGCCAGAATCTTCTTCAACGGCTCGCCGGTTAGCACGGTGATGGGGTGCCCCTGGAAGTAGGGTCGGAGGTGCCTTGCGGAGGTAACCAACGCTAGCACGAGTTTCTCGGTTGTGGGGTACCTCCGTTCGGCCTCATTAAGCACCTTGCTGGTGTAGTAGACCGGTCTTTCGATTCTCGAGTCATTTCTGACTAGGACCGAGCTGACCGTGGATGGCGTCGCCGAGAGGTAGAGCAGCAAGACTTTTCCTGGGACGGGCTTGGAGAGCAACGGTGGCGAAGCCAGGAACTTCTTAAGCTCAGCGAATGCTGTCTGGCATTCCTCATCCCATGCGAACGTAGCAGATGCTAGCTTGGGTCCCCTCATCAGTTTGAAGAAGGGCAAGCATCGTTCGGCCGCACGGGACAGGAAACGGCTGAGAGCGGCGACACGCTCTGTCAGACGCTGGACGTCTTTCACGCACGTGGGCGGGTGCATGTCCAGGATGGCCTGGACTTTGTCGGGGTTGGCTTTGATCCCGCGCTGGGTGACCAGGAAACCCAGGAACTTCTCGGATTTTACTCCGAAGGCGCACTTGGCGGGGTTGAGCTTCATGTTGTACTCCAGGAGGGTGCCGAAGGTTTCGGCAAGGTCGGTGAAGTGGTCTTGGGCCTTGGGGGTCTTGATGAGCATGTCGTCGATGTAAGCCTCAACGTTCCGACCTAGCTGTCCCTCGAACATGTGATTTACCAGCCGTTGATATGTGGCTCCAGCGTTCTTCAATCCGAAGGGCATCCGGGTGTAGCAATACACGCCGTAGTCGGTGATGAAGGCGGTCTTCTCGACGTCTTCTGGATTCATTCTGATCTGGTGATAACCCGAATAGGCATCTAGGAAGCTGAGTATCTCGTTGCCCGAGGTTGAATCAACCAATTGGTCGATGCTCGGTAGCGGATAGCAGTCCTTGGGGGTTGCCTTATTCAGATCGGTGAAGTCCACGCACATTCGCCATTTGCCTGTGGTTTTTGGCACCAGGATGACATTGGCTAGCCACGTAGGGTACAGGACTGGTCTGAAGAGCCCAGTCTCTTGTCCCTTGGTGACCTGCGCCTTGATGATCGCCTGCTTCGTGGGCGCATGCTTCCTTCTCCATTGCTGTACGGGCCTCACGGTGGGGTCGAGGCTGAGCTTGTGCATCACGGTCTTCTCTAGTATGCCAAGGAGTTGATCATCGGACCAAGCAAAGACCTAAATGTACTCAGAAAGAAATCTCTTGTATTGCTGTTGTTCCTTAGGTGGTAGGTCGGCTCCGATCCTTACTCCGAGGGCCGGGTCATCGTTTAGGAATACCGTTAGCAATTCGCCACCGGGCTCGGTGGTTACGGTCTTCCCTTCGACTCCCTTGGGGCCCTTTTCCTTCCCGTCCGGCCTTGAGGCTTCCACCGAGATGTTGTAGAACCTTCTAGCCGTGGCCTGGTTACCTCGGACTTCCCCTAACCCATTTTTGGTGGGAAACTTCATTTTATGGTGATAGGTAGATTGTACGGCCTTTATTCGGCTGAGGATTTTCCGGCCGAAAATGGCGTTGTACGCTATCATACCCTTGATCACTATGAAGTCCACCATGACCGTAACGGTTTTGGGTGGGGTGCCGATGGTGACCGGCAGGCCTAGGGCTCCCTCGGGGTAAGTGGCCAGGCCGTTCAATCCGCAGAGGGGTGTTTGGATCGGGCGGAGCTTGGATGGGTCTTCCCCCATCTTGAGGAAACAGTCATAAGATAATACATCGGGGGCGCTCCCATTGTCAACCAAAATTCTATCTACATTACAATGGTTTATTGTGGCCGAGATAACGAGGGCATCATCATGCGGGGTGTTCAGCGCTTCCAGGTCTTGGTCGGAGAAGGCTATGACCTGGGGCTCCCTCGGCGGGCCCCTGGAGGGCTCTAAGGCCTGGCTGGCCCGCTCGGCATGACGCTTCCTTCCTCGGCTGGTGTCGCCGCCCGATGCCGTTCCTCCGGAGATGACGTTGATGTGGACCCCTCGGGGGGCGTTGTCGATCTCCTCGACGGCGTCTCGGTCTTCTTTGCGCCCGGCTGCAAACCGGGCCAGGTGCCCCTGACGGATGAGACGTTCGATCTCGTCTTGGAGCTGGTGGCAGTCTCCGGTGTGGTGCCCGTGGTTGCCGTGGAACAGGAAATGCCTGTCGCGCTTGCGGTTCTTCGATCTCATTGGTTCGGGCTGGCAGAGGAGTCCCGAGTCTTTGATGTCTTCATAGATCTCTTAAACTGGCGCGGTCAACGGGGTGTACCGCTCATACTTCCATTTGCACTCTCCTTCCCGATCGCGCTTCTTGCCCGAGCCAGGATTTGGCTCGGAGGCCCACTTCTTGTCCCCCTCCCGACCCTAGCCTATTGTGTCTCGGCAAGCGCTGAGTACTTCTTCGCACTCGGCGTGGCGCAGGGCCAGAGTCACTAGCTCGGCGAGGGTCGAGGGAGGGTGGAGGACCAGTTCGCGGTGGAGATTCTCGTCCCGGGTGCCCCCGGTCAGAGCGGTTGTGGCCGAGGCCACATCCAGGCGGGGAATTCTGAGGGCTTCTGATTTGAATCGGTGGACATAAGCTCGGAGCCTTTCCCCTTGTGCCTGTTTGAGGGACAGGAGCCCCGCTACTGACCTTGGGGGGGCGCTCCCGGTGAAGCTCTCCTTGAAGACTCGCCCGAATTGCCTGAAGTCCCAGATGGACCCAGGGGCGAGGGCCCAGAACCATGCCTGAGCGCCTTGGACCAGGGTGGCCGCAAAGGCTCGGCATTTGATAGGATCCGGCATTCCATGCAGAGTTACCAGGGCATCGAAGCTGTCGTAGTGGTCGGCTGGGTTGCCCTAGCCATCATAGAGCTTGAAGGTCGGAATGGAGGTTCTGGGAGACACCTCTGCCTTCAAGATGTATTCGGAGAAAGGGGATTTCTCCTCGTCCTTCGGGAAAGAGGTTTTCTGCAGGGCACGGAGGGCGCGCTCTTGTTCTGCAAAACGTCTTTCGAAATCCCTCAGTCGGAGGGATAGTTCCGGCTGCGGTCGTGCCGTGGGACTGGGGGGAGCGTCGTGACGATCCTCAAGAACATCAGCGCTCGGGCGCGGAGGCCTCGCCCCCTGTTTCCCTTTTCTGGGCGTGGAGGAAGCCTCTTGCTCCGGGGGCGGAGCTTGCGAGGGTCCTCCAATGTTGTTGCGGATGAGCTGCTGACCGTGGAGGGTGAAGCGGCCTCCGGCGGTATGCTGGGATGCACTTCCACGGGGGGGGGGGGGGGATCCCTGACGGGGCGCGGGACCTGGCATCCCTTGCCGCCTGGGCCCTCATGAGCTCCACGAGGACGTCAACCTTCTTACTGAGGGCCTGGAAGACCTCGTCGCCACCGTTGGGGGGTACCCCCGTCGCCGTCGGAGGGGGCGGCGGCCCGTTGGTGGGGACGCTGGCGTTGGAGGGAGGGTTCTGTGAGGTCCTAGAGGGGCCATCTCCTGCCGCCAGCATGGCCTTACCCCTCTCTGCGGCGGACCTCCTCCTTGAGCTTCTTCTCACCATCTTGGCTCTTCATGTGTTTCCCACAGACGGCGCCAGATGAAGAGGCGAAATCTCGCGCTGTGTCCTGAGCGGGCTGTGGATCACCAGAAGATGAACTGCAAGACAGGGAAACGTATCAGAGGGCCCAGGGGGTTTCCCTGGGGAAAAACCCTCCGATGGTTAAGTCAGTAGAGCTGTGGTGGAAGCAGTAATGGGGAGGAGAAAAACTAGTGCGCGAGATTCCTCTCCACCAGAGAGTGAAGCGGATTGCTCAGGAGTTTGGGTGTATGAGTACCTTCATCGCTCCTTTTTTCCACCAGAGGGTATCCCTGGTTTAAATAGTGCGCCGCCTTCAGGAGTCCTGCAAGCTAAGGGGTTTCTGGCGGGAGTTACGTCCTCAACGTGGGCTTTCATGGCCTTATCGTGGGAACGTTATCGCCTCGAAGTCCGGTGGCTTCTTGATTCCCCTGTCCGTTGGGGACTCTTAACGGCAGCACGAACGGATAATATCTGGTCTGGCCGAGCTTCTGAAACGCCAGCCTTGTCCGGGCGATGAGCATAGCTCGGCGAAAGAGGGGTCGGATAGGTCGGCTAATGCCTATCTCTCCCGGGCGGGGAAACGGCTTGGGCCGGACCCTCCTTGTGACAGGACCATCACTCGGGCCCTCCGAGCCTAGGGGCCGCCGGGGAGAGTTGGTTCCTCGAGTGTTTGTTCATTGGGCTTTTCTTTCCTGAGTGGGCCCTGTGGGCTGTCACTCAGGTGAGCTTGCCTCGTTGGACCCTGTTGGGTCTTGTTGGACTGCTCTTTGGGTGGGCTACAGAAATCCCCCTCTCCAGGTTCCATTCAGTGAGTTGGTGCGTGGATAAACGGGCCCCAGCCCAGTATCGGCTCACCGGATCGGTATCCTGACCCATTCTTAACGAGTTGACAATATTATTCTTGGCTATTTTTTATTTTAGTTTGTTTTAAATTTTTCTTTAAACCCATCATGCATTCATATAGGACTTTGAATTTATTACGGAAGATCATTCAAGTGATTCGATTGTGAAAGCCGTTGTGTTTCCATTCTTACCAATGTGAGACATTCCACTCCGAATGAAATACCGAGTTTCTTTGAAACGGCCCTACGCTGCTCTTCCAAAGGAGACCCTTGTTTGGACAGACTCTCAGATATTTCTTTACTTTTTACCTTGTTTGACCCAGCTTGGCCGCAGCACTTCCACATTGGCTGGTAACCGCTCACCAAAGGTGAAACCTGCAGGTTTATGACCCAGATACTTCCACACAGAGAAGTTGGTCACCTTTATTTTTTGTGCCTGAGCACACATCTCACCCTCCCTTATTTGATCTCCGTCCAAGCAATCGTCAATATTTGAAAGACCTTCTTCAAGGTCGCCTCATTGAAACTTCAGGAAAGATTCCAAACAGTAACGTCAAAAGCGTGTCTCATCACACCTTGGCATCAACTTATCAGTCCGCTCCCACTTCATTTCACTCCACTTCGATACCATTCCACTACGTGTCGCTCCCTTGCAAAGTAGATGCCAAGGCGGGGTAGCTGTAGACACGCCATTCCTGACGTCTCCTGAGAAAGTCTCATATTACTATACGACGCCCCGCGACGGCTTACGCATTTTGAATCGCTCGAGTGCTTCCTTTTCTTGAGTCTTCTTCCGCCCTTTTCAGCATTCGGAATCGTCTCGTTGCAGCATTCGGACGGCATCAACACCATTCAGACACGTCAAAAAATTCCAGAACCAGGAAGGGTGCCTGTCGGGGAGCTGCCGACGCCTTTTCAGCGGACCCGGGGGGGGGGGTCTTAATGGAGGCGTCCAGTCTCCTGGAGGCCTCCATTACTTTAATTTAATTTTTAAGACAAAAAATACATAAAAAATATATATATTTATGGAGGCGTCCAGGCTCCTGGACGCCTCCATTAAAATAAATATAAAAAATACAAAAATGCTAGCTTTGGCATAAAAACAAAACAAAAATAAAAAATATATTTTTTTGCAGGCGTCCAGGATCCTGGACCCCTCCATCAACTTGCCCATCGGGCCCCGCCCACAGATCGACGATTTGTCGTGTGTGAAAAAAATCCAATTGTGGAAGCGTCCAGACAGCTGGACGCGCCCATTTCCGAATCACGAGGCGCCGCTAACAAAACCACGCGTTGTGCCAAACCGCGTGCGGCTTTCGGTGGAGTTCGGTGGACCTTATTGAGACGTCCGGGACCCTGGACGCCTCCACGAAAATATTCGAAAAAATGAATAAAAATAGAATAAAATATTACTTCGGCCCTAATGGAGGTGTCCAGGGTCCTGGACGCCTCCACCCTCCGGAGCCCTATAAATAGAGGCCCGCCCCCTCAGTTCTGAAGGAGCTTCTAAGAGATCCGATAGGCTGTCGGAGCCCAGAGGCTACCGGACTCATTTCTAACCCGTGGGGTCTTTTGTAGGTGGAGGTTCTGCCGACTTCTCGGGTGCCCGCGCTCGCAGGAGGAAGGCTGTCCTCGTCCACCGTGCTTCCACGTCATCCCTACGCTACTGAAGCTCCGCCAGATCTCACTATCGACCATCCAATAAGCCACTCTCTCCTTTTCTTTCATAGTTATCTTGCATTCATCATATCGCATCATCCATCCCCCTTATAAGGGAGTCTTTTTTCTATTCCTACGTCGGCATAATCGCCATTCATCATAAGTATTTTCCTCCAACTCGTATCCGAGAGGGGTTTAAAAGACAACACCAACCAGGTGTGTGTCTTGCCATCATTTCGTTATTTTTATCGCAAGGATTTGAATACTACACCTTCATCTTTCTAATCCACTTGTTACTTGTTTGTCATTTTTTTGCAAGGGTACCCAAGGAAAGCCCTCTCCGTCGGCCGGCCGAAGGGGGAGGAAGAAGCAACCCGCCATCTCCCGCTCTTGAGGTAGGCGCGATCACTTTCTTTATTTTGGGGTCTTTTGGCCCATGGCGATCACATCATGTTCTCGAGGCCGCGGCGAGTCACTTCCCCAATGGCCGTTTAAAATCCCGTTCTTATATTCTCTTTATATTCTGTTATATTCTTGTCTGCTCATATTCTCGAGGCCGCGGTGAGTCACTTCCCCAATGGCCGTTTAAATTCCTATTCTTATATTCTCTTTATATTATGTTATATTCTTATCTGCTCATATTCTTCGAGGCCGCGGCGAGTCACTTCCCCAATGGCCGTTTAAATTCCCGTTCTTTATATTCTCCTTATATTCGGTTATATTCTTATCTGCTCATATTCTCGAGGCCGCGGCGATTCACTTCCCCAATGGCCATTTCATTTCTTGCTATTTGATTTCTGCACCATTCCCGTCCCCCCGAGGCCGTAGCGAGTCACTTCCTGCTATGGCCGTTTAACCCCCATATCTTGCTATATTACATGTGTCCCGCTCGCCCCGCCGGAGCAATCTCCCGTGGTGGCCCCTTCTCTTTTCTCTTATTTCTGTGTTGCAGCAAACAAGAGGAGCCCGCGCACTCCGCGTCTTCTTCGCTCCTCGAACCGCGTGACGTCGCTCACAATGATGTGTAGAGTCCTTCATATTTATGATTGTAGATGCGAGATGAACCTTTTTGGTGCCCCCAAGAGGTATTGTCCCCGCCACGCCGGAGGACGGCTAGGGTTTTGTCCTTGTAAAAGGTCCCTCTTGGGTTAAGAGGTGAAGACCTTCTTTATAAGCACTCGGTTGCTTTCTCAACATCCGATGTGGGATTAATCCTGTGACCCTAGGTCCACTACATAAGCCCCCCCTTGAGAAGGTAAGCGAGTGCGAGTTCAGGGTTACCACAGACGGCGCCACTTTGTAGATGCGAGATGAAGCTTTTTGGTGCCCCCAGGAGGTATTATGCCCACCACGCCGGAGGGCGGCTAGGGTTTTGTCCTTGTAAAAGGGATATTTTGGGTTAATAGATGAAGACCTTCTTTATAAGCACTCAGTTGCTTTCCCAACATTCGATGTAGGATTAATCCTGTGACACTAGGTCCACTACATAAGCCCCCCTTAAGAAGGCAAGCGAGTGCGAGCTCAGCGTTCCCACAGACGGCACCACTTTGTAGATGCGAGATGAACCTTTTTTGTGCCCCCAAGAGGTATTGTCCCTGCCACGTCGAAGGGTGACTACGGTTTTATCCTTGTAAAAGGGCCCTCTTGCGTTAAGAGGTGAAGACCTTCTTTATAAGCACTCGGTTGCTTTCTCAACATCCGATGTGGGATTAATCATGTGACCTTAAGTCCACTACACAAGCCACCCCCCTTGAGAAGGCAAGCGAGTGTGAGCTCAGGGTTCCCACAGACGGCGCCACTTTGTAGATGTGAGATGAACCTTTTTGGTGCTCCCAAGAGGTATTGTCCCCCCGACGTCGGAGGGCGGCTAGGGTTTTATCCTTGTAAAAGGGACCTCTTGGGTTAAGAGGTGAAGACCTTCTTTATAAGCACTCGGTTGCTTTCTCAACATTCGATGTGGGATTAATCATGTGACCCTAGGTCCACTATACAAGCCCCCCTTGAGAAGGCAAGCGAGTGCGAGCTTAGGGTTCCCACAGACGGATGAAGATGTACAAATTTGGGGTGTTTCTTTTGAGGTATTATCCCCGCTACGCCCAGAGAGAGCTAGGGTTTTGTCCTTTTTTACTGGTAAAAGGGCCCTCTTTTTTTGGAAGTGGAGTATCGTCTCGCTCAGCCGTGGAGGAGTGTGCATCTTCGATCAGCCAATAGAGGTATTGTCACGTTGAAGAAAAAGTTTTGTCCCACATTGGGTGGGGCCCCCTTTCCACTTTGTAGATGCGAGATGAACCTTTTTGGTGCCCCCAAGAGGTATTGTCCCCGCCACGTCGGAGGGCAGCTAGGGTTTTGTCCTTGTAAAAGGGCCCTCTTGGGTTAGGAGGTGAAGATGATGGGAATCGACGCCGAGCATGTACTTTTTATTTTACATTTATGTCCATTTAGTTTGTGTTTATATCCTTAGGAAAGTATGTACGCAATTGTACGGCTTTGTAAGCCAATGCGTCATTCCCACGGATTGTGTGGGTTTCTATGTAATTTATCAGTAGGACCAGCAAGGGTGCCCCCAGCCCTTTCCCATTGGTCCATGTCATCCATGTGGCGCTGGTCAACCATCCTAGGTGGCCATCTAGAAGGTTTGAATGCCATTTGACCACATGGGAGACAAGTGGCTTAATTAGTCCAAGGTAGGGTTACCTACCTCACCTACCCATTCAACCCCATTAACCATGGTCAAGGGGGCGCCCCTCTCCCATTAATATTTTATTATTTTTTATGTGTTATTCACATCCAATCTAGGCCCTCCATTCTCCACTCCTAGATCTAATGGTGTAGATTAGATTTGACACATGGCATATAAAAGGTTGTATTTTCCATTTGTTAGCATTAATGAAGAGAAAATTGTTAGAAAATCAAGAGTGTTCTTGAGCCCCTCCTCTCTCCCTCTAGTTTATCTCCTCCAACCTCCAATTCTAGAGTGATTTCTATCTTCTATCTCCTCCCCTCTATCTCCGGTGATCATCTGTGCCGCCGCCGTTCGTGTCGCCTTCGAGCCGCCGCGAAGTCGACTTCGGTGTTCTGTCCATTCTGGATAGAAGCTTCTTCTCGGAATTCCTTCTATCAACTCCGACATCCTCTTGATCTGAAATTTTCAGAGGTTGTTCCTATCTTGTATTCCCATATCCACAAAAGCATTCAGGTCCAAAATCCCTCATTTAGTAATTTTCCATTTTCGTTTATTTTACATTCCCAGATCTATTTTATCTCTGTCTACAGTGACAATAGCTCTGAGTTTCCCATCTCCGATCACCTTTTTGAATATTCCAAACCCTCCCAATTTTATTGGGAGTTCTATCCATCATCCCCTACATCCACCATTTTTTTTTGATTTTTTATCCACCATCTATCCATTTTTCAAAATTCATGTTCTATCTCAGCTACAGTGCTTTCAGCCCATTTCCAGATCCGACCCACTTCCAGTTCAAAAATCCCATCAATTCGTAGTCACATCCAAACTTGTCCAAACTAGTTTTTCCGTTTTTATAACTTGATGTACTACAACTTTGCTGAAGACTACCACTTCAGATTCAGACGTTCACATATCGGTCAAAGGCAGTTCTCAGAGAATAGCCCTGCAGATCTGAGTGTTCGGCTACTGTACAACAGGAAGTTGTAAATTATTTAAAGCCTAGATCCGTGCAGATCCAGGCCAGATCTTCAAATCCATATTGAATTATTTGAAGTTAGCTTTCCAACGGTGCCAGTTTCGTGTCGATCCGACATCGGGGCTGATCACAGCGTCCGTTCTCGCCAGGACGCGCGCTGAAAACCAGAAGTTGCAGATCCGTGGCCGGTTATTCCGACCGGTGCCGATCGGAGCCGCCCGGCCTCCGGCCGGCGAACCAGCGCTCCTCCACTCCAGGGAGCGCTCATCCAGGCATCCACCACCACAGCGGTGCCACCGGGTCCCACACGGCCCCTCCGGACAGCACGTGGGCCCCACCGTCACTAGTTCTGGTGTTGCCGAATCAACGCGAGAAGCCACCCGTCAACCCGAATTCGGTCCTCCCAGACCCCATTGTGTAGCCCTTTACCTCCCTGCGTGGAGTGGGCAGCGAGTTGTATTACTGTAATCTTGTGTATTATTGTTCCGGGGGTACGAGTTTCGGCCGGGCCCGTCTTCCCCACGCCGAGCACGTGGAGGTATCGTTTCCGCTCCCTTCTCAGTAATTTGCTTACTTCACATATATTTGTTTATGCCGCTGCTAGAGAGCATGTGTAGGGATATCTAGCTCGCTTTATATGTTCATTACCGCTGCTGCGAGAGAGTACGTGACCGTCCCGTGACCCGATCCGGGCACAAAAGAGAGCCGATCACCCTAGCTCATTGCCGGTTTCTCAACCGCGCACATCCGACGCTTCCCTCGTTAAGGGGCAATCATGAGCTTGTCGTGTCCGTGGTCTCGTCCCGCATCAATTTGGTATCAGAGCTAGGTTGAGTCTAGGGTGTCCAAATCAAAAAAAAGTGTCATTTACGTCTAGTCATTAGTCATTGTCTAAGTCACGTTTAGGGTCATCATTGTTTTAAAACAAAAAAATATCTTTTGGGTCGCATTTACATCCATTTACTTGGTATATCAAAAGGTGTTGTCCGAACATTTGGCTATGCCTATCGGGAAGGCCGCACACTTGTGCGAGTGATCTTCGGATCGGTTATCTCCGCCACGTACCGGATTTTGGTCATGTCTAGGTGCATTGGTTAGCATAACATTTTTCTTTTAAACAAAACAAAAAAAAATGGTCTTGCATCTCCATTCTTAGGGGGCGCAACCCCATCTTTGCAACCATGGCCGCATCCTGAGCCTATAGTCCCGATGAAGTGGGCGCAATGTTCCAAGCCATGGTGGGACAAGTGCAAAGGTTTAGTACAAGCCTAGATAGGTTTAGTACTAGCCTAGATCGGTCTATTGGGGTAGATTGGTTGTTCCCGGAGACACCCCAAGGACCCCTTCACCACGAGAAGGACATTCCTTCCTCACCCATGAGAGCTTCAATGCCATCACTCTCTATTTCCGAACTTGATTCAGAACCATCTCATTTGGAGCTACCAAAGCCCGAGCCCCCCATATTTCTAACGGGTACTCTTTATATAGCCAAGCCACTTCTTAGATGGCTCAAGGAAGGCTCGGTCCCACATCCCTTTCCATCCATGGACCCCACCCTACCTTTAGTGCCGGTCAACTCCTTCCATACCACATTTCGATCTAGTCACCATGTTGACACATTAGACGATCTTGTCATGGGATTAGATTCACAATGAAAGTTGACACATATGTTGGCCCGAGACTTCGACCAACCCACGAGTCGTAGCTTCACCCATCCGGCCTTCGGGTCCATTACCTCCGAGTGCACCGTGGGTTGTGTCACCACGGAGGTTCTTCTACTTCTCCCGCTACCGGATGAGCCCGACTTCATGACTTTGTTTCTGAGGGAGGAGTCATATTTCCTATACACGGTCCCCTCTACCATGATGGAGGAAGGTGACCACCCGCACCTTGAAGAATTTCACGATTGGGACCATGTCATGTTGGAACCCACTTCATGGGGTCACACCTTCTTCGACCCTTTTGACCCGTTCACTAGTGAACCTCCCGAGTTTTCATACTCACTACCCTTCTTCCGCGGAGTTCACTATCCCCCCTTTTCCACTCGAGCCAAGCAAACTCCACATAGCCATAGGTCCGAACCTTCATTTGGGGGTAATGAAAACTTTGGTTACCCCAATCCATCTAAACCACCCGCACCTCCCGGACTTCCCACATCCAAGCCCAATCTCCATGATTGGTGCATCGTCGGGTGTCTAGGACTTCTCCATGACGTCAACCACCAGTTACGTCAGATGCATGCATGGCATACGTTCGGGTGTCCTGGTCCGCCGTCACCCATGTACGGGTCAGACTAGCAGTAGGTTTGTCTCGAGTCATTCATGAGTCCGTATTGTCTCTTCTTTGTGTGGTTTGTTTGCATGGTTTGTGTGTAGTTTGTTTGTCTGCATCTGTCTTGTGCAAGCTCATCGATGTCAGTCCCTTATGAGTGTGAAGCGATTAGACTCACTCGATGAGTATGGGATCGGTTCTACATCTATACCCGGATCAGTCACCTACAGGGACTCAGCGGTGATTCCTAGTGAGTCTTCGAGCTGCTTCCTTCCCTTTTGAGAGTGCCCCACTCGGAGTGTCCACCTTCGGCCCATAGCAGTCCGCGCATATCGAGTATATATGGAATGAGCAGGTGACGATCACTCGGAGTGGAGCGTACCCGCGTTACTTGGCACGGTGACGGATCCGCCGGAGTACTCGAGCATCCATACCCCTACTCGACGGGGTCGAGTTCCTCCAACCCGAGGAGAGTTGATGGGAATCGACGCCGAGCATGTACTTTTTATTTTACATTTATGTCCTTTTAGTTTGTATTTATATCCTTGGGAAAGTATGTATGCAATTGTACGGCTTTGTAAGTCAATGCGTCATTCCCACGGATTGTGTGGGTTTCTATGTAATTTGTCAGTAGGACCAGCAAGGGGGCCCCCAGCCCTTTCCCATTGGTCCATGTCATCCATGTGGGGCTGGTCAACCATCCTAGGTGGCCATCTAGAAGGGTTGAATGCCATTTGACCACATGGGAGACAAGTGGCTTAATTAGTCCAAGGTAGGGTTACCTACCTCACCTACCCATTCAACCCCATTAACCATGGTCAAGGGGACGCCCCTCTCCCCTTAATATTTTATTATTTTTTGTGTGTTATTCACATCCAATCTAGGCCCTCCTTCCCCACTCCTAGATCTAATGGTGTAGATTAGATTTGACACATGGCATATAAAAGGTTGTATTTTCCATTTGTTAGCATTAATGAAGAAAACATTGTTGGAAAATCAAGAGTGTTCTTGAGCCCCTCCTCTCTCCCTCTGGTTTCTCTCCTCCAACCTCCAGTTCTAGAGTGATTTCTATCTTCTATCTCCTCCCCTCTATCTCCGATGATCATCTGTGCCGCCGCCGCCGCCGTTCGTGCCGCCTTCGAGCCGCTGCGAAGTCGACTTCGGTGTTCTGTCCATCCTGGATAGAAGCTTCTTCTCGAAATTCCTTCTATCAACTGCGACATCCTCTTAATCTAAAATTTTCAGAGGTTGTTCCTATCTTGTATTCCCATATCCACAAACAAATTCAGGTCCAAAATCCCTCGTTTAGTAATTTTCCATTTTCGTTCATTTTATATTCCCAAATCTATTTTATCTCTGTCAACAGTGACAATAGCTCTGAGTTTCCCATCTCCGACCACCTTTTTGAATATTCCAAACCCTCTCAATTTTACTAGGCGTTGTATCCATCATCCCCTACATCCACCATTTTTCTTGATTTTTTATCCGCCATCTATCCATTTTTCAAAATTCGTGTTCTATCTCAGCTACAGTGCTTTCAGCCCATTTCCAGATCCGACCCACTTCCAGTTCAAAAATCCCATCAATTCGTATCCACATCAAAACTTGTCCAAACAAGTTTTGCCGTTTTCCTAACTTGATGTCCTACAACTTTGTTGAAGACCACCACTTCAGATTCGGACGTTCACATATCGGTCAAAGGTAGTTCTCAGAGAATAGCCCTGCAGATCTGAGTGTTCGTCTACTGTACAACAGGAAGTTGTAAATTCCTTAAAGCCCAGATCCGTGCAGATCCAGGCCAGATCTTCAAGCCTAAATTTAATTATTTGAAGTTATCTTTCCAACGGTGCCAGTTTCGTGTCGATCCGACATCGGGGTTGATCGCAGCGTCTGTTCTCACCGGGACGCGCGTTGAAAACCAGAAGTTGCAGATCTGTGGCCGGTTATTCCGACCGGTGCCGATCGGAGCCGCCCGGCCTCCGGCCGGTGAACCAGTGCGCCTCCACTCTAGGGAGCACTCATCCAGGCATCCACCACCACAGCGGTGCCACCGGGTCCCACACGGCCCCTCCGGACAGCACGTGGGCCCCACCGTCACTAGTTCGGGTGTTGCCGAATCAATGCGAGAAGCCACCCGTCAACCCTAATTCGGTCCTCCCGGATTGTGTAGCCCTTTACCTCCCTGCGTGGAGTGGGCAGCGAGTTGTATTGCTATAATCTTGTGTATTATTATTCCGGGGGTACGAGTTTCGGCCTGGCCCGTCTTCCCCACGCCGAGCACGTGGAGGTATCGTTTCCGCTCCCTTCTCGGCAATTTGCTTACTTCATATATATGTGTAGGGATATCTAGCTCGCTTTATATGTTCATTACCGCTGCTGCGAGAGAGTACGTGACCGTCCCGTGACCCGATCCGAGCACAAAAGAGAGCCGATCACCCTAGCTCATTGCCGGTTTCTCAACCGCGCACATCCGACGCTTCCCTCGTTAAAGGGCAATCACGAGCTTGTCGTGTCCGTGGTCTCGTCCCGCATCAATTTGGTATCAGAGCCAGGTTGAGTCTAGGGTGTCCAAATCAAAAAAAAAGTGTCATTTACGTCTAGTCATTAGTCATTATATAAGTCACGTTTAGGGTCATCATTGTTTTAAAACAAAAAATATATACTAAATGGTCTAGCCCTGACCGCAACCTAGCAACGACTCCCCAACGGTCAAAAACACGCACCCTGAGGGTGCTCTGACCAACAAGTCAAACGGTCATCTACTAGCCCCTACCCAATGGGTAGCGGTTAGTTGCTAGACCGCCTACCAGACCTAGCGGTCCCCTGGGGGCCGCTAAGCCCAACAGACATTCAAAAATGCCTGGCGGTCCCCTAAGGGCGGCTAGAGGGGCCTAGCGGTTCTTGGTAGGACCGCAACCCCAACCTGAGCATGGGAACGGCGGGAACGGCCAAAAAACCCGATCAACGCCCTGATCATCCCCCGATGATGGGAAAACAAAGGGGAATTCATCGCTCAAAAACCCCGAGAAACGAGAGATCCAGCGCTCAAACCCCAAACATGCATTTTCACCCTCCCTGCTTAAATACACCACTCTCGACCTCTCCTCGGCCTATAAATCGAGAGGAAGGTGGGAAAGAGGGCAAGGATCCATCCCCCTCCCTCAAGGAAGCTCTAAATCCGTCGGATCACCGCCGATCTTCAAATCTCGGCTGAACACGATCTCCATGCCCCACGCCATGAGAATTACACCGCCTCGATCACCTCACCACCGCCGTCGTCACCACGCCGCCGCCTTGGTCCGTCGTCAGTCACCGGAGGAGGAAGGGCACCGCGAGCTTGGATGGGGGAGAGCTTGTAACGGTCGGCCGCTCAAGGGAGAGGAGAGAAAAGAAGAAGAAGAAAGAAGAAGGGAAAAGGAGAGAAGAAAAAGGGTTATATATTGAAAATATAGAAAATATGGAAAATATGGAAATTGGAAAAAAACATTTTATCCATCCTCGAAACACACTCGACATACTGGTACCGTCCCTGAGTAGGAGAACACAACGGTTCACCATGTACGAGGTTCCGAAGGCTCATTAGGGAAAAACACGCGTAAACCACAAAACATGTCCTAGGACCCTCGAAAGTGATCCGAAACTCACGGATCCTAATCTGAAAAATGTCTGAAAAACCTGGGACATTACAGCCCTCCCCCCTTAAACAAATTCCATCCTCAAAATTAAGAACAACATGAGATCAGGGGAGAAGACTCACTCGAACAAGTAAGAATATTGTTGTCGCATCTCATCCTCACGCTCCCATGATGCCTCGCCACTAGAGTGATGCTACCAAACTACCTTCACCAGGGGAATAACCTTGTTCCGCAAGCGCTGCTCATGTCGATTCTCAATGCGGATAGGGTGCTCTAGAAGGGACAAGTCTGGGGTCACCTCGGGCCAAATAGCATCCTCCAAGACATGGGAATCATCGAGCATATACCTCCACACCATAGACACATGGAACATGTCATGCACAGTAGCTAGCTCCGTGGGTAACTGCAACCGATAAGCAACTTCACCAATATGCTCGACAATGGGAAAAGGACCAATATAGCGGGGACTCAACTTCCCACGCCTACCGAAGCACTTCACGCCCTTCATGGGGGAGATTTGCAAAAACACCCGATCTTCTACAGTAAAGCTGAGGTGTTGTCTTCTCCAATCGACATAACTCTTCTGCCGACTCTAAATCGCCAGCATCTTCTGTCGGACTAGATGCACCACCTCAGTAAACTGCTGCACCAAATTTGGTCCTGTCAGGACATGCTTGCCCACCTCGAACCAATCAAGCGGAGTCCGACAAGGTCACTTGTACAACGCCTCATAAATAGCCATACCAATGCTCGAATGATAGCCGTTGTTGTAGGCAAACTCCACTAATGGTAAATGGTGGATCCAACTCCCTGGCCACTCCAGGCAACACGATCTCAACATATCCTCCAAAGTCTGGATGGTCCTCTCAGACTGACCGTCCGACTGAGGATGGTAAGCCGAGCTAAACGCTAACTCCGTGCCTAGAGCTCTCTGGAAGCTCCTCCTGAATCCTGAAGTGAAGCGAGGATCACGATCAGACACAATGGAGGTAGGGACTCCATGCAACGGAACGATCCGCTCCACATATAGACGGGCCAACTTATGCACATTCCAACCGACCTTGATCGGCAACAACCGAGCCATCTTCGTCAGTCTATCCACGAGTAACCAGATACTATCATGCCCACTGGATGCCCTCGGTAACCCAACCATAAAATCAGTGGTCACGTGATCCCACTTCCACGCGTGAATCTCCAAGGGCTGAAGTGTACCACCCGGTTGCTGGTGTTCCGCCTTCACCTACTGATAGACCAAATACTTGGCCACAAACTCTGCAACATCTCTCTTCATCCTAGGCCACCAAAATTGTCTCTGCAAATTCGGGTACATCTTCTCTGATCCCGGATGCACGGCATACCGGCTCCCATGAGCCTCTCGTAACACCGTGCTCCTCACCTACTCCTCGGCTGGGATGTACAGCCTACCTTGGAACCTCACAGCTCCATCCTCACCAAACTCCACCTCGGCCCACGACAAAATTAGAGGCAGCTCGAGGTCCACACGCTGAGCCTTAGTCACCTGATGACTAATAGCTGGCGTGACAGTCAGTCTCACAAGAACAATTGAACCCTGATCCAGTGGGATCTTGAGCCTAAAAGTCATGGCCGGCACCTGTTCCTATAACCTCCACTTCATGAACAACATCTGACTGACCACCACTTTCCTGCTCAATGCATCAACCACGACATTCATCCTACCAGGCTGATACGATATAGTGAAATCATAATCCTTCATGTACTCCATCCACCTCCTCTGCCTGAGGTTAAGATCCTTCTAGGTGAACACATACCTCAAACTCTGATAGTCAGTGAAAATCTTAAACTTCTCGTCGTATAGATAATGCCTCCAGATCTTTAGAGCGAAAATCACTGCCATCAACTCAAGATCATGAGTAGGATAGTTCTCTTCATGTGGCTTTAACTGACGAGATGCATACGCGACAAATCGATCATGCTGCATCAGCACGGCACCCAAACCTACCCTGAAAGCGTCTATACACACCATAAAACCTCCCGATCCCGAAGGTAACACCAACACCAGAGCTGTAGTGAGCAATCTCTTCAGCTTCATAAAGCTTTGCTCACACTCCTCCGACCAGACAAACGGCACATCCTTCCATGTGAGTGTGGTCATCGGGGCCTTAATACGAGCAAAATGCTGAATGAATCTCCTATAATAGCCTGCAAGCCCCAAAAAGTTCCGAATCTCTGTGACAGAATAGAACTTAGCCTCGGCCACTGCATTACTACCTCGACCTTGGCGGGGTCCACGGAAATACCATCACCAGAAATCACGTGTCCCAAAAAGTGCACCTCACAAAGCCAGAACTCGCACCTACTGAGCTTCGCATAAAACTGGTGATCTCGTAACGTCTGCAGCACCACACCCAAATGGTACGCGTGCTCCTCGGTAAACCGCGAATAAACAAGGATGTCATCCACAAATATGACCACGAACTGCTCCAGATACGGATGGAACACCCTCTGCATCAAGTCTATGAAGGCTGCGGGGGCATTGGTGAGCCCGAACGGCATCACCAAGAACTCATAATGCCTGTACCTCGTACTGAACACAGTCTTCTCAACACCAGACTCGCGAATTATCAGCTGATAGTACCCAGACCGCAAATCAATCCATGAGAACACTCGCGCAGACTGAGGCTGGTCAAACAAGTCATCAATCCGCGGCAACGGATACTTGTTCTTGATGGTCACCTCATTCAGCTACCGGTAGTCGATGCACAACCGCAAGCTATCGTCCTTCTTCTTCACGAACAACACCGGCGCACCCCAAGAGGAAAAGCTAAGACGAATGTAACCCTTGGCCAGCAGCTCCTGCAACTGCGCCCTCAACTCTCTCAACTCAACGGGGGCCATATGGTAGGGAGCCTTCGCCAAAGGTCTCGTACCAGGCACAATCTCGATCACAAAATCAATCTCCCGTTGGGGAGGCAATCCAGGTAAGTCCTCCAAAAAAATATCGGGGAACTCGCACACCACCGGGATGTCCTTGACATCCGGCTCCATCCGGTCTGCCACAATCACGGAGGCGAGAAAACCCTGACAACCCGCATCAAGCAAACAACGAGCTCGAATCACAGAAATAAGAAAGCGGGAAGAGGAAGACCAGATACCTTGGAAATAGAAGGTGGGTCCATGAAGTCGCCATAAATAAACCCTCTTCGAGTCACAATCCACCAACACATGATGTGTCTCGAGCCAATCCATGCCCAAAATCACATCAAAGTCCTGAAGCGGCAACACATAGAGCCTAGCTAGCAAACTCTTCCCTTCCACCCACACATGAACCTCATCGAAAAAATACGGAGTGATCATAAAATCACCCGTAGGTAACTCTACTGCCAAATCACAGGACAACTGGGTCACCGGCTCCTCAATGCTCACCGTGAAATCCTCCGAAATAAACAAATTAGACGCACCAGAATCGAACAAAACCTGAGCCGCACAACCCAAAATCTGAACGGTACCTTCCACAAGCTGCGACACCACTGCCTCTGCCCTGGACATGTGTGTGATCTGTCCTCGAGCTCTCTGCCTGCCTCCCACACTAGCTGACTTGGGTAGCGGTGGATACTGTCGCTGCTGCTACTATTGCTGCCTCTACTGCGGGGGAACCTGCTGCTGCTGAGGAAACTACTGCTACTGCTGCCTCTGAGGATAGTCACGCGCCATATGCCCTGGCTGGTCACACCGGAAACAAACTATCGGTGTTGTGCATTGCCTACCTGGATGGTACTCGCTACACCGTGGGCACGGTCCTCGCGATCCACCCACTGATCCCTGACGCTGACAAGAAATCGACTGCTGTACACTGCCCCATGACGCCTGCCCCTGATCCTTGTGCTTCTTATGGAAATTCTTCTTAAGGAACTTCTTGACCTTCGAGCCAAAAGACACAGATCCTGTCACCGACACTGTCGGTGCTGGCGCTCCTGAACCACCCGACACATGCTGAAAGGAACCCTACTGCTGGGTAGCTGACTACTAGCTGCGACCCAACAAAGACTACCCCTGACTAATCGGTCCTGGAGTCCTCTGCATATCCATCTCCAAAGAAGCCGCAACACGAGACGATGTCTCCAGATCAGTGGCCGCATTCGCGATCAGATGCTGCCTCAGCTCCTGTCTCAAGCCCTGCACGAACTGTGTGGTCTTCACCCTCTCATGCTCCATGATATGAGGTGCATACTGTGGACGTCAAAAAATGATGATGATCATACGACATGCACGTCTCAGCACTCGAGAGCAAGTCGAAGATGGAAAGGCTGAATAAACCCTGTGCCTCCTCCAAGCAGGACGAATACCTACCCGGTGCTCCGCCACCCGACAAAGAATCCCCTCGTGTTGAAGAGACAGCCCCGGCTCTCCAGTCGGCATTGCCAAAGGCTGAATCAAAAGAAACTCGGGAATTCGAACACGTGTTCGGCACGCGCCGGGGATCACTCGAAGTTCCAAATCGGGATGCAGAGGCCCTGAACTAAACACCCCGACGGCGGTGCATTACGACTAAAGCAATACAGGAGGATAAGCATCCATCCGAATAGCCGCGAAGCCGAGACGAAGTCTAAACCGGCGCGCCCTTATATGGTCTTTAAACCGGCGCGCCCCCTCCAATAGCCTTAAACCGGCGCGCCCGTAAGGGGGCCTTAAACCGGCGCGCCCTTTACAAGATGCTAGTCCGGCGCGCCCCGTGAACTCCCTTGCTTTATGTTAAAACGGCATGCTCCCGTTGAAGGGTCACCCCTTTGAATGCACTAAACTGGCGCGCCCATCTTGGAGTGCTAATACGGCGCGCTTAGTTTAGAAACAAGCCTTTCTCTGAGGCCTTTATCCGGCGTGCAGTGAAGCCATCCCGTCATCAATGCGGTCCCCTGTTTCCTGGGAACGGCATGATGACGAACAAGCCTAAAATGGTTAAAGCTCCCACTTCGATCCGGCGGGCAACCGAGCATATGCCGTGAATGGAAGTTCTCGAGCCCCATCCCGCCTTGTGCTCATTCCGTCCGTCGGCCGGCCATTCTTCAGCAAATGATGATAGCAACGTGGCTCACGGCGGATGTGCCAGCGGAGGAGGGGGCCATGCCTCTGCCCCTCTCCCGATCACACTGTAGCCGCGGCGGAGGTGACGTCCACGACAACGGCACTCGACACGGTGACCCCAGCGACGTCAGCAACGGCAACTGCGAACAGAACAAAAGCCATAAAAACGGGAAGCTTGCTTCCCTGCTCTCCCTATAAATACAAGCCCCAGGCAAGAAGCAAAAGAGGAGGGACGCTCTACTGACGGCGAAGCCCTGCTCCGAAGAGTGAAGAGAGATAAGAGGGTGAAAGAAAGAAGGAGAGGTGAGGGGAAGAGAGCTCCCTTCCCTCCTTTGTCTTTGCATTTCCTTCTGCCCCCTTTGATTTCCTTTTGGTGATCTTCATATGTAGACCTTTATCTTCGTATTCCCTTTCAATGTAAGCGGAGTTTGGTCTGTTGTGAAATGAAAGGAAAACTCCCCTTTGGGAGATCTTGATGCCCCAATCCCCCTCAATACTCAGCACATAGTGGCTCTGTTTTTTTCTCCCTACCGCCGTGTTCTTGTGTCGACTTCGGCTCTCACGTGGTCTTCAGCCACGCGATCACGGCAACCCTCGGGTCGTCGGAGTTCCTTTGTAGGCTGGCCCTCAGGACCTCCGGCCCCGAACGGGGGGAGTCGATACGATCGCAACAACCCATGGGTCACCGGTTTCCCTTGTAGGCTAGCCCTCGGGATCTCCGGCCCCTGATGGGGTAATTTTACTGCTGTCGTTGCTTAGCACACACCGGGATGTTTCGGGGCCGTCGGAGTTCTCTCCGCATGGCGCGCCCCATATTTTCCCCCATACCCTTCCGATCTAGGGGAGGTGCTGCCCGATTTTCATCAGGATCAAGAACACCAAGAACAATGAATAAATGTATCATAGAATTTGCCTACGGGTGAAAGAAAAGAAACACACAGTAATCCGGCGCGGGTTAATCCGGCGGGGGGGCGCGGGTTAATCCGGCGCGGTACCCCCCCGCGCCGGTTTAACCCCTCACTCAAAACCCATATTTTTTCCCTTGCAGCAATCCGGCGCGCCCCCTTGTACTAGTCCATTTAACCGGCGCGCCCCCCCTTCCTGGGCCTTAACCGGCGCGCCCCCCTTCCTGGACTTTAACCGGCGCACCCCCCCTTGAACTCCCTTAAACCGGCGCGCCCTTCAGCCCCCTTGTAGTGTCCTTAAACCGGCGCGCCCTTCCCCTTTGTGGCATCCTTAACCGGCGCGCCCCCCTTCAATATCACTTAATCCGGCGGGCCTGGAAGAGAGAAGGTGATCAAGAAAATAAAAGAAAACATGCAATTCAAGCTAATAGAAAACTAATCAAAAGTCTCCCCTCCACTATAATCCAAATTTTGTTCCGGGGGCGCTGCCCCCGAAAACCCCTGCAAGGGGCGTTGCCCCCTTGACCCCCACGACCTGACCGGGCAGGTCGAACCCCGCGACCTGACCACGTAGGTCGATCCGCGTGCGAGGGCGCACGTTGCCGAGTTTTGGCTTTACACTTAACAACCCGCTCCCCCGGACTGTGCGTGAAGAGAAAAGCAATGATGCCCAGTGGTATCGGACGTGGACCTCGGGATCCCCGACATGGTCATGATCCGTGCACCTCTTGGGCCGATAGTTCATCAGCTTGACCCACTTCTTCCGGGATCCGATCCCGCACCCACGTGAAGTGTGCCGTACCTACGGCAGATATCCGAATGTCTTTGTTGTTACCTTCGATGCTTCGAATATGGACTCTCGACCGAATACTGGATTGTCTGTTAGTGACTGATATATATATATATATATATATATATATATACCGGGATCTAATCCCGCACTTTCATTAAATTCGCCGCACTCGCAGCAAGTATTTGTATGGTTTTGAACACCGTTTTGCGTACCGATGCGGAGGGTTTAAATCATGTCAACCCAACTCGCATGCTTTAATGAAAAACGATCTTTAGGTCATTTGACCCCTTTTCTTGGCGATTAATCAGAGGTCTTCCCTTCACCGAGGGCATGTAATTAACGTCGTGGCCTTTATGGCGCGGCGGGTCTCCAGTCCCGACCCGATATCCACAATCGTCTGATCAGTCAGATGGAGCGCACCCCGGGCTTCGGACCACTCCAGTCTCGAAGCCCAAACACATTGTCACCTAGGTGACTGGCACGCCCTCGCACTAGATAAACCGATAAAAAGAACACCGATATCCCACGATATTTTCAACCCAATGAAATCCAGTGCGTTCCACAAGCTGGCACGCCCGGTGGGACTGGACTACCTCTCATCTTTTCGCCGAGATTAGGGGCCCAATGGCCTTTTCCGAAGTCTTAACTTCCGCATTTTTGAAATTGCAGGAGGGATCCATTTCTGAAGAACCGATGGCTGTCACTTTCGGTCCATTGGTTGTGGCGAGCCATGCCGAGCATGGCTACTTGGCAGTGCCGATCCAGTTCGGCGATTTTCCCCCGGTCGTTGGCTTCCCCAACTTCTTCGGGGTTATGTTCGTGGACCTCTTGGATGTCAAGGAGGTCGAGCCCGTCGCCCCCGTGGAGGAGACACCAGAAGCTGTGAAGATGGTGGGCTACTATGTCCACCACATTGAAGCAAAGAAGAAATGCACCTCGGCTGCCAGGAGGGCGGCAAGGAGAACCACTAGCACGCCCCAAGGTCGGCTTTCCCTCTCGGGCAAATCCGTAATGATCGGAGGAGTCCGAGTATACCTGAATGGCCGTCAGGCCACGATCTCACCAGATAGGGTAATCCCGATGGTGCCGGTGCACAACCAATTCCAAGCACTGGCCCGGGAGCGAGAAGACCGCATCAGGTCCATGCCAAAGCAAGAGTCGGCCCAGAAGCTGACTAAATTCAAGCAAGCATGGGTCCCCATCAGGCGGGCCCCAGCCTCAACTCAACTGGAGCTCGTCAGGACTGACCGGCTCGAGAAAAAGATGAAGGAAGATGAAGAAGAGAAGATTGAGGCGTCGGCTCAAGCGTCTCAAAGACCTGCCTTCCGTACTCACGGTCGGCAGGCGAACATCTATTTGAAGGAAAGAAGATACAACATGATGCACGAACGGAGGTGTCTCGCCTATAGACCGCCAGTGCAAGCATCACCACCAACTGTCTGCCCCAGCCGGGGAGAAGACGACATCACTCAAGCCGTGAGGGGATATCTCCATAGCCTTGGAAACACCCTCTTGGGAACTCAGCGGCTCCTAGAAGCCGTGAATGATGCTGAAAGAAACCGGAAGCAACAAGTTAACCCGGAAGATATCGAAGATGCGGAGTCAGGGTGCTATGGGTCACCGCTCTGTGAAGAAGCACCACCAAGAGTCTCAGTGTTTGACAGGCTAACCTTTCCTAGACTGACAACCAGGGAGGCGGCTCGAAGAAACCAAAAGATGCGGGTTTATACCTGTAATATGGCCGGAGTGGCCAACCAATATGGAGCCCTACCTGAAGACCAAGAAGAGATGGCCAGGTTGGCTGGCAGGTCGGGTCCCCTCACCAGAAGAGGAGCAGCTGCAACTGAGATAATACAAGCCCTCGCCGGTGAAACAAGTTCAGATGCGGTCGCCATGGCGGCGAACGTGATTACCACTGGGGATGAAGGAGAAAGGGTAGCACCTTCTCTAGATACTCTGACAGAAGGGGGAGGCCAAGCTCCTAGCCCTTCCACCTCCGACCCGGCGATGCTGATGCTGCTTCAAGCCTATCGACAGGAGATCGAAGCTCTGAAGCGACAGGTGGGCGAACTGACCATGCATGCTTCCACATCGAAGCAAGTCGAACCATCTCCAGAAACATCCAGGCAAGGCGCTGGAGAATTTGAGGTTTCACCCCAGGTGACGGCCTCTCAGCCAATCCCCAACTATGCTGGGGGCACGGCCCCAATGACCCCTTCGGCTCCTCAACACCAAGGCACCGCCACTATACCCCAGGCGACGGTGTTGACGACGCCACAGATGCAGTCAGCTCATTTCTACCCAGAAGCAGTGGATCCGGTAACGGCTAACAAGCTCATGATTGAGCAGATAGTCGAGATGAAGCTGGCCGATCGGGGAAGTGAAGAATATGCCTCATATGATGTGTACAAGGTACCCTACCCTGTCCATCATGCGGGGAAGAGATTGCCTCCTGGTGTTAGCAAGCCGCCAAAGTTTGACAAATTTAATGGCCAGGGGTCACCGAAGGAGCACATAGCCTATTACGTCAATGTGATGGGTGATCTGGCGACTGATAAATCGTACCTGGTGAAGTTCTTTGGGTCCTCGCTCACAGGGCTCGCCTTCGAATGGTACTCGAACTTGCCGGCGGGGTCTGTTAATGACTGGCCAGATTTGCAAAGAAAATTTCGGGAGCGGTTCCACGTCACCGAAAGAGAGGTCACAGTGGCCGAGCTCTATGCAACCAGGTAGAAGAATGATGAAACTGCTCTAGAATTCATCAAGAGATGGCGGAACCTCAGCATGAGGTGTAGACGCCCGCCACACCAAGAAGATGCGGTTCAGATCTGCAAGCAGAATTTGAAGCGTGAAGTTTTCAAGAAAATGATCGGGATGGAGATCAAGTCATTTGATCGATTAAATAATGTGGTGGTGGAAATTGAGTCCTACCTCTCCAAATACTCTCCCGCACCGGCCACCTCAGCCCAAAAAGGAAAATCAATTGAGAAGCGGTCCGTCCCCAAAGAAGTCAACACTGTCGACTTCAAGGATTTCGAGAAGTAGAAGGACACTGATAAAGGAGTCACCAGTGCTCCTCCGGCCAAGCAGGCTGAACAACAAGAGGCCGCCTCTTTGCGGTCAAGAATGAAGAAACTTTACTCCTTCCCGAAGGAGAAGACCTGGGTCATCTTCGAGTGGGCCACCAAATATAACAAAATTACTCTCCTGGAGCCGAAGAGACCCGGTGACATCAAGAGGAAAGATGATCCTCGATTTTGTCCATACCATCAGATGCTCGGGCACACCCTCGAAGACTGTTACGTCTTCAAAGACATAATTGAAGGCATGATCAGGAAGGGAGAGCTCCAGATGGGCGAACACAAGGTGGACCCGCCCCGCCCGCATGAGTTGCCAGTGCTGGGGGCAACCGTAAATATGATATCCTTATATCAACAACTACCCGAAGAAGTGTCAGATACTTGTACAAAGCACACCTATGAGGCATTTGTTCTCGCTCCCGCAGAGAGCCAGGGAGATTGGCAGATGGTGCCAAAGAAGACAAGAAGAAAGTCGACATCCCGCCCTACCCCGGGAGTCCGAATTCATGGCGTCACGCCTCAGCCACCACCACCGGTTGTAACCCCGGTCTGGTATGAAACTGCTCCTCAGTTGGTCCTCTGAAGAATGACTGACAACAGGAAGAAGCCACTCTTGTTGCGGATGCACATGCAAGTCAGCCCGGCGGTTAAACGGCTGCAGGCGATCATTGGCGGGTTAGAAGAATATGAACAACCCAAGATCCAGCCAGTGCGGCTGAAGGAATATGTCCCCTGGGAACATTTTGAATCCCTAAAATTGGCTGAAGAAGCTGAAGCTGAAACACAAGAAACCGGCATATGGGATGAACTTCCCCGAGAACAGCTTCCAGCTGTAAAAGAAGAGAAGAAGAAAAAGAAGAAGAAGCTGAAGAATAAAAGAAAATGCAGCTTTTTGTCTTGCAATACCTTGTCGGCCTTGTTCAACATGGCCCAAAACTCTGAGGAGGAGGGAGAAGAAGAAATATGCTTCGCACCTACCGAAGCAAACCAAGTCGAGGCCTCTACTTCCCAACATGTCACCAGGTCTGGGAGAAGGTGGGGACGTTTGCCCCTGGCCAATCACAATATTATATTCAGGGGCGAGCGGCCATACCAAATCCCCGAACCTGAAGTGAAGGGCGCAGCAATCCCGCCTCCATCGGGCTTGTACCCTGAAGATGCAGCAGGCGAAGTGGTACCCTCATTCGCCGAATTTTTGCTCGCAAAGAAGAGCAAACAACCATACCAACAGCCCGGGTCCAAGGCCAAGAGCACTCTTGCCTCCACCTCGGGAATGCCCCCTCTGGCGAATAAAGAAGATGAGGGCGCCACCCCTGTGGCCCAGCCCGTACAAATGAAAGAACCAGCCGACCAAGCAAGCCGGAGTCGGGCGGCCCCCGAAGAAGATAAACTATCTTCCCCGCCGACTCCTCCGGCACCAGAACATGGCAAGCATAGCAAAGCCGAAGAAGCAAAGTTAGCTAACGTCCGGGCCGGCACTCGAATATTGAAACAATTGAAAAGAATCCCAGCAAGATTCAGTGTCTGGGAGATACTCTCCCTGGATGAGGAAACCAGGCAGGCTGTCATTGCGGCTCTGCAAACCCCGGCGCATTATGAAAGCTATTTTGCTGAGATGCAGTTGGGAACAACCATCACCTTCACCGAAGAAGACATGCTCTTTCCTTCGGTCAGCCACAACAGACCCTTGTACATGAGGGGGCAGTTGAACGGCCAGCCTATAAACAGGATCTTGGTCGATACAGGGGCAGCAGTAAACATATTCTGCTACCAGGTTTACCAGAAATATTACTTCAATATGCACCTGATCAAGGTTAGGGATATGAAGATAACTGGGTTCAACCAGAAGTCAGAAGTTCCCATGGGTGTAGCAGAGTTCGAGCTGTCACTAGGAGACTTCACCACCAAAGTGCAGTTCCACGTCATCAACTCCGATACCACATATAAAGCATTGCTCGGCCGACCGTGGCTGCATCAGAATCGGATAGTGTCTTCAACCCTGCACCAGTGCATTAAGTACTCCCGGAATGGAAAAGAAGAAAGAATATTCGCAGACTTACACCCCTTTGAGGTGTTTGAATGCCACCTGCTCGATGCTGCACTTTACATGGAGGAGCCGAAGCAGAATCCCCAGCCGACTCAAAGCAAAGAAAAGGAGATAGCAGAGGACGACGACTGGTTCCCTCCACCACCGCCCGACTATGTGGCACCGCAGGAAGTGTCACACATTTCTAAAGTTGAAGGCGTGGTTCGAGCCATCCCCTCTAATATTTACCTCAAGACAGGAGTGCCGAAGCTTGAGGATTTACCTGGGTATGTGAAGGTCCCTCCGGGGATCACAAATCCACCCACAGATTTAGACTGTCAAACAGTCGAATTCTTGAAGGTGTGGGAGGTGCCCAACGCAGAGGGCCCACCTACGATGTTCTATGTGGCTGATGAACATCCAGTGAAAGGGGATGATGATTGTAAATTCCCCGAAGAAATCCGTGACCCGGTCGGCCCAATCATGGGACTTCCGGATATATCCAGCAGAGTGGTGAAAATGGCTAGAGGGCAACAGCTGCCCTTCTTTCAGACTGACAGTCGGAATCAAATGTTCAAGAAGCTGTGGTATCCACCGAACCTGGATAGGGAACTCCTGAAGATTACCCAGCACCCTGGTTTGGGTTTCTCAGCAGAAGAATTCTATGAAGCAAACATGATAGCCATCTCAGCTCAAGTTGGCGACGGTCCCCCAGAAGACACAGATGCACTAGAAACCAAGAGCAAAGAGCAGAATACGACTTCAGCCGACAAAGCTCAAGATGAAGAAGTGTTCCTCCAGAACCCACCTCTAAGCAGGGATATAGAGGGGGTGCCATCGACTTCCGAGGCACCACTCCCAGATAGTCACGGTGGCGGGGCGTTGCTACCTCCACTCGATGTCAGAACGGAAGATAGCAGTCCAAGCTACACTCCAGATTTCTCCCTTTGTGACCCTGTTATGCTCGCAATATGTTATGAGCAGCAACAGGAGATCGAAATGTTGAAGGCGCAGTTGGCCAAGATGATTGAACTACTGTCCGGTCTTATCGAGGGTATCCACCTCCGGGAGGGCAGATCCATGAACCCGGGGGGCTCCTATGCCACCACGGAAAGATGGGAGAATCAGTCCCTGACCACCAACTTTAGTGCTTTTATGCACTCAAGGAGGAAGGCGAAAGAAATAGCCGGCCCTTCAACTAGCCGGCCGGCGGAACGAGTCCTCACGTTGCAGGAGAAGATGAAGAAGCCTTATTCCTTCCCGAGGGATAAAACTCGGGAGATCTTTAAATGGGCTTGCCACTATAGCAGGGTTACCTTGCCAAAGTCCAAAAGGCCAGAGGATGCTACAAGGAGTGATGACCCTAAATTCTGCCTCTACCATCGAATCCTTGGCCACCCTATAGAAGATTGCTATGTCTTCAAGGATATCGCCTAGAACCTAATCAAGAGAGGAGAATTGAAGATGGAGGATTATGAGGTGAAGCCCCCACAACCCCATGAAGCAACTGTCTGTGAAAAGGGAGTCCATGTGGTTTCCCTCCTCGCAGAGGTCACAAGCCCGGCCGGTGAGAGATGTCCTGAAGCAGATTGCCTTCAGCCTGACTCCACCTTGCCCTCACTACTCGGCGGGTTACATCAGGAAATTGAAAGGCTAGAGGAGCACCTAGCCGAAATAAGTATGCGCTGGTTTGACCCAGCAGGGGACATCCTCCCTCAGCAATGTAGTCACTCAAGCCCGGAGCACTTCCTCATGACCAGGGCAGAACTCTACAGCCACAGGCAAGAAGATGATGGGCCCGTCCTGGACTACATCAGAAAGTGGAGAAGCCTCTATGTGAGATGCATGTCCCCGTTAAGCCACGAGGTTGCCACTTGGGCTTGTGGGGAAAGTCTAAAGAAGGATATTCAGCAGCGGATGGTCGGCCTTAACGTCCACTCCCTTGATCACTTGGCCATGATAGCGGCTGATATTGAAGCCTTCCTAAAAAAATACCATCCTGCCATCACCCTGGCAAGACAAGAAGACAAACCTGGAGGTGTCAACTTCAGCACTTCTGGGCATTCGAAGGAGAAGACAAAGGAGGTAGCCAATCCTTCAACCAATCAACCGGCCTCATTGCGAGAGAAAATGAGGAGGCCTTATTCCTTCCCAAGACATAAAACTCAGAGGATTTTTGAATGGGCTTGTCGTTACGGTAAGATTACCTTGCCAGAATCCAAAAGGCCAGAGGATGTCGAACGAAGCGACGACCCCGAATTTTGTCCTTATCATCGGGTGCTGGGGCATCCTATTGAAAATTGTTATGTATTCAAAAATATCGCTCAAGGCCTAATCAGGAAGGGCGAACTAAGGCTGGGAAAATATGAAGTGTACCCACCGCGTCCGCATGACGTGGTCGTTTATAGAAGCGGGGTCCACATGATCTCTTTGCTCACGGAGGTCGCAAGCCCCGCCGATGGAAGACGTCCGGAAGCCAGTGAAGCACCCCTTTCAACCCCTCTGAAAGAAGATGACAAAGCCCTGCCACTAAGCGGGGTGGTACAAGAAGACATCTATGATGCCCTCGAGGCTGAAGAAGACGATGAAGGCTTCATCGACTTGCAACCGGCTCCCCCGGAGATAGAAGATGGTGGCCAAGCCACTGTTGATGAGCTGATCGAAGTGGATCTGGGTACAAAAGATGACCCCAGACCAACATTCCTCAGCGCCCTCCTTCTCCCAGAAGAGAGAGAGCGATACATCAAGCTCCTACAAGAGTTCCGAGACTGTTTTGCTTGGAACTACAAAGAAATGCCGGGCCTCAACCCGATGATTACTCAGCATATGTTGGCCATTGACCCCAAGGCCGAACCAGTGAAGCAGTCACCCCGGCGAATGAGGCCGGAACTGATAAGCCAAGTTTGCAAGGAAGTCGACAAGCTCATAGACGTTGACTTCGTAGCAGAAAACCAGTATACCACCTGGCTGGCCAATATTGTGCCCGTCAAGAAGAAGAACGGCCAGATCCGGATATGTGTGGACTTCCGGGACCTGAACAAGGCTTGTCCGAAAGATGATTTTCCGGTGCCCGTCACTGAAGTCATGATCGATGCCACCACTGGCCATGAAGCCTTATCTTTCATGGACGGGTCATCCGGATACAACCAGATATGGATAGCCGAGCATGATAGAATTCATACGGCTTTCCGATCACCCAAGGGGATATTCCACTATAAAAGGATGCCTTTTGGCCTCAAGAATGTTGGCGCCACTTATCAAAGGGCGATGACCAAGATATTTGATGAATTGCTCTATGACAAGGTCGAATGCTACATCGACGACTTGGTTGTCAAGACCCAAAAGAAAGAAGATCACCTGAGTGACCTCAGGGTTATATTTCAAAGGCTCCGATAATACGAGCTGAAGATGAACCCGCTGAAGTGCGCCTTCGGCGTTTCCAGTGGGAGGTTTCTGGGCTTCATTGTCCGATATAAGGGGATTGAAATAGACCCCTCCAAGATAAAGGCCATTCAGGAGATGCCGCCTCCGAAGAACCTGACGGAACTACGATCACTGCAGGGTCGATTGGCCTATATCCGCAGGTTCATCTCCAACCTGTCCGGCCGATGTCAACCATTTCATAAGTTGATGATGAAAGATGCGCCATTCGACTGGAATCAAGAATGCCATAAGGCTTTTGATAAGTTAAGGAATACTTGAAGACCCCACCAGTGCTGGGGGCACCTGTCAAAGGGCGGCCGCTAATTCTCTACATAGCCGCCACTGAATGTTCACTTGGGGCAATGTTGGCTCAAAACAACGACGAGGGAAAGGAGCAGGCACTTTATTACCTCAGTCAAAGACTGGTCGGGGCAGAAGCAAAGTATACCCCGATCGAGAAAGTTTGTCTTGCCTTGGTCTTTGCGGCCAAGAAAATGAGGCATTACATGCTCTCACATGAAATACAGCTGATATCAAGGGCCGATCCAGCCAAACATCTCTTGTCCCAGCCGGCGCTGAAAGGGCGACTGGGGAAGTGGGCCGTCATTTTGATGGAATTTGATATTACATATGTGCCGCAAAAGGCTATTAAAGGCCAGGCGATAGCAGATTTCTTTGCAGCACACCCTGTGCCTGAGAATTCCCCGCTTGTCACGAAACTTCCGGAAGATGAAACACTGGAAGTGGACCAAGTCCGTCAAGCCATATGGCAGTTATACTTCGACGGAGCATCCAGAACTGAAACATCTCAATCAGGGCATGCGAGGATAAGGGCTGGAGCAGGCATCGTCCTCAAATCCCCAGAAGGAGAAGTGTTGCATACATCGTGTTCGATCAACAAACCGTGCACGAACAATGAAGCAGAATATGAGGCCTTGATTATCGGTCTTCAGATAGCCCTCCACATGGAGATCCGAATGCTGCAGGTGTTTGGTGATTCTATGCTGATTGTCAAGCAGATACAAGGAGAGTTCGACGTCCGGAAGCCCGGGTTACTTCCGTATTGCGCCAAGGCGAAGAAGCTCATGGGGCGGTTCTACTTCATTGAAGTAGGCCATGTCGTCCGAAGCCAGAATGCCCAGGCTGATGCACTAGCAAAATTAGCAAGCTCACTGGCGGCCCTGCCAGGCGAATCCCTCAACATAACAGTCATAAACAGGCGCCAGGTCCCCAGCATGATAGAGGAGCCAGGTGACGAAGAAGAATATGAAGCTGCGACAACAGAAACAACTAACTCTCCTGATTGGAGGGAACCCCTAATGAAATGGTTTGAACACCAAGAATTGCCCAAGCAGAGGGAAGAAAGGATCAGATTGATCAGAACAAAAGATTCTTATGAAGTCAGAAATGGAACTCTGTTCCGAACCATGGCTGATGCCGGAAGAAAGGTGCTCCTCCGATGTATATCCATGGAGGAGGCTTGGGTGGTTATGAAGGAAGTTCACGCCGGGTCGGCCGGTGCTCATCAAGCTGGGCCGAAAATGAAGATTGAAGTTAAGAAGCTAGGATATTACTGGCCGACTATGTTCGATGACTGCTGCAAGTATGCCAAGTCATGTCATAAATGCCAGCAGCATGCTGTGATCCCAAGAAGACCTCCAGCTCATTTGCACCCAACGGTGCCCAGTTGGCCTTTTGCTCAATGGGGTACTGATGTTGTGGGCCCGCTTCCCGCGTCTTCAGCGGGATGCAAATACATTCTAGCAGCAACAGATTACTTCTCTCGCTGGGCTGAAGCTGTGGCTCTAAGAGAAGTGACGGGATAAATCGTGGCCAGATTCGTCCGTCGAAATATCATATTCCGATTCGACGTGCCCGATCGAATTGTCTCTGACAACGGAAGCCACTTCCGAAACCAAAAGGTCTATAGATTGGCCGATAAATTCAAGATTGATTGGAGGACGTCCACTCCGTATAATCCGTAGGCAAACGGGTTAGCGGAAGCCTTCAACAAGACACTATGCACACTTCTTGCCAAGACGGTCAGCTCTAGCAAGAAGGATTGGGAAGACAGGATGTATGAAGCACTATGGGCGTACCGCACCGTGTACAAGACCCCCACGGGTTGCTCACCATTCTCCTTGGTGTACGGCTCAGAAGCGGTCGTCCCGATAGAGCTGGAGATACCCTCACTACGAGTGGCGACCCAGCACGAATTAGTCAAAGATGGCCAAGCCAATATAGAAAGAAGACTGGAGGAGCTCTCCGATCTGGAAGGACGGCGGCTCAGAGCCCAGCAGAACATACAGGTCTACCAGGCCCGTATGACCCGGGCCTTTGACAAACTCGTCAAAGAACGTGAATTCAAGAAGGGAGACCTAGTCATGGTCAAGCGAAGAGAAGTCATGGCGGCCAACCCCAAAGGCAAACTGAATGAAAACTGGACAGGACCTTATGTGGTCTAGAAAGTCTATGAAGGCAGTGCTTATGTCATCGTCAACCACCGGGGGGAAATTCAATTCTCACCACTCAATGGGAAACACTTGAAACTATACCATGCGCCGCTTCCCCAGCTCGGTGATCAACTGAAACCAATACCCCACAATGAAGAGAATTCCGTCATGGAGCTTTTTACATAAAGCACCCGAAAACTCAACTCGGCACCCGTGGCCCTCCGAGGCCTCAACCGAGTAACATGGCTTAGACCTTCCGCCTAAGCCGGTTAAACCTGATTCCATTGCGTTGATATGAACCCAATGTCGACGATACTATCATACCTTTGTGATCCGGTCCCACCGTGATCATCAAAAAAAAAGAAAAGAAAAAAAAGAAAAAAAAGAAAAAAGGAAAAAAAGAAAAAAAAAGAAAAAAAAAGAAAAAAAAAGAAGAAGGAAAAGAAAAAGAATAAGAAAGAAGTTGTTCCTTAGTGTTACTTTACTCGGCATCTTCGCCGAAAGCTCCGATGTAGACCTTTCGTCTGGGTCGGAAGAAAACTAAAATCCTTGCGTTAATGCAATCCCAGCATTGACGAATCCACTTTACTCGGCATCTTCGCCGAAAGCTCCGATGTAGACCTTTCGTCTGGGTCGGAAGAAAACTAAAATCCTTGCGTTAATGCGATCCTAGCATTGACGAATCCACTTTACGCGGCACCCTCGCCGAAAGCTCCGGTTTAGACCTTTCGTCTGGGTCGGAAGAAAACTAAAATCCTTGCGTTAATGCAATCCCAGCATTGACGAATTCACTTTACTCGGCATCTTCGCCGAAAGCTCCGATGTAGACCTTTCATCTGGGTCGGAAGAAAACCAAAATCCTTGCGTTAATGTAATCCCAGCATTGACGAATCCACTTTATGCGGCACCCTCGCCGAAAGCTCCGGTTTAGACCTTTCGTCTGGGTCGGAAGAAAACTGAAATCCTTGCGTTGATGTAATCCCAGCATTGACGAATCCACTTTATGCGGCACCCTCGCCGAAAGCTCCGGTTCAGACCTTTCGTCTGGGTCGGAAGAAAACTGAAATCCTTGCGATGATGTAATCCCAGCATTGACGAATCCACTCTACTCGGCACCCTCGCCGAAAGCTCCGGTTTAGACCTTTCGTCTGGGTCGGAAGAAAACTGAAATCCTTGCGTTGGTGCAGTCCCAGCATTGACGAATTTACCTTACTCGGCACCCTCGCCGAAAGCTTCGGTTTAGACCTTTCGTCTAGGTCGGAAGAAAACTAAAAACCTTGCGTTGATGTAGTCCCAGTATTGACGAATCCACTTTATGCGGCACCCTTGCCGGAAGCTCCGATATAGACCTTTCGTCTGGGTCGGGAGAAAATCGAAGTCCTTGCGTTAATGCAATCCCAGCATTGACGAATCCACCCTATGCGGCACCCTCGCCGAAAGCTCCGATTTAGACCTTTCGTCTGGGTCGGAAGAAAACTGAAATCCTTGCGTTGGTGCGGTCCCAGCATTGACGAATTTACCTTACTCGGCACCCTCGCCGAAAGCTCCAGTTCAGACCTTTCGTCTGGGTCGGAAGAAAACTAAAATCCTTGCGTTAATGCAATCTCAGCATTGACGAATCCACCTTATGCGGCACCCTCGCCGAAAACTCCAATTTAGACCTTTCGTCTGGGTCGGAAGAAAACTGAAATCCTTGTGTTGATGTAATCCCAACATTGACGAATCCACTTTATGCGGCACCCTCGCCGAAAGCCCCGATTCAGACCTTTCGTCTGGGTCGGAAGAAGATTGAAATCCTTGCGTTGATGCAATCCCAGCGTCAACGAACCACCTTTAACTTGGCACCTAAGGCCTTTCTAGGGCCTCAGCAGTGCGATCCGATCTGGACCTTTCGTCCAAGTCGGAGAAACTTGAACCCCTCCTTCTTGCTTCGGCATTCCACCATGCCGTCGACCAAACCTCCAATCAGATATGTCGGTCTGTGTGCATATGCGGTGAAGCGATCCCCTCATCCCTTCGCTGAAGGAGTGAGCGCTTTCCCGTGAATTCGCAGCGGACTAGCATCCCACTGGCTCGGAAGGGCAAATATCTTGCCAAAGAACTCTACACTCGCGGGCCCCGCGCACTCATCTCTCGTTTGCGTCACCCACGAGCGGGGGGCATTTGTGGACGTCAAAAAATGATGATGATCATACGACATGCACGTCTCAGCACTCAAGAGCAAGTCGAAGATGGAAAGGCTGAATAAACCCTGTGCCTCCTCCAAGCAGGACGAATACCTACCCGGTGCTCCGCCACCCGACAAAGAATCCCCTCGTGTTGAAGAGACAGCCCCGGCTCTCCAATCGGCATTGCCAAAGGCTGAATCAAAAGAAACTCGGGAATTCGAACACGTGTTCGGCACGCGCCGGGGATCACTCGAAGTTCCAAATCGGGATGCAGAGGCCCTGAACTAAACACCCCGACGGCGGTGCATTACGACTAAAGCAATACAGGAGGATAAGCATCCATCCGAATAGCCGCGAAGCCGAGACGAAGTCTAAACCGGCGCGCCCTTATATGGTCTTTAAACCGGCGCGCCCCCTCCAATAGCCTTAAACCGGCGCGCCCGTAAGGGGGCCTTAAACCGGCGCGCCCTTTACAAGATGCTAGTCCGGCGCGCCCCGTGAACTCCCTTGCTTTATGTTAAAACGGCATGCTCCCGTTGAAGGGTCACCCCTTTGAATGCACTAAACTGGCGCGCCCATCTTGGAGTGCTAATACGGCGCGCTTAGTTTAGAAACAAGCCTTTCTCTGAGGCCTTTATCCGGCGTGCAGTGAAGCCATCCCGTCATCAATGCGGTCCCCTGTTTCCTGGGAACGGCATGATGACGAACAAGCCTAAAATGGTTAAAGCTCCCACTTCGATCCGGCGGGTAACCGAGCATATGCCGTGAATGGAAGTTCTCGAGCCCCATCCCGCCTTGTGCTCATTCCGTCCGTCGGCCGGCCATTCTTCAGCAAATGATGATAGCAACGTGGCTCGCGGCGGATGTGCCAGCAGAGGAGGGGGCCATGCCTCTGCCCCTCTCCCGATCACACTGTAGCCGCGGCGGAGGTGACGTCCACGACAACGGCACTCGACACGGTGACCCCAGCGACGTCAGCAACGGCAACTGCGAACAGAACAAAAGCCATAAAAACGGGAAGCTTGCTTCCCTGCTCTCCCTATAAATACAAGCCCCAGGCAAGAAGCAAAAGAGGAGGGACGCTCTACTGACGGCGAAGCCCTGCTCCGAAGTGTGAAGAGAGATAAGAGGGTGAAAGAAAGAAGGAGAGGTGAGGGGAAGAGAGCTCCCTTCCCCCCTTTGTCTTTGCATTTCCTTCTGCCCCCTTTGATTTCCTTTTGGTGATCTTCATATGTAGACCTTTATCTTCGTATTCCCTTTCAATGTAAGCGGAGTTTGGTCTGTTGTGAAATGAAAGGAAAACTCCCCTTTGGGAGATCTTGATGCCCCAATCCCCCTCAATACTCAGCACATAGTGGCTCTGTTTTTTTCTCCCTACCGCCGTGTTCTTGTGTCGACTTCGGCTCTCACGTGGTCTTCAGCCACGCGATCACGGCAACCCTCGGGTCGTCGGAGTTCCTTTGTAGGCTGGCCCTCAGGACCTCCGGCCCCGAACGGGGGGAGTCGATACGATCGCAACAACCCATGGGTCACCGGTTTCCCTTGTAGGCTAGCCCTCGGGATCTCCGGCCCCTGATGGGGTAATTTTACTGCTGTCGTTGCTTAGCACACACCGGGATGTTTCGGGGCCGTCGGAGTTCTCTCCGCATGGCGCGCCCCATATTTTCCCCCAGACCCTTCCGATCTAGGGGAGGTGCTGCCCGATTTTCATCAGGATCAAGAACACCAAGAACAATGAATAAATGTATCATAGAATTTGCCTACGGGTGAAAGAAAAGAAACACACAGTAAAACTCTGTGAACTGAACCCCCCTGAACAAACACTTAAAACACTTAAATCTTCTTTCCACAAACATAATTCATCAATAAGATGAACAAACCAATCAATAAATCAACTTACAGTTGAAGGAAAGAAGAAACAGAGCATAAACGGGTTGAAAGAAGCTATACAATGCTTAATCCGGCGCCCCCTAATCCGGCGCGGGTTAATCCGGCGCGGTACCCCCCCGCGCCGGTTTAACCCCTCACTCAAAACCCATATTTTTTTCCTTGCAGCAATCCGGCACGCCCCCTTGTACTAGTCCATTTAACCGGCGTGCCCCCCCTTCCTGGGCCTTAACCGGCGCGCCCCCCTTCCTGGACTTTAACCGGTGCACCCCCCCTTGAACTCCCTTAAACCGGCGCGCCCTTCAGCCCCCTTGTAGTGTCCTTAAACCGGCGCGCCCTTCCCCTTTGTGGCATCCTTAACCGGCGCGCCCCCCTTCAATATCACTTAATCCGGCGGGCCTGGAAGAGAGAAGGTGATCAAGAAAATAAAAGAAAACATGCAATTCAAGCTAATAGAAAACTAATCAAAAGTCTCCCCTCCACTATAATCCAAATTTTGTTCCGGGGGCGCTGCCCCCGAAAACCCCTGCAAGGGGCGTTGCCCCCTTGACCCCCACGACCTGACCGGGCAGGTCGAACCCCGCGACCTGACCACGTAGGTCGATCCGCGTGCGAGGGCGCACGTTGCCGAGTTTTGGCTTTACACTTAACAACCCGCTCCCCCGGACTGTGCGTGAAGAGAAAAGCAATGATGCCCAGTGGTATCGGACGTGGACCTCGGGATCCCCGACATGGTCATGATCCGTGCACCTCTTGGGCCGATAGTTCATCAGCTTGACCCACTTCTTCCGGGATCCGATCCCGCACCCACGTGAAGTGTGCCGTACCTACGGCAGATATCCGAATGTCTTTGTTGTTACCTTCGATGCTTCGAATATGGACTCTCGACCGAATACTGGATTGTCTGTTAGTGACTGATATATATATATATATATATATATATATATATATATATATACCGGGATCTAATCCCGCACTTTCATTAAATTCGCCGCACTCGCAGCAAGTATTTGTATGGTTTTGAACACCGTTTTGCGTACCGATGCGGAGGGTTTAAATCATGTCAACCCAACTCGCATGCTTTAATGAAAAACGATCTTTAGGTCATTTGACCCCTTTTCTTGGCGATTAATCAGAGGTCTTCCCTTCACCGAGGGCATGTAATTAACGTCGTGGCCTTTATGGCGCGGCGGGTCTCCAGTCCCGACCTGATATCCACAATCGTCTGATCAGTCAGATGGAGCGCACCCCGGGCTTCGGACCACTCCAGTCTCGAAGCCCAAACACATTGTCACCTAGGTGACTGGCACGCCCTCGCACTAGATAAACCGATAAAAAGAACACCGATATCCCACGATATTTTCAACCCAATGAAATCCAGTGCGTTCCACACATACCGACCCAACTCAACAAATCGGGCCCTGTACTGCAACGCAGACATGTCGCCCTGAACCATCTCCAAAAACTGACGCATCCGCTACGTAGTAATATACTCTGGACAGTAGGTACGGTCGAAAGCACTGACAAAGTCACTCCACGCAATCTGCTCAAGTGGAAGAAGCTGGAAAGACGTCTTCCACTTGGAAGACCACCACTCCCGAGCCGTACCCTACAACTGGTTGTATGCCAACATCAATCTATCCTCCGCAGCACTCCGCGCGAAACTGAACACCCGCTCCATCTCGTCGAGCCAACTCTGAGCCATATCAGGGTCTGGCTGACCGCCGTAGTAAGGTGGATGGAACTGTATGAAATCCCTCACTGCCCGACCTGGCCCACCCGTGGTCGACAAGCCCTCACCAGCCTCTCCGCTGAACTGCTGCGACATAAGCTGGTACATTCCACGGAAGAAATCCTCGGCCCCCGGAAACCTCGCAGCATCCGCTGCCTCGGTGGCCGCAGGTGGCGCTCTACTATGCTCCTCCTGCACCCGCTGAACCTCCTACTGGATCTCCTGACCTCCAGCCGACTGCCCCTGCCAAGAGCGAGTGCCCCGCCTCGACGCCATGCTCACTCCTGAAGCAAAAGACAGGAAACATGGGAACAACAAGGTTTTGAAAAAACACACGATGCCCGATGCCAGCGTCACCCGTACATCATCACTGTGGACTAGTGGACCACCACAATTACTTATGATTCTCGTATAATCCCACAACCGCCCTCTGATACCAGCTGTAACGACCCGAGAATCTAATTACCGGGAAGGCCCGATAACCCGAGACTCGCACTGCCACCCACAAGTCCGAAGACTCGGAAGGGTTAAAAGGATGGTGTGGAGACTACACAGGTATCACAAATAATTATAGAAATGAAACAGTTATAATTAAGCAAAAAATAAAATAACAGTTTACATGATACATGGTCCACAAGATATAATAAAATAACAACAGTAATGGTCCACAACTAGTACAGAGACCAGAAAGAAGAGTACAGCTATGCGGGGCATACCCCGGCTCTGACTTCTGGCACTAACGCTGGGCACCCGAACCACGCTGGGCCTCAGACGCGCTCCCCTGAGGCCGCGACTCACCTGAAACACGGTGAAAACACGTAGGGAATGAGTCTCGGAACAAGACTCAGTAGGGATCACTCGAACCCTACCTCACTAACGGAGAAACCGCTACGCTAGCCGTAAGCGAGTACCTCGGAAAGGTAAAGTCCTGCAATCTACAAAACACCGATCTCACGGCACGAAAACCAACACACGTGCCACGGTGGAATAATCGGAACACCACGGTCAACATGATAAATCCCGAAGGTCAAAGTCGCACGACTGACAATCTGTCACTCCCGACTCAACTGGAGTACCTCCCACTAGAAGCAAGACCGGATGCGTCCACTGACGACTTAGTTCGCGTCTCGGGCGTCTCTCTCTGGCCCAGCGGGAACTGAGACACCGCACAAGTAACCACAAAGCAATTTACTAGCTGGGGTCACGCCCGTCAGCATGGGTCCAACTACCACCAACCATGTGTGCACACACAGGCCGTCCGCCCTGGCCTGGCCTCTAACTGGTTTTTCCCTCAACCAGACTCTGGCTACTAGACGTGGGGCCCGACGAGAACCAGTCTAAAAACCATCCTCAGGGTAAGCCCGTACACCTACTCCCGGGTGAGACCAGCACACGTGTACTGGTGGGCTACGACTAGTGGAGGGTCACTAAAGGAGTAGACTTTCAAGTCAACGGAAAACTACGTCCGCATCTGACGACGTACGGGGACCGTCCCACGTACCAGCACCGTCGCACGGTGACCACGGTCGGAAAAGAAACGGGGTTGCAAACCACCTGGGGCAACCTTGAGCCTGACGGTCTACCCTAGACGCGTCACAGGCTCTCACGGTCTAAGGCGGGACCGTCACAGCCACCTGATGGCCCAACACAGGGGCGTCAGGTCCTTGGTGCAAAAATGACTGTGACGCGCCTACCCTGGTGCATCACAAGCCCTGACACACCCAGCCTGGTGCGTCACAGGCTCTAACGTACACAACCTGATGCGTCACAAGGCATGAAGGAACAAACTATGACGCGTGCCACTCGGTGCGTCACAGACTATAACGGACCAAGTCTGGTGAATTACAGGGTGGGAATGCGTCCACTCTAACGCACCCATACAGAGGCGTCACAAGGCTGTGACGCGCCAGTCCTGGTGTGTCATAGGCCTTGACCCCCAACGGTCAAAACCAATGATAAAGCCAACGGTCGACTTGTCCCTGACGGTCTAACACAGGCGCGTCACGGTGCATGTGGCAGTCTATCGTGGGACCGTCACATCCCCTAGACCCCGAATGGCTACAAACAGGACTGTGATGCACCCACCTGGGCGCGTCACATGGTGTGTCGGTCACTGGAAGGACCGTCACACCGGTCCGACGGTGAAACGGCGTGAAACACCCAAAAATTCCAACCACGCCCCCATGCCTCCGTAGGAGAGCGGGAAATCAAAGGGGAAGACCCCTGGGGACCCCTAGCATGCTTCTAAGCCATCAAAACGCAAAATCCTGGCCTAAAAACATCGATAAGGCGAACTCTCCCAAAATCATGCTTTTGCCCAAACCCGCTCAAAGACACCCCTCTCGGCTCCCATTCGGCCTACAAAACGCGGGGGATGACGGGATTAGCATAGGGATTCATCCCCCTACCTCAATGGAGCGAAAGTTCCACCAAATTGAGCTCAAACCACAAAGAATGCTTTTGGAAACCCCGCACCTTCACGCTTCCCACGAACACCGCACGCCCACGAGCTCGCCTCGCAGCCGACCACGCAACCACGCCGTCGCCCCGCCGCCGTCTGCAGCTGGAGAGAGGCCCGCCGCGATCGAATGGGAGAGAGAGGGGGAGAGGGGGGGGGGCGGTTCTCACAGTGGGAGGAAGAAGAAGAAGAAGAAGAAGAAGAAAGGTGGGGGGAGAGAGAAAAGGGGGGGTATTTATAGAAAATCTGGAAATATCAAAAAATTAAAAATTACATTTCCGTGATCCTCGGAACGCACCGATCACAACGGTACCACTATCACCTAGGTGAACGACCCGGTTCACCCGCAACGAGGTTCCGAAGGAATTACCGAAACACACACCGGGAATCGGAAAACACACGCGGAAAAGTCACGGAACGCTTCCGGGCCTCCGAAAGAACTCCGGATCGCGCCGATCCGAACACGAAAGATGTCCGAAATGAAAATTTGGATACAACAGAGCTAGACACTCTGAGAAACCAGATCCGAGACCCACGATAAAGGATCCGAAAGGTCAGGGATATTACAAATGCCCCCGCGACATTTATGGATTTGATGCATAGGGTGTTTCATCCATATCTAGACCAGTTCGTGGTCATGTTTGTGGATGGCATCCTTGTGTATTCACGGTCTACGGAAGAGCATGTGCATCAGTTGAGGGTGGTGTTGCTGACCTTGCGAGATCACCAGCTATATGCCAATCTCAGCAAGTGCGAGTTCTAGCTTCAAGAAGTGCACTTTTTGGGGCACGTGATTTCTCGTGAGGGTGTTTCTGTGGATTCGGCCCAGGTCGAGGCTGTGGTGCAGTGGCCAAGGCTGAGTTCTATTTTATCACAGAGATTCGAAGCTTTTTGGGGCGTGCACACTCTGCCTTAGCATATATGACGTCAATGCTAGTTCAGACCACTTGCTGCTGTGGTCGGTGCATGTCTGTGTCACCAGCATATAGGTCGATGCATGCTTGTGTTAACTGTCTAAGGTCGATGCATGTTTTCTAGTCTGCATATGAGGTCGGTGCACTTTACTGTTTCTTTGTAAGAAGGTCAGTGCACATTTTGCTGTTTAGCATAGAACGTCTGTGCACATCCACCTTAGTCTTACTAAGGTCGATGCATATTTTGCCTGTGCATATAAAAGGTTAGTGCAATGTTTTTCCTTAAGCGTATAAAGGTCAGTGCAATGTTTGCGCCGTGCATATATATATATATATAGGTCAATGCATACTTTGCCATACGCATGCATGGGTCAGTGTACTTTTTTGCTCTATACAGATAAGGTCCGTGCACTCCACTGTTTAGAGTCTATGTACATCTCAGTCTTTGAAAGGTAAGGTCAGTGCACATCATCAAACGGCTAACACTCATGACTGTGTCATTGCCAGGTTAGTCATATGGTCGAGCATCTACTGAGCAACCTACGAACTTACCTCACATGGAATTTAAAGTACCAAGTTAATGGCACATGATCCAAGGCAAGGAGCGGACTAGATGATCATGCCACATGGACTGCTATAGTACTACGATTTTGACACATGGAACCTCAAAGGATCAGATTTGCGTGAAAGTTTGGGCGGGAAACGTGGTATCCACGTGCCCATCGTCTGCTTATAAAAGAGGATCGAAAGGCTAGGAGAATGGTGGGAGAGCAGAGCTGAATAGAAGAGAAGATAGAATATCGGAAGCCACTGCCAGTGCTGAAGTTCCCCTCATTCGAGACGAGTAAAAAGTCTAGGAGAAAATCAAGAGAGAGGGAACCAGTTCAGAAAGAGGAGAGCCTGATTGATCATCCATATTTGAGTCTGAAAGTCTGCTTCTATGGAAGCTACATTGTCATTGTTTCTGGGCGTGTTTTTTTCTTCTTCGTTTATTTTCACCTTCGATTGTTTCACCTTTTCAATTCAACCTTGTTACCCTCTAAGTTCGCTTGGAGGAAGGGAGAGGTACTCCGGTTTCCCTCCATCATTTTTGGAGGAAGAGAGGAACGATCCTCTAGTTCGTGAGTTGCTGGGAGCAATTCACGGCGTTCCCTTTGCTGATTGCAAAGGAAGGGAGGTTGGACCTCTAGTGATTCTTCTGATCTTCAGAAGAGCGAGAAGAATGTTCCTCGGGGCAAGCTGTCAGGCAGTGGGTGTTAGCAGACTGAGTCTGCGGTTCTTAATTGCTTACTGCAAGGAAGCCTTACTCCGGAGGAGGAAGGGGTGGATGTAGATTACAGATCGCAATCGAACCACCTTAAAAGCTCTCTGTCCCATCTGTGTGGATTGCTTGACTGATCTCTCAAATTGGTTGTAGCACATCAGCTGTTCGATCATTGTTTCATCATAACTCTCTTTCTCGATAAGCTTCTGTCTATTTGTCTGCTCCGTGGCCAGACTAGAAAAGTTTCTTTACTACATTTCAGATTACATAACTTGTTTTTCAAATTACTCTGAATTGGGCGTGATCTATTCATCCCCCCCTTCTAGCTCACATTTTGTGTGATTTATCAGGATTGACCAGGTCTGTTAGGGTGTCACGCCCCAAGTGCGGAAGCTTACCTGTGGCGCGACAGTCCTTTATACAGAACCAAAGTGATATAGCTAATTAGTGGAATTCTTCCTTAGACAATGGATAGAGTGCGCAAATATCTAAGATTTAACTTGAAATTAACACAATAGTTCGAGCTAACAATTATTACAACTAACCAAAATGTCAAATTACATATCTTCCCAGAGTCAAACTACTAGTCCTCAATGCTATATTAGTTTTAACCAAGGGAAATACAACTAACATGACTGGATACAACTGACATAACTGAATTACAAATAATACAACTAGTGGGATTACAATAACACAATTGACATGACTAACTCAATTTCTACACTCATCACTCAGACTCATTCCCTTTTGAGTGTTGGCTAATATCCAAATTACCTGAAAAGGTTAGAAAACCACTAGATGAACGAATCGCTCAGTATGATTTACATCTCAAGCTCTAACATGCTTTAAGTGAATTACAAGTCCATTTAATGTAGGTAAATCTATGCATGCAGACAGGTAGATATCAAGGAATTGTAAAATCAACAAGAGCAGGATAAGATTAACAAGTAAGAGTATATAGATTTTCAAACTTTTAAGCAGCAGTAGCAAGTGATATCAAGTAGGTGATAATTGAGAAGTAACAATGAGAATAACAACATGTCAATCAAGCAATAGTAAGCAAAGCAATTTCAAGCATGTATAACTGGAATTGGCTATTTATCAATTCATTCAAGTAAATACGTTTGCCCTTCTGCGGGTCTCAAGTAAAATCAATCAAGTAATATCACGAGATTGAGTGGAATACCTAAGTCTAGCAAGCAAGTACTCCGGTACAATACCAGACACCGTGGCCAATAAACACCCATGGGCACCTGTACCTTCGGGTGCTCCTCCCAAGACCAGACCGGGCCCTATATGCACATGATTGGTCATGTTTTTCGACATCCACTCTCATTTATAGCCAATATGGAATTTCAAGGTTTGACCAGTAGGATATATAAGGTGGATTTATGGAATGGAATCCAAGGGCATATTGATATGTAGGGACGAACTAGAAGTAAAAACCAGTAACGTATAATACACACAAAAAATTGGGTGAGGTCGGTGCCTTGTAGGACACCTGACATGTTCCGAAACGACACCCTTACAGCGGGATGCCCTTCCTGGGAACCACACAGGGTTTAGAGAGCCCTGTCAGGGGTTAAATGGCACCTCTCAAGCTGCCACTTATCAGTGAATGGCGTCCTGTATCAAGGGCGCGTCATTCAAGGGTTTAGGGTTTCGGAAGAACCAAAACTTCTAACCTATTTAGTAGGCACCAGGGTCACTGCCACCTTTCAATAATAGGCGCCTGGGTACAGGGCGCCTTCTATTGGGACTGTCAGAAGTTGGGTCAGCTCCTGGAATTGGCACCCAGGGGGCTGCCACCTTCTATTAATAGGAGCCCATACCCCTGCCATTTCTTAGGTGACAGGCGCCCTAGGGTCAGCCACGTTTTACAGTGTTTACAGAGTCAAGTCTAATATGAGCCCAGGGGTCTGCCATTTCCTTAAAATTGGCGCCCTGGGTGCAGACTCCTTCTAGTAAATGGCGCCCTGAGGGCTACCATCTTCCAGTGATAGGCGCCCAAGGGCCAGGCGCCTATCAATCAAGTTGTTGTTTGCTCCAGGCTAATTAGTGACAGAGGTTTAATTAATGGCTATTGGTTAATTGGTTACAACAGAAGTTTAACTAATATTTGAGGATTTTAAGCTCTGATTAAGCTAAATGACTGGGGGTTGACTACTTAAGTCAGAGATTTAACTAATCTAGGTTTAACTAATGGCAATAGAGGTTTAGCCAATCTAGGTATAACTAATGACTGATAGAAGGCGCCCAGGGGTCAGCCACCTTCTGAAAATTAGCGCCCCAGGGGCTGCCACCTATCACTGATAGGCACCCCTGGTGTAGACTTGTCTTAATAATAGGCACCCCTGGGTTGGGCGCCTATCAAATTGATGCCTGAGGGTTAACTAGATGATTAACTGGTTGAATAGAGGTTTAACCAATGGTTTAACTAATGACACAGAGGTTTAACTAATCCAGTTTTAACTGACGGTTGAGGGTATTAAACACTGGTTAAGCTAAGTGGCTAAGGTTTAACTTAAATGGTCGATTAACTGTAGGCTGATAGAAGGCGCCCAGGGGGCTGCCACCTTTCAATAGAAGGCGCCCCTGATGCTGCCACTAATTTTTAATAGGCGCCCTAGGGGTGGGCTCCCTTCACAGAGGGTCCGTTTGCCCAACTTTTTTCTTGGGTAGAAAAGCATTTGTTGTATAGTCGTTGTTCATTGAATGGCGTCCGGGTCAGGGGCGCCCTTCAATTTAGGCTGATATATATAAAGTTGATGACATGAACAGATAGAGAAAATTGTGAGGATTATATATCTGTGTTCATGCACTCGTTTCATGCTTTAGTTTCTCAAATATCAAATTTTTAACATGACGTAACATACTAATTTATATTTTATAGAAACTAAATGGAGGCAGGGTTTCTGTGTGATTTAAATGATGCCATGAGGACAGAACTTTATCTATATCTAATATGGTGTATAGATTAGGTAGACTAACAGGTTAATTAGGTATGCTAATTGGTTAGTAGATCAACTAATATGTTAATTAGGTATGCTAACAGATTAGTTAATAGCTTAACTAACAGGTTACGTAAAAACACAATAAAACTTGCGTTACACAGGATATATCGCATGGATATGAAGCTAATACATGTCAATTATCCTAGAATGAAGCTAATACATGCTAATTATCCTGGGTATGAGACTAATACTTACTAATTATCCTAGGTGTGAGGCTAATACATGCTAATTATCCTGGGTATGAGGCTAATACATGCTAATTACCCTGGATATGAGCTATTAGTTTAGTTAAAGATGAGAAAACCTACCTCTGTGTGGCAAGAGTTGACAGGAGAGGAAGAAGCAGCCCTTCCTTTCTCCGCAACTCTTCAGAGATTGTCCCGTCCTCTTCTCTGCAACTAGCCTTCTAACTAATTGAATAGGAGGGGAATAGAGGGTGTATTATAGGATTTGGGTTGACAGGGAAGAGGATAAGATTCGTGATAATAGGATCTTTGGTGTGATGACAGCTTACACAGGCTGGAGTGATAAAATGTTCGCAAAAGTTGTCGGATAAGAAATGGCGCCTTAGGCTCTGCCATCTTCTATTAATAGGCGACTTGGGGTAAGACTCCTTTTAATAGGCGCCCATGACTCAGACTCATATTAAAAATTGGCACCCATGACCCAGTCGTGATTCATTTTCGAACTTTTAATGCTTAAACTCCCTTAAACTTCAATGATTTTTATCTTTAAAATTTGATGGAGTCTATTCATGAAATTTCATGGGTGAGATCCTTACATTTTTCTTTATTTTTACATATAAATTGTTTTGAAAATTTCTTTTTAAATAAAAAGTGACACTATTCACATCACTATTCATGTTATATGAAATAACGACTTAATATGTGTCGTTATTTAATGAATAACGACCATGTAGTGGTCATTTCTTACTTGGAGCATTTTCCTACTACCCTATAAGGACCAAAATTGTATATATGTCCTTTTGAACCTTGTGTATTTACTTTACTTGAATAACAACATCTTACATGTCGTTATTTCATAAGTAACGACTTAACAACGGTCGTTATTTTGAACGGAGATTTTTGTATTCACCCTATAATTCACCAAAATTATCTATATACCATTTCTTACTTCCTAAATTAGGTTTATCCTTTAACTCTTCATCTATATACCCTTATTTCTTTCAAGCAATGATATAAATGTAAAAATTGAATTATTAAATTTTATAATTTATGAAAATATGATTTGGCATCTTTTAAAAGTGATGTTTATTATTTTAAAATTATTTTAAACTATTAATTAAATATTTTAAATGATTAATTAAATAGAATAAAATAGTTAAATTAATTTATTTCTATTTTAAATTTTTCGGGTGTTACACCCTCCCCTACTTAAAAGAATTTGGTCCCCAAATTCAACTGTATAAGGGTAAATTCAACTACATAAGGATACTGTAGAAAGTATAGGATACTTACAGTCTAAAATAGTTCTAGGTATCTTCTCTTCATAGATTCCTCGGTCCCCCAAGTTGCTTCTTGCTCCGAGCATCGATTCCATTGAATTTTCACCATAGGGATCGTCTTGCTCCTTAGGATTCGGACTTCTCGGTCGAGGATCTGCATCGGCCTTTGCTCATAAGTAAGATCCCTTTGAATCACCAATTCAGCATGGTCGATGATGTGAGAAGGGTCATGCACATATTTCTTCAGTATAGATATATGAAATACATTGTGCACTTCCGAGAGTTGAGAGGTAAGGCAATACAGTAAGCCACCTCGCCTACTCTTTCCAATGCTTCAAATGGACTAATAAACGTTGGTGTAAGCTTGCCCTTAACACCAAATCTTCTAATATCTCGGTCAGGAGATACCTTGAGAAATACATGGTCACCCACTTGAAATTTCAAATCTCTTCTTCTGTTATCAGCATAAGATTTTTGCCTACACTGAGCTACCTTGAGTCTCTCTCTAATAATGTGTATCTTTTCAGTTGAATCTCTAACCATATCTGGGCCTAGAAGTTATCTTTCACCGACTTCATCCCAGCATATTGGAGATCGACAACTCCTGCCATAAAGTACCTCGAAAGGTGCCATCTGGATACTGGCTTGATAGCTGTTATTGTAGGCAAATTCGACTAGGGGTAAGTGGTCATGCCAGCTTCCGCCGAAATCTATAATACATGCCATGAACATATCTTCAACAACCTGATTTGTTCTTTTAGTCTGACCATCTATCTGGGGATAAAAAGCAGTGCTAAAGTTGAGTTTCGTTCCCAGAGAGTGTTGTAGACCCTTCCAAAAATGAGAAGTAAAGCACGGGTCTCGATCAGATACTATAGACATAGGAATTCTGTGCAATCTAGTAACCTCCTTGATATATAAGATAGTAAGAACATCAACCGACCATCAACTCTTGATAGGCAAGAAATGAGCCGATTTAGTAAGGCGATCGATGATTACCCTAATTCCATCATATCCGCCCTTAGACCTGGGCAAACTCATGATGAAGTCCATGCCGATGTCTTCCCATTTCCACTTGGGGATATCTAGTGGATGCAGTCTTCCAGCGGGTTTCTAATGTTCTGCCTTCAGTTGTTGTCATGTCAAGCATCTAGACACGAAGTCTGCTATCTCGCTTTTGATGTTGGGCCACCAAAAGGTTCTTTTTATGTCTTGGTACATCTTAGTCGCTCCAGGGTGGATCGTATACCTCGATCGGTGAGCTTCTTCAAGAATCCTCTTCTTCAGCTCAGGACTATCTGGTACACATGTCCGTTCATGGTATAATAATCTGCCATCGAGTGCCAACTTGAAATCAGATTTCTCGTCCAACTTCTCTTTTATTTCCATTAGAGTATGATCTTCTTCTTGCAACCTCTTGATTTCAGCTAGCAAATCCGGATGCACACTTATGAGAGATAGAGTAATACACCCGTAATTCTCATCCATGCTTATATTGAGATCAGAGAATTTTTCCAACAGCTTCCATTCTTGAACCATACAGTTGGCTACTAGGGCTCTTGGCTTCCGACTAAGTGCATCTACTACGGAATTACCCTTACCAGGATGATATTGTATAGTGAAGTCGAAATCCTTGAGATACTCGAGCCAACGCCTTTGTCGCATGTTCAGCTCCTTATGAGAGAATAGATCTTTAAGGCTTTTATGATCGGAGTATACAGTGAATTGCTCTCCGTAGAGATAGTGCCTCCAGATCTTTAAAGCCAATACCACTGCGGCTAGTTCCAAATCATGCACAAGGTAGTTTTCTTCATGCTTTTTTAATTTCCAGGAAGAGTATGCAATGACTCTTCCATTCTGTATCAATACACATCCGAGGATGATACCAGATTCATCGGTATATACCTCGTACTTCTCTCCTTCAATTGGTAGAGATAAGACCGGAGCAGTAGTCAAGAAATCCTTCAAAGTTAGGAAACTCTTCTCACAGTCTTCACTCCATTCATAAGCCACTTCCTTGCGAGTCAATCTGGTAAGAGGGATAGCAAACTTGGAGAAGTCCTTAATAAAATGCCGGTAGTAGCCAACTAGACCCAAGAAGCTACGAATCTCTGTTGCATTCATTGGTCGTCCCTAATTTTGTACGGATTCAACCTTCGCAGGATCAACAGAAATGCCATTCTTTGATATGACATGGCCTAAGAAGTTCTTTTTCATCCCATAAAAATCTCTGAAAAATACTAAATCTGTTCTGTCATGTGCAGTCCAGATCCAACCCACCCTTGTTAGAAAATCCATTTCTGATATCAAACTACCTCCACAAATTACACAAAAATTACCCCCGTGTTCCTTACCTTGCAATCTACCATCCATAAAAATTTTAGATCCAAAATCCACCGTTTGATCTCCAGTCAAACTGAGTTCTCAAGAAGATCCACTTTCTGCCCTCTCTGATCTGGCTCTGTGAGCCAGTCTGTTGTAAATTTAGCCATAGAGCGTACAGAGAGATTAAAATTCATGTGACAACCCCATGTTGTTGATCTCTGATAGAGCTTTCCAACGGCGCTAGTCTCACATCGTTCTGAGCTCAGGTCTGATCGCAGCTGCTGTTCTCTCTGGGTCGCGCAGTGTTGTGACAGCAAAACATGTTCATGGGCAGTAAGTAACATCGTTCCGAGTCGGGCCGCCTTGCCTTCCACAAGGCGAACCAGTGCATCCCCCTCCTCGGGATCGTCCCTCCAGGAGTCCCCACCAAAGCGGTACCACTCCCGGCCCGATCGGCCCTCCGACCAAGACGTAGGCCCCACGTTCGTTGGCACGCGTTACCGCCGGAGCTGTCCAAATCGCTGCCCGTCAACCCAATCCCGCTACTCCCGGGTCCCACATTATAGCACTTTACCTCCCTACATGGAGTGGGCAGTCATATTCATTGCTGTAATGTAATTATTTACTATTTCAGGAGTACGAAGTTCGGCCGGGGTCGTCTTCCCCATGCCCGGTAGCGTGGAGGTATCGTGTCTGCTCCTCTCTTCGCATTTTGCTTATTTCGTATGTATTCTATTGCCGCTACATGAGTGATAGGTTAATCGAGCCCGATATTTTTATCACTGCTGCAAGAGAGAGCGAAACCCGTCCCGTGACCCGATCCGGGCACGAAAGAGAGTTGACTACCCGACTCATTACCAGTTTCTCAACCGCGCAGATCCCACGTTTCCCTCGCATAGGGACGTCCGCGAGCTAGAGTCCCAAGTTCGCTGCCCGTTCCTCAGCAAATTAATATCAAATTGGCCATGTTTGCATTAGTTTGCATAAACTTTTGCATCTCTTCTTCTAAGACAATTATTTGAAATCTTTCCATGCTAAAGATGTACACGATCTTTCATTCAATTTTCTTTCCCTCACTCTGCTGCATGCTATGCCTTTTTTTGGCTTTTTCAATCCACCAAGCCTGGAATGCATGTCCAATGGGAATACATGCCTGAATGTCTCAAAATGCACCAGCAGTCTATTCTACTTGTCATAAACTCTGCCATAAGGAATATGAGTGTAGGAAGAAATATACAGCCCAAGGGTTCATGATAACATCTATGGTAGAGACAATTTGGTGTTCATTTTAATAGCAAATGGATACATATAATCTATATGCACCCACTAGGTTTGATCACATGTCAATTTTTAATTAAAAGATTTTCTGCACAAATACGATTTGTTACCTGGTCTGTTACTGTTTCCTTACTCGCCACTGAAGAACATGTCTGTGATTCCACATTTCTTTGCATAGCACCTTTCCCTCCCTGTTTATCATATACATACCATGAACTTTTGCATAGATTTAAATGACATTCTTAAATGTGATTGCACCCACCTATACAGATGATTTCTCAACCTTGGCCTACCTGGCTTCCAATTCCTTCACTCGATTTTTCATTTGGTTGTTCTTGGCTTTCAAATTATGACGTGTCCCCCACAAAGTTGAGGGAGTCGGCCCAATCCCTAGATAGCAAACACGGCCAGATCTATTATCACCAAGAACCTGAGCGTAAGCATCACCTTTAACTACAACTGGACGGGGACCGATTGAGCTTGCATCACCTTCAGACCGCTTTTTATCCTTCAACTTTTCCTGCCACATTTTGATCAAAGCTCATTTATGTGACACGGACCTGCTGACTTATTTGTTGTATCAACATTTTCCTTAAAAAAACTTACTATGACAGTAGTGCATTCTTCATTGGCAGGCTTTCCATCTCTATGCACGTGCGTAATTATGAACAAATCTGAGCGATCCAAAATAGTACCTGTCTTATTGTACTAATCGGCTGAGAAACAACGAGAAACGGATGATTTTCCAAAATCAACCCAAATGGAGTCGTCAGACTTCCTGGGCTCCTAACGGTCCTGAATGACCGCCAATCGTGACGAAATCAATGACTATAGAATGCAGACGTTCCAGGGAGTCCATTGACACTCACTGATCTAGAATCTGTCGCCATTTTTCGGTGAAACCTACGAACTCTAGAAAATCACAATTTTGCTAAAATGAGCCCAAACTCGCTTGTTCTTGCACCGAACGACGTGAAATTGTAGAGAAAATGTATGGGAGAAGTGGGTGATCCGTCTCCCTACCTCCACCGAAGAAACCATGAGCCGAAGTGACTAATCCATGTCGAAAATGCCAAAACATGAACCACGCCGATCTCAGAAACCACCGAGGGATCGCGCCACGCCACGCTCAAACCATCACTCTATCCCGCGTCCCGATCACTTCATCGCGTCCCCGCCTCGGCCAGCTCCGCAACGGTGCACGCCCCGCAGCGAATGGGCCAGAGAGGAGAGAGAACGAGAGAGAGAAAGAGATGAGAGAAAATGAGGGAGGAGAGAGGTGGGTGAGGGTTAAATAGAAAGGAAATTGTCCTAATTTTTGAAAATCCGATAATTGTCCCGAAAATGGACTAATTTAGAAAAATAAGTAAAAATAATCGAAACGATCCTTGGAAAGAATGCAACGCAACTGCGGCGTCCACGAGTCGATGAACTGAGAAACAAACTCACCGTAGGGTTCCGTAACTTATACGGGAGCAAAACCCACACGGATCGTAAAACTCAACTCAGGACCCACAAAAATGACCTGAAACTCTCCGAAAAGGATTTGAAAGACCTAATAAGAATCCGATAAGAATCCTGGGCATTACAGAAAAAGAGTGTGAGCAGAGAAAGAGAAAGAGAGTGAGCAAGAGAAAATGGAGAGGAAGCGAGAGCTCGAGGATTTGCGTGTTCATCAGTTCATGGATCAGATCCAGAACTATTTTGCTCCTGTGTGAGCTATATCTTTTTGTTTTCATTTTCATTCTTTGGTTTTCCATTTCTGGTTTTATCAAGCTATGTGTCAACGTTTGCAAAGGATCGGTTCCTCTGGAAAGCAAGATGTGTTGCTCAGTGGTGTAGCAACCTGTGATGCTCAGCGGAAGCAAGCTGTGTTGCTCAGCGGTGTAAGCAAGCTGTAATGCTTAGAGGTTCAAGTTATTTGTCAGCGGAAAGCCTCACTCAGGTTTGAGTGGGGGATGGACGTAGGTCTGTGGGTAGCAGACCGAACCATCTAAAAATCCTCTGTATAGTGCTTTGCTCGATTTGTTGATTCACGGCAGATGTATGCTTAGGCTCGTTATATTTGCATCTAATTAGCCTACAATATTCTGAGCATACTAAGTGTTTATCAGATGCCTGGTTGAGTCTATTGTTGCATTTGCTCTACAATTTACATTTACATATCTATATGCATCTCAGTTCAGCACCAGCGCACTACTAGGTGTTTGTTGTTTTGACGGTTAGTTGATTCTCACACTTAGTACACTTCAATCATATTCAATTCAGTTCAACACAGTTGTTATATGCTAAGTGTTCGAAGCTTGTTTAGTGAGAGCCATAAGTCTCACCTGGGCTTCCTTGTCCAGTTTGTGTAGGACAAATTTTGGTTTAAATTCTAATTCCGCAATATTTTTAAAGGGGATTCATTCACCCCCCCTCTGAATGCGTGCCTTGCACCCTAACAATTAGTATCAGAGCAGGTCTCTGATTGTCCAGATCTAACGATCTGCAGAGGATCATGCTATCTTATTTTGGTGCATTGCTCATCGATTGCTTATTGTGTAAAATCTACTTGATAAGTGTTTTCAATGGCTCCTCCTTTGGTTTTCGATAGTTCTAACTTCAGAAAGTGGCTTGGTGGTTTATGTACTTACATGAACACTATTGATTTTAGCCTGTGGACCCTTGTCTCTAATGGGCCATATCAACTGCCTCATGATCAGACCAAGTGGTCTAATGAGGTCAATTCAAGAAACCGTGATAATATCACAGTTCTTAATATCTTGAAGGCTGCAGTTGATACAAACATGTTTCCTTCTGTTCGTAGGTGTACATCAGGAAAGGAAATCTTGGATGAAGTGATCGCCATCCATGAAAAGAAGGAAGAAGAATGCCTCATGGCTAACAGAAGTGATCACAATAGTGATCAACAGGCGTAGACATTATCTCAAGTAAACTCTGATGATGAAGAACTTTCTTTTGATGAATTGATGAAAATGTATGAAGAGCTTTATGATAGATATAAGAAAATAAAATCTGAAAATAAAAAGTTGAAAAAAAATTGATCAGAATAGTTTAAATTCATCTCGTGAAAATTGTTCAAAATTGAAACAATCTTATGATGTCTGCCTATCTGATGTTCACATGCATAAGAAACAAATCTGTTTACAGAAAAGTGAAAATCAAGAATTTGTAAATAAAATTTCTGAACTGGAAGATAAAATGAAGTCATTAGCTAATGATCAAATCTTGATTGATGATCTAGTTCAGAATGAGAAACTGATGAAAGAAAGTGAAAATCTGAAGGAGCAAATTAAAAAGCTGATGGTATTGAATATTATCATGTCAGAAAGACTTATAGCTCTTGAGAAAGAAAATTTTATGTTCTCTGACAATGCCAATAACTTGCTCATTTTTAGAAAGAAATTGAAAACATCAAAAACTAAAATGAATCTCTGAAAGAAAGGATTGTTGTTTTCGAAAAAGGCAAGTGTGTGATGTCAGACAGCTTAGAAGAACTGGACAGTCTTAAGATAGAAATTGAAAATTATAAAACTGAAAATAAGGTTTTAAATAAATGTGTTAATTGTAGTGAATAAGAGATTATTAGTTACGAGATACACATTCCATCTCTAGAAAATGAAATTCTTGATCTGAAAAACTCACTGTCAAAATCTGTCAAAGGTAAAGAGGAGTTAAAAGCTCCCTTAAATGATGAAGTCACTAAATTGAGTGAAGGGATATGTTGCAATTCTGGAATGTTATTAGGAACTAACTATATACCACCTTCGTTCATAGCACAGAAGTAGCTGGGACCTCTCGTCAAGTACCAAAGAAATCTGTTGCAGCCAAAACACAAAAACAAGATAAAAATCAGAAAATGCAAAAACAGAAGAAAAATCAGAAACAAAAATTCAATAACATGTATGCTAAGAACTCATCTGATAGATACCATGTTTCAATGAAATCCAATGATTCTTTTCATTATTGTGGGAAGTATGGACATCTAATGCATGATTGCTTATAAATGAAAAAGGATGACTTGAAAGTTGATAAAATGCATGCTAGGAATTCCCAGACTAGAAAATTACCTAATGCTCATAAAAAGATCACTGCATGCTTCTATTGTGGAAAATCTGGTCATTTGATGCATGCTTGTGAATTAAAGGAAAAGGATGAGTGGAGCATTGGTAGAAAGCATGCTAAGAAATTTCATCATGTTCAAAAAAAGAATGTTCAATATTTTTGCTGTGGCAACTTAGGCCACATTACTGCACAATGATGGCATGCTCAGGGAAAGAAACTTAATTCTGAATTTGTTAAATTCCTTGCAAATAGAAACGATTCTGGTAGGAATAAAGTTGTGTTTAAAAGAAATACTCTTGCATGTTTTGAATGTGGGAAACCTGGCCACTGAGCCTCTGAATGCTGGTTGCACAGTGGTAGAAGAAAGTCAATTACATGTTTTCACTATGGAAAGTATGGCCATACAGTAAAGGACTGTTGGCATGCAAAAGAAAAGAAATTGTTTCATGACAACAACTCTGGTTATTCACAGAATTTCAGAAAACACACTTATCAGAAACATGTGGAAAGTCTAGAATGCTGTTATTATTGTGGTCAAACTGGACATTTCATGTTTGATTGCAAACTGGTAAAATTTGATAACTTGAATATCCTAAATTCGTGGAATGCACCTAGGAGAGGTGTTACTCACCATGGAGGACCCAAGAAGTCTTGGGTACCTCAATATGCAAAATGAGATCCTATTTTTGCAAGAGTGCCTTGGGCTGAAGAATAAAAAGGGGTTAATAAGCCAAGGCACCTGAATATGGTAAACCCCATTTGTGCGCTTTACAAGTTTGGACATTTGAATCTTTCAATAAAATGTCATACTTGATTTGTTAGTCAGAATCTCATGCATACATGTTTAAGCTTGCATCTAATATTTGCATTATCTTTCACAAGTCTCTCAATGCATATGATTGAGTTATCTATGCATATATGAGATTGAAAAAGAATTGGATATCATTCATTAAAAATCGAATTGTTTGTATTTGATGCATACATATGCCAATTACATTTGTTTAATATTTGTCATAATGCATAGTCACTGAAAATAAATTGCACTTCTGAAAATCTGAATGGCTGAAATTTGATGCATGCATGTTGTCTCATGCATAAAATGTTCATCTGCATACATGACATGCAGACATATTCACATTTGCATATGCTTAGCATATTGTCAATTTAAGATGCATATAGGACTGCACGTGTATGACTCAGTGGTATATTAAATGGAACAGTGCTAAAGGGCAGATGAGATCTGTCTGAAAGATCTGACCATGTGTGAGGTGATCCTTTGGACCTAAGTACTCCACCAAGTACCGTGGGTTAATTGTGTGTCTAGGATTTTGTATTGTTGCATATATCTTAATATGCATGCATTTATGTCTTGATAGTTAATTGGTTTCAACTGGTTGCATGTTGAGAGGGAGACGAAAAAAATTCAAATGCATGGATTCTTATGACTGCATACATCATCCTTACATTTTCACATATGCATACACTTTTCATATGCATACATCTTTTGATAGACTGTCATTAAAATGAAGATGCACATCGGACTACATTTGCACTATCATTTCTTGCATGACCTCACATGGTATATCAAATGGTAAGTTGGGAGAAGGGCAGATCTTTTCTGTCTGGAAACTCACGCTATGCGAAGAGCCTAGACCTCTGCCCAGTACCATGCACTACAAGAAAAATGGGAAAATTCGACATCCATTTGCCGTCGTAAATATGTTGCAGAGTAAATTTTTGACATATTTCTGACGTATTTATGACAGAATATGGACGTCGAAAAACTTACGTCGCAAATTTCTGATGTATTACAATAGCGACACCAATTCGTCTGAAATTACCAACGAAACGATATCGTCGAAGTTATGGTGGCTATTTATGATGGTAATTAATAATACATAAATTAATAAATCATTGCGATGGAACATAATTTAGTTGAAAACACGTATAAAGTTTTCGACGTATTTCTGACTAACACTTATTATGTCGGAAAACAATGGGCCATAATATTTTCGACGAGTCAAAAATTACCGACGTATTTGTGACATAAACATTATGTCGTCGCAGACCTTTGGGTTAAATTAGTTCCGACGAAAGTTATTTTGGTCAGAAATACGACGTTAATTTTCGACGTATTTCAATCGGATAAGTAATAGGTTGGAAACCTATGGGTCAAATTAGTTCCTACGAACTGTTATTGTGTCGAAAATACGTCGTTAAATTTGGACGTATTTGAGATAGATAATTAATATGTCGGAACTAATGTGGATCAAATTAGTTCCGACGAACCAACCTTGGGTCGAAAATACGTCGTTAATGTTCGACGTATTTGAGACAGATAATTAATACGTCGGAACTCATGTGGATCAAATTAGATCCGATGAACATTTAGTTGGTCGAAAATACGTCTGAACCTTTCAACCGATTTGCGCTGAAAAATAAATACGTCAGGAAATAAATGCGTGAAATTGGTTCCGACGAATTGTTAGTTGGTCGAAATTTCGTCGAAAACTTTCTCCACATTTTTTTATATATTTTGAAATTTAAAAACATGTTCAAAGTTACAATTATACACCACAATCGACACAACTCAACATAAAACACGTAATAAACAACATATACAACACATAATAGTATAAAATCCTACTATAAATTACAATAAAGAACGTTCACAACACATAATCTTTGAATAAAAAAAGTTACAATTACATTAATTGAAATGTATCACTTTTTCACAATATCATTAAAAAAAATCATGAGATATCCGCTGGATCATCCTCATTCGTCATTTGTAGCATCTCCACCATCACCGGCTGTAGGAGGATCTTACATCACAAAAAATTAATAATGACTAGATTTAAATAAATATAATTATTAATAAATTTAGTTAAATATCTTTTTGATTATCTAAATTCGAACGTAGATAACATGAAGATGATTTCTTTCACTCTCAAAGCTGAATTCTTTGAACTAAGTAGTAATGTCATTGTTGTGCCCTGTGGTTTTGATAATGTCTAACACTATGAATCATATTATGATCATGGTTTTTTATATCATGAATTTGATGTGTGCTAGATAATGTCCATATGTTTTCTAATGTCTTGAACAACATTTTCACATGAAGGCTTGAAGAGTTGTAATGTCAATGCTATGAATGCTTGAACTGTTATGTCTGTATGCTTGAAGAATGTTTGTTTGAAGAACTGTAATATCTGAAGAATTCAGGTAAGCATAAGCATGGTAGTGTCAGAGCATCCCTAGAAGCAACTCTGCAGAAGAAGCCTCCAATCGTTGAAGAAACTAGCTGATATATCACCTTACGATAGAATTTGTACCTGCTGAAGAATAAGGGTGAAAAATATCCCTTAAGGCTGACAAATGTGCATTACGGGTGACAGATACTCCTTTAAGGGTAACAAATAGATGGACTAGGTGAATAATAGGCAACATTGGTGACAAAGAGTAGTGCAAAGGTGAATAATAGGCAGCAGGTGTGAAACAACTGGAAACCAAGAACCTCAAGTCGACTAGGAAGGGCTTACAAGTCGACTTCTGACAAAAGAATTCACAGAATGGAAGAAGACTTTAGCTGCGGATTAAGGGTAAAAATGGGTGGACAAAGTAGACAAATGGCTGTACAACAATATTAAATGGTTGTTCAGTGGTGTAAAGTGGCTCATGGCTATGACATTTAAAGAATGATCAAACTGGTTGAAGAGAATGATTGTCCATGAGGTTCTTAGCTTCCCTATGATGATTCTAGAGAATCATTGAGCATCAAACGACCCTGATGATCCTTCTTTAAAGTCAAGAAACCGACTTGGACTTTAGTTCTCCTGGCCTTCAACGGTGAAATCATTGAACATGGCACCGTGTTCTTGTTGGGTTTAGTTAAAGCTGCACTCCAGTCATGCAGCATTCTGCTATGGCTGTTTGGATGACTTATGAAGCCATGGCTTGCATACAGATCTATGACCACTGTGTCAATTGTGCTTGACATTTTACCTTTGGTTTTGTTCTTTCTCTTTTTGGTTCGGTTTGTGTTCGTTGCCTTGCAGTGCCCGGTGCACTCAAGGTGTTTGCTCACAGGTACTATCAGTGTGTTGCTCTGGGTAACTAGAGTGTAGTGGAGGTGTTTCCTCCATCGTCCCCACTGTGGTATCAGAGGAAAGAGGAAGGGAGATCTTGATCTCCAGGTTGTGGGTAACTTGCTGTTGCTCATGGGGTTCCCTCTGTGCTTCAGAGGAAGAGAAGACTGGTCCTCTGGTTGTAAGTAACTTGGTGTTACTCACGGTTCCGTCTAATTTGATCAGAAGAAAAAGGAGACTATTCTTCTAGGTCAAGCTGTAAGTCAGCGTTTGTTTGCACACTGAGTTTACGGTTATTGCTGTTGCAAGGGGAAGCCACACTCAGGTTTGAGTGTGGGGTGGATGTAGATCTGCGTGGCAGATCGAATCAGCTAAAAATTCTGTGTGCCGTGATTTGCATTGGTGTGATTAGCCCTTATCATCTTCCTCCATTCACAGGTTTGCGTATGAACAGATCTTCCCTATACGCTAAGTGGTTGTATTGCAGTCTGTTAGATCTGTCTGATCTGAGTGGATTCTGTGAGATAGCATTCTCTTAGTTAGTGCATTCTTGTCACCTTCATTTATATTGTTCTCACAGATATCATCTGAAGTCGTGGTTTGATAGTTGAGTGTTAAATTGTCTTAGTCTTAAAAATTGAGGTTAAAATTTTATAGGAGCTATTCACCTCCCCTCTAGATCATGCTACGCACACATATTCATATACTTGCTTCCGACTTTGCCTATAGAGCACACAACATTGGTATCACAGATACTCCTCTATTATAACTCTAAAGTCTATGAAATTAAAAATTAAATTAAATACTCACATGAGAGGGTTGTGGTGTGCTTGAGGGTGCTCCCTGAGACAAAATTTCCTCCTGGGCCAAGAGGGTGGCAACCACCTGCGTAAAGCATGCCTCCATGCGTTCCTTGACTAGGTCTACCGCATGTTTGACGATGGATGTAATCTGGCTCGTAGAAGTGCCGATGGAGGGAGTAGAGATGGAACTGCTATCGAGGTAGGACGAAGCTGAGCCCGGAGAAGATGCTAGAATCAGGCTGGCGTCTAAGCTCTGCCCAAAACTGTATACACGTCCTTTCTTTGGTGGGCCAACTACTGCTACCCATGCCTCAGGATCTAGTTGCGGCCGCTACGTCTCCTCATCCCCATACTTTTCAGTCATATGCCTGTCATATGACTCCTGCAAATTGAATAAAAAATATTGCAAATGTCATATTAATCAATCATATTTTAAAAAAGAAATAGAAAAGAAATGTGTTTGTATATAATCTTATCACTACCGAGCGAGCTCTCTCGCTCACATACTGATCCATCCCCTTCTTTTGGTGAACTGTAGTAAATAAATCGCGGTACGAGACCGTACCACCCCTCTTCTTTTCCTGTTATACATGTTATAGAGAATAAATAAGGACATATAAGAAATAAATTATAATAAAATTAAGATGATTACTTACCAATCTCTCTTTCTGGGTCGCGAAGGAAACGGATCCAGAAGTATGAAGATGCATGTCTGGATGTAACGCACGTGCGTCTTTGGCTTTTGCAGATTTGGCCATCCAATTAGGCTCATCCCATCTATCATGGAGGTCCTCCCAATGCTCCCTCCTCATCCATGTAAGGTAGTGTGCCTTCCAAAGCCTACAGTCCTCGCACCCCCCGGCTAGAGCCTTGGCACGTTCCCGACAGCAGTGTAATTGATGCTTATAATTTACAGTTCCTGTGGCCTCCCATGGACGTCGAGCTCGTCCGGTGTCAGCTCGTCTCACAAACTAATATCCTTGCTGTCAAGAATTCAAATTTTATAAGTTAGTCGATTGAAATTGCGAAGTTGGGAAATATGTAACTTAAATGATTAAATTGTATACCCAGAACTCATCACACAATCGATTGTGGATATCCTGAGGAAACTTTCAAAATGACTTATATGGGCCGGTCACATGTCGCTCAATAATGTTGGTAATAAAATGAGAAGCCTCACTGGGCTCTTCTTTATCCCTGTAATTTCAAATGTTAAAATGATAGCCAATAATTATATATATAGTTGATGGACAGATAAAAAACATAATTTATGAGTTAAAATATTTAGCCAGAGACCCAACATGGGTTGCGTCCCTCTTGAAACACCACCTGCTCGCCCCCGTGATGGCTAACAGCATCGTCTGCCTGTTGTGCACCCGGGTGGGCGGACGAGCCAACTATCGCACGTGGTGTGCCCGACGTACCTGTTACAAGTAAAATAGAAGTAGTTAATCAGAATTTAGCTCATTATTAATAAAAATTTCAACAAGTAAACATATAGAATTCTTATCATTTAACTAAAAATTTAAATAAACATAGTAGTAGAATGTGATGGAAGCGGTGTACTCTGTAGACCTGATGTAGAGGCACTCAAACCTGTAAACATAAAATATCGTGAGCAAAATAAAGTGCATATTCACTACTCATTTATCTAAGAATTAAAATAAACATACCCGCAGTTGTTGGCGTGGGCGGTTGTTGACACCTAAAATATACAAGGGCAAAAGAAGAAGCCAAAGCAAGCTCAGGGCTCTGCAGACCAATCAAAGGTGCGGCTTCTGTGTCATCCTTGGAACTTCTGTGAATCAGAATAAAAGAGATCCACTACCCCTGACACCTTGATCTGCTGAAGCCATCTCTGGGTAGGCCGCTGCCTAGCACGGCTATCATTTAGATAGTCAGGCTGATAAAAACTATGACAAACTCCAGGCAATCATCTGCCTGCTGAAGAGGATCCTCAGACAATTCTGATTCTCCTGAAATGGGGTTCACAGTGCCTCACACATGTTCGTGAACGCAAGGTGTTAAACAAGCCCCAGGAAGAATAAATATACATACCAATAAGCCCACGAGACAAATGAAAAGAAGCCCATTAGATTAGCCCCCGTCCGGCACCGAGTGCTGAGTGAATGGGCCAAGCCCAATACCAAGTGAGACGGGCCAAGATGATGTATGCTGAGCGCGCCGGGGAGCTCATGCCGGAAGCAGATTGCCATCCCTCTATAAAAGCTGCTTCCTTCGACAAGATAAGGACGGGCAGACACGAAGAGAGCACACAGAGAAAGAAAGAAGGAGAAGGAGCCACTGAAAGAAAGAGAGCCCGAGAGCCCGCTAAGGGATCTGAATAGAGAGAGAGCTGCAGAAGTTCAGAGAAGAAGATTCAAGGTGGGATCGGCTCTAAAATACCCTAGGGGCTACATTCTCCCCTTTCCCCATCTTTTATTTAGATATATTTTCCTTTCTTCTAGTCTGCTTCCGAATGATGTTATTTCACTGGCATCAAATGCCAATGTAACCCTATGGTTAAAGGGGTCATCTGCATCTAAGATTTTTTTTTAGTCTGATTCTCCCTTCTGTACTCAATGTGTATATGTTCTCTGCAATGAAGCTAAGTACGAGGCTCTAGAGTTATCGCTTTTCCTCTTCGCCTTTCTGAAGTCTGCTGTCAGTCGGTGTGAATGGATTTGGTTCCGATGCATGCTTGCCCCTCCGATTAAACGGATGATTTCTATTGCATCATTCATGTGCTTTCAACCTCACAATCCCGATGAGAGCCTGAGATAGTCCATCTCATGGCCTCTCATTCGAGAGAGGACGAGGGATATGCTCAAATCAGAGGTCATAAAGGTTTCCTCCGTACTCTGGCCCCCAGTGAGTCTCCAGAGTGGAAGCCCTCGTCTCCTTGGAATAATGTCATTCCTCTCGGGCCATCTCAAAATCCCTTGAATAAAAACATTACAGACCCTTAGGTAAAATACCTCAAAATCCTTGAATAGGATCCCTTAGAACCCCCCAAAGAAGCCTCTGAAATCCTCAGCTCATCATCCCTCTTAAAAATTATATGAAACCCTGATCTTTGAAGCCTCCCGGCGCGGCCCTCTCTCGGCGCGAGTTCCGCTCCGAGTGCTGCCCGCGCCGTTTGAGCTGTTCCTATCGCACCGAGACCAGTCTTCTTTGTCGCGCCAACCCCCATCCAGGCCGATAGCCTAGTGCCGATGCTCTCAAGAACTCTGAGCCCTATGATCCATCAGCATAGAACCCTATCACCCGAGGAGCAATGGCCTTCATTCAACCCTCGTGGGAGCTAAATCAACGGGGCTAAACCCCCCTACATTCTGTAATCCCGTTGGCCTAAGGAGTTCTGCCACTGCATGCTCTCCTATGGCCTTCCCAAGGGGATATTAAGAAACACCATGATGAGTGGACATTGTCCCATCGGATTGTGATCCTTTTGGATCTCGGGCTACGCCCATTTCTCGTTTGGCTTCCATCCCGGCACTCTGTGGATGGATGACCTATATTCACCTTCTGGCACCAACCAGAACAAGGGGAGATGCTGCCAAAATTTATTCACGGTCTTTACTTTATCGTATCGTGTATAGTTTTATTAAACTGATGAATCAACCCCACTTGGTGTGGCAAAAGCCCTGAGAAAGGCTATCTTAAGGCTCTCTGCTCACTGTAGGAGGGGAATATAATCAATATGGTTACACGGTCTCCCTGTACCTTATGTGGATGAGTTTACCCCCATTTTTTAGCTTACCAGAATATCACCATTTGTGGGCCCATGAAACCCTCGCTGGAACATGAGAAATCTCCTCAATAGAACCCATCAGCCCCATAACCTCACAAAACTCTTAGAACACCGAAAGAAGCTACTCTCGTCGGTGCCATACAGCATCCCGATGTGGCCCCCTCTCGGCGCCAGTTCCCCGCCGGGTGACGGGCGCGCCGAGATACTAGTTGCGTCGACCACATACCAGGCCGATGCCCCCCTTCCATGCTCCCTATCGCACCGAAGCTGGTCGCGCCGGGGCCCCATCTGCGCTGGTTCATCTTTACACCATTTCCCATCCACGCCAGTTCATCTTGATGCCACCTGTCACTCAAACACCTAATTGCCTAGTAACCTTAATGAGCCTTAAGCTCAGTCTGAGCCCAATGTCCTAGCTTCCTCAGCCTTCATGCCGACCTTCATCATATCATGGGGAATCATGATTCTTCGTCCAAGCCTAAGGGAGATAAATTAACGGGGTTTTACCCCCATATTATACCGTTCGACTGTAATGTTTTCCGCTAACCCCGTTGGCCCTTGGAGTCCTACCACTGCATGCCCTTCAATGGTCTCTTAAGGGGATATCAGTAAACACCATGATAATGGACATTGTCCCGCTGCACTTAGATCATCTTGGATCTCGGGCTACGCCCATCCTTCCTTTGGAGTCCATCTCGGCACTCCATGGATGGATGTCCTATTTTTCCACTTAACATAGACTAAGATAAGGGGATATGCTACCAGATTTGTTCTGCACATTATTATCACATCATGCATCGCATGATTATCTACACGTATTCTATATCCTGCTCATGAAGTCGGCATCATAGTTTTATCTTGTTTTGCCTCAAGGCATCCTTTCTTGGCAATTAATCAAGGGTTGTCCTTTTTCTTAGGGGACGTAATTAACATCATAACCTTTATGGTATGGTGGACTCCGGGTCCCGACATGGACTTCACAATCGACTAACCGAGACAGATCGAGCGCACAATAAACTTGTCACGAACGTGACTGGCATGCCAAATAAAAATGGCTAATGAATAAATAAAGCCATACAAATAAATAATTAAGAAACCAAAAGAACAAAATCCGTCCCCACAAGTCTGGCACGCTCGGTGGGACCTGAGTCTCCCTTCATCTCTTTGCCAAGAGAGGATGCCTTCGGGGGCTTCCCCCAAGAATACTGACTGTTTGTCTACTTATCTCAGGTAAACGATGATGTCATCAGGACTCACCGGTCTTGACTTTGGCCCCGCGATCGCCGACGGCCATGCCGAACACGGGTACCTGGCAGTACCCATGGTCTTCAACTCCTTCCCACTAGCTGTAGGCTTCCCCAACTTCTTGGGGTTGGCCTTCGTCGATATGCTGCAGATGGAACCCTCAAAGCCTACAGAGGAGAAGATTACGGAGAAAGTCGAGGCCCCGGAGCCTCGACGCTGTGCTGGCTCGCCCAAGAGCCCAATTCAAGTCGCCAACTGCATGGTGCATCATATTGCTCATGGGGCCCGCCCCGTCCCTGACAAGAACTTCGGGAGGCGCCGACACCGGAACCCCCGAAGGAAGGTTGCTGCTATTGTGACCGGATGTCTCTCCATGTCCGGCAAGTCCATGCTGGTCGGGGGGTCCGTGTCTTTCTGGATGGATGCCCAACTCGAGTGAGCCTAGATCAGGTGATCCCCACAGTACCAGTCTACAACTCTTATCAGGCTATTTCCGGAAGGAGAGCCGAGGAGGAAGAAGCCGATCGCCATGGCCAGAGAAGGTTGGCTCCCGAGCCAAGAAGATTTAAGCAGGTTTGGGTCCCCAAGAAGGTCCAGTGTGCCTACCAAGATGCACCAGTCCAACACCGCTCCAGGTGTACCAGAGCAGACAAAAACAAAGAGAGGGGCCTTGCCCCGAGGAACACTACAAGAAAATAGACCTTCAGGGGCATTTCAAAACTGCCCCAAAAATTAGAGATAAATGCCCTAAAAACCTTTAGGGGCAGTTTGATTAGTTTCAGGGGCAATTTAAAATGTGCCCCTATTACCTCGGTCCCTAAAGGTTTTTGGGGCACTTTTTGAAAAGTGCCCCTAATTGTGTCATTAGAGGCACTAAAAAATTGCCCCTAAATATTCTAACATGGGCAATTTTGATGATCAAATGCCTCTAATAAGTATATTTTTTAAGGGCAATTCCTCCATCAAACTGCCCCAAATAACTTATTTTAAGAATAGTCATCTAAAAATATTTATAAATAATCACTTAGAATAATATATCTAAAGAGCATTTTCTTCCCCAAATTGTCCCAAATGACCAATATGTAAGAGCTCCCGTTTCTAAATATCGCACCAAAATAGCCATCCTCAAATATAAAAATTAAAGTCGACATTCCTAACATGCAATCAATACATGGATCATATTATTCTTAATTCATTGACATGTACAAACACCAACCATTATACACCATACATGCATATATAAACTATCCACATTTTAACATAATCATAAGTAAGACACGATAGTCATTACAAAAAACAATCTCTTCATAGATCTATATTATAAAATCAAATCATGAAAATATCACAATTACATAAGACATATAGAATCCATGACTTCTAAATACAACTCAAACTGTGGAACCTCAATTTTTCACTCTTCAACTAAAATATACAAACTCAACTCTTCAAAATAGATAAAATAGTTTCCATTTGGTGCTCTTTCGGTACAAACATTTTCTTGCTAATGGACTAGTAAGGGAAGCCAATTGATTGGATGGTTTGACATGTCGCCATGACAGTTGCATTCCTCTCTACCATACTCTTGGCCAGCTTCTCTTCCACCGCTTCTCTATCAGTTTTATTCTCCCTTCTGCACCTTGGCCTTCACAGGCCTTGTGGGCTTGATGATGTTACCCACCTAAAAGAAGAAACACAATTGGCACATGGTGCTAATGAATAATTCAGAGCTAATAGATAATTCAGAACGAAGATGAATAAAAAATATATTTAAAAAACCAAAATGAATAGAAGATAGGGTATCCATTTGAACATGTATACCTCATATCTATGTCTGTGTCATTCATCCAAATACTTTACATTTCCATATCTAAAACAGAGAAAATAGAACATAAATTATCTAATGAAAGGATCAAAACATATAACATCTTTTATTAAGCAACATATAATCTAATAGATGCATTTGAATAAGGGAATGGCATCCGCACATTCACAAAATAAGGCCAGGAAAATAGTGAAGGCATAGGACTCAGTTTTAGACTCACAAGATCTTACATTGTGTCACAAATTTTTGCTCTAACTGTCCACTCATCCAACATAGGCTCCCGTGCAATGCTGCATTTTCAGAGAAAAAAACAAGAAGCAAACTCCAAATTAGCATATCAAGACTAGTATAGCAGTTTCTACTTGGAAATCTTCATACAATATAAGATTAATTAACATTGACTGTGGGGAAATGCATGTTTGGAAATTTTCTTTTAGGAAGCAGATTTGTGGCACCATCCACCTTCATTAGGCAGGTGGCTGGTGGAAGATGAGATATACTTGATTAACTTCATCCAACAGTTTAAAAAAAATATATGTTGATAATACCTTCAAGGATCTGATCTCAAATCTGCTTACAGTGCTGTGGATGGAGTCACTTGGCACCTGAGTGTCCTTGTCAACTATTCTTGCAGAGCCCAGGGTCATCTCTCATGGAAAAATGTGGGGTGCATCTCCAAGCATGAAGGGCATCTAAGAGGGGGCATCCCTTAGCATCCAGGCCAGTATGCAATATACAGTATATGGTGCTCCAGGCTACCCTACGGATCATCTAGGTGGATTTAAACAGTGTGACTTTCTATAAGCATTGAAGAAAAGTGAGAGTTACAGAAAAAGAATGGTATAGGGATGCTAAAGAAATGGCAGCAGCTTTGGATGGCACCATTGAGGGGGCTCTTTTATAATGATGGCAAGGGGGCTCTTTTATAATGATGGCAAGATGTGCACAGCCACTAGTGACAATTCCATTGGCATTCTTCTGAGAGAATGCTATTAATTTAAAAAAATCATAAATTATATGAGGTATGGTACTCAACACTTTCTAAGAGGAAGGTATACACAATGCAGAGTTTGTTATCCTCTGTAACATTGGTGATAGCATTGCATGACATGCATGTTCCTGAAATTACATGATTAGTGATACTGTATCTCATCTATCATTTACCTCCACGATGCGTTTGCACAGAAACTTGGAAGTAACTTCCTTGAAAACCAGCTTCACATGAACTTCAGAAAATAGCTGGCAAATACAAGCACAGATCTTCACTTGAGATTATCATATTTGCATACTTGGACATTTAGTGGAAAACCAAAAAAATCATTATTTATCCACAAAGTTCATTGGTGAAAATTATCCAAATAGTTAATTTGACAATACCATACCCTCTGTTTGAATGGACAGTTGGCGCATCCAGAAATAACATGAGACAGTGTTGGGGGAAGGAGAGCTCCATGGACATGATTTTCAGTCTCCTGAATTCTCCTACGTGGAATCACAATTCTGAAATTCAGTAGCAAAGAAAATTATGGATTCAAGTGTTATTTACCTTTTTGCTTTGACAAAATAGAATGCTAACTGTGGAAAGGTTTTATTCTGCTCTTATTCTTCTGAAATCAAACTGCACCTAAGAAATTACTGTGGCTTCCTAGCACTATAATCCTCTTTATATGACAGTATAATCACCATAAACAAGGATAATGTTTTCAAGGTGGTAACAGCTCTTTCACCCAAGGGCTTTTTTGTACACCAAACATATATTATTCACCAAATTAAAGTTGCAATTTCATCCCAGGCAGAAAGCCATTTCAAGCTGCTTCTCCTAACTTGAGGCAGATTGCATTATCAGCTCCACTGGTAATAGTGAATCACATTTCATTCAACGAAGTAAGGTACATCTCCACTTGGACAGGATACATGCACCACATCTGTACACTTCTTTACATTTACTAAGGCACCGGTATAACCCAGCACAGGAAAAATAGAAGAAATTCATTAGATAACCGTCTATTTGTATTAGGATGATAAAATTGAAAGATCCAAACAAAAAAACAAATATTCATGGAATTAACTTCTTCTACTGTTATAGCCTTTTGTAGGACTGTGGAGCATTTGGATTGTGGAAATCCAGCTGCTCTGCACAGTTCCTCCGCCCATCTGATTTCTTTTTGAAGGTTACTGAATGAACTGTTAAAAGTATTCTCTAAAATACCATTGGTTCCTTCATATGATATTGCCCCCAGCATGTCAGGGAAGCATAATGATCATTCTTCTTTCTCTGATCTAGGAAGGCGAGTAGCTTTCCACCATTGCATAAGTTCACTACCAAATTCTTGTACCACAGCCACAGAACAATTGTTCTTCATTCTCTTGTTTGTATTCCACAGATATGTAATTGGCGAATTGGTATCAATATGAATGAAAGCATCAACATTGTTGAACATAGGAAGCATTCTTATCATCACTTTCCACAGAAATAGTTTTATCCTAGAAGGGAGACCTTCGGACCATACAATACCCTTTCATCACACCTAGACTTGTCATCAAACATTCCCACAAAAGATCTCACAGAAAACTTGCCTTCTTATCCTGTAATATCCATTTTTTCATGTCTTCTTGATCAGTATGTAATGCTACCTGATTTAGAATCTGATGCAACTTTATATCTTCTTCCAATTTAATATCTGCAGTTCTCTTCTAAGGTGTATATTCCAATCTTCATTACCTTCAGTGTTAAATGGTGGATCTACCAATGTTCCTTTGTCTGAAGCTATCTGATACACGTTTCTGAACTATAAGGAGAAGGATTCCTCATAAGATCAGTGGTCTTCCAAAAACACTAACACAGTCAGTTGTATTGCTTATGTTTTTCCAACCAGTAGAGTGGATGAGCCATTGGATGGGTAAAGACAACATTTATTATGCCAGATAAAGGATCATAAATAATTACCGGCTTTGTTTGTCAATATTTCATATATAACAAGTCTACATAAATTGTAAGCATTATATGTTTATGTGCATTATTGATATTAAAAGTTTACTTGCTGGTTTATTTTACTTGCTGGTTTAGTTCCAAATGAAAATGCGATTAGGGCAAGCAAGTACTGCATAAACGAAAACCAAATGAAAATGCGACTACGTTAAGCAAGTTCATAAAGTTAGACAAATTTTATTCTCTACACCATGCTTAAAGGAGAAGAAAAATAAAAGAAACTATTTAAAGAGAACATGAAAGTAATTTTTGTCATAAAGTGTGCAATGTTTAATTGCTCTCATAACATGTCATGAGCCTATTGAGCATCCACCTGAAAACTATGTAAATGACTTCTTTAAAAATGAAAGTTAATGGTTTCATTTTTCTTCTTTTACATGTAATCCTAAAGACAGTATATCCATGATGCATTGACAGTATGAAATATGTAAAACATGTAACCCCCTATCAGCTTTTGTGTGATAGAACCTTAGCCTGCTATTAAGTGTGAAAGATTTATTCCATTTAAAATTTGTGTACCTAGTTTATTTGTCAAAGTTATTAAGTTGTCAGGGGAGGATGAACGTGCTATTTAATTACTCGTATGCATTATTTTGACAGCAACCGCATGATGTTAAGAGGGAGTGTCCCTAGTATCATGGTCAGCTAATATGTACTGTGTGATGGTGAATGCCTTCATAGCTTGTGCATTAAAATGGTGATATAAGTTGATTTCAAAGCCCATCAAGTTGTCAAGCATCCTTTTCTTGAGGAGCACGATGGACACTAAAGCTTTTGATGTACACTTTGGAGATTTGCAAGTTTTCTAAAGTTGTAGGTGCAGGATAGCTGCATGAGAACACCATGCTACAAATTGCACACTTATAGTACATTGTTGGCACTAAGAAAGAAGAAACTGTTATGGAACACCGTTAGAAAAGCAAATGTGAGAATGAGTGTTAGGCTGCACATATGCTTCATTTGTGTTTTGGTTTGTTGACATACCATCAGGCAATATGCAACCAAGTTTTACCCTGTAACTGCATTAATTGTTATATTGTTAATCTACTTCATGCCTATTTTTTGGTTAGGAACATAGTCGACCTCTTGCTGCACTGACACACTTAAAAATGAAAAGGTCATACTTGAAGAGCTTGACCATGCAACAAGGAGCTTCTAATTAATGCAAGTGCTTGAGGAAGAACTTTAGATTTAACAGTCAAACCAATATTTTTATTTGACTTTCTGTCAGTCATCAAAGTGCAGCAAAGTTCCAAGGCAAGAGCCGCCATGTATAAGTCCAAATCGTTGTAGGATTAAAGAAATAATAAGGTCACCACATAAAATAAAGATCATAAAGGCTACTGTCGGTTGAGAGGTGAAACCATATCAAAGCAGACAACTCCGCAACTATAATTTCATAAGCAGATGAATCAATTTGGTTGCCATAAGCAACAACTAAAGAATTCATTGTCTCCAGTGTAGCCTGTCTCAACACACGGTTAGCCTATTTTGGGAAGATATAAAATGTAACAGAAGATTTTGAGTCAAACATTCAACAGATACAAGAGATACCACAAATCTGACATATATAGATTCAAAATACCTTGCGCAGAAAAGTTGTCAACTCTGCCACAACCTGATGCAGGACAATAGAAAGGTCTATTCGAAGGGGTGAACTAGATATAACAGCAAAAGCCTGAACCAAGAACATCAATGTAATTAGTGGAGGAAGGCAAAATATAGCAGTAGTCAGGAGGCAATGATAAAGCAACTAGATTCCTCTTCGTGCAACAAATCAACACGGCTAAACAGTCAAAGTATCACAAACACTACTGTGGCACTTTAAAGAGTACTCAAACTAGAAGGCAAGTCATCATTACTTCTAAGGAAAAGGAGAATGCAGGAATGGCTAAAAATTCAAGATACAAGGGCCAATCAGTTTTAAAAAATCAAGGAGCACCCTGATAACACTTCAAAAGTTTTGATTCAACTTTATCTTTTTACACAATTTTCAAAATAGTTATCAGTCTTGGTAATATTTCAAAAGTTGATTCAACAATCTTTTTACTCAATTTCTATAGATCCATACTTAATGATAACCAATTAAACAAAAAGGCTAATGAAGCGTGATATAGTGCACGAGCAAATTTACTGCCCAAAATAGCACATAACCTGATAACCGCACAAAAACAGTAAAAACCAACTGTTATAAAATAAGTAGGATTTAATATGATTGGGAAAAATCATTCACAGTTTGAATTGCACTAATGTCTTGTCCATTGATGCAAGGTACTAAGCTACCCGTACATAACTCCAAATTAGAAAGGTCACTTTAAAAAAAACTCTAACCAGGAAAGAAAGAAAAAATAATACAATTAACACCAGACATGTGGCTCAAACAGTTCCCAATTTAACAAAAATGAACATTGTAGATTTCTTCCTATTCTTCCCACTCCTCCCTCTCTGTCCACCAACTTTCAACATGTGGCAGTCAATTCACTTAAATCTCCCCCCATCGCTGATAATGGTCTGCCCCTCCATTCTTTGGGAACCATAACCACTCTATTCTAGCCCTCCTGTCCAACATTACATTTTAGGATCAAAAAGTTAAAAACACACAAGTCAGGAAGATATATGTATTGGCCTTTACAAAAAAATTGTGTTTAACCTAATAGAAAAATGAGCAGAGTTCCTTCATTGACCTATGAAGCAGGGGACCTTGGTGGGGCTGCTACCGGAGGCGGGGAAGGAGCACCTGCTACCAGTGGCAGGGAGGATGCAGCTACTACCGGAGGCGAGGAAGCAGGCGGCTGCTACCGGTGGGCGGCGCTGCAGGCCGCTGGTACCGGCTGGCAGGGAAGCAGGCGGCTGCAGGCGGCTGCTACCGGTGGGCGGGGAAGTAGGTAGCTGCGCTATCGGAGGCGGGGAAGCAGGGGCTGCTACCGGTAGGTGGGGAAGCAGGCGGTTGCTACTGGAGGGGGGAAGCAGGTGACTGCTATCGGAGGCGGCCGGGGAAGGAGGGGCTGCTACTAGCGAGCGGGGAAGCAGGCGGCTGCTACCAGAGGCGGGGAAGGAGTGGCTGCTACCGGTGGGCTAGGAAGTAGGCAGAGTCGATGCCAGGCAGCGGCGACTCCGATGTCGGTGGCGACGATTGTGACGGTGGCTGTGCTGGGAAGGACCTGTCCACGGTGGGAAAGAGGGGAAGGCGAGAGAGTAAGAGAGAGAGAGTTAGTTGGGCAGGTGACGAGGCGGGGGAAAGAAATTCTATTAGGAGGGAGATGAGAGGGAGAGGTGGAGTGGTGGAGGCCGGAGAAGGTGGAATATTGATCGAGGGAGTATGCGATCGCGCGAGAAGGAAGGAGGCCAGAGGCCGGTTACGATCGCGCGGGGGCTCCAATATGGCGCGCGTAGGTGAAATATTTAGGGGCATTTTGAATGGATTGATATTTTTGTATAGTTATTTTGAGGCAATTTTAAAATGCCTCTACATATTTAAAGACAATAATAAAAATAAAATATCACTATTTATGATAATTTAGAGACACTTTTAAGAAATGTCGCTAAATGAACTGCCCCTATATCTATACTTTTTTGTAGTGGAAGGAAGAGATGGTTGTGGACCCTCCACGCCGTGGAAGCTTTAAGGCATGCGCCCGACAGGCCAACATCGTCATGATACCCGTGGATTTCCTAAGTCTTCACTCATTCTTCATTCACTCTCGGACCCGCTATTTGAATATTCTGAATTCGATCCTGACTCACTTCCATCTCCTGAAAAGATTGGAAATAGGTAATGAGCACACTTACCCAGTAGGTATCTTCGCATCAACATGAAGGCACTATTAAAGTGATTAACATTTCTGCTCTAGAGGAATAAGGTAAAATCATGCGAATGCGATAAATCACAAGTAACCAAAGTAACAAGATGATCATGTAAGATAGAATGAACAAGTATGAACTAGCAACAATGTAACAAGAATGGCATTTCATGAACAAGAATGTACTAGCAAGTTCCCATACTCATCATCCAAACATCTTTTGCTTATGAGCAAGTATTTGGTGAATTTCTGTGGAATATCATGTAACAAGCAGGAAAGTCATGTACGTGTATCGTCATGATACTCGTGGATCTTCACTTATTTATAGAGAAAGTACTCCCTACGCAATGTGACACCAGTAGCATCATACACCTTGGTTTATAGTATGTTTCCGACATTCAGTCGAGGGGACTAGCATAGAGTCCTTGAACACAATCAGTGCTCGATCGCATCTTCAAGTATAAATCAAGCTATTTCCACATTTCAAGCAATAAAATATGGCCAAGAATGCAAATAAGTTCTGGATAACAATAATCAACAATGAACGCTTCAACTTAGGACATGAGATATCAAGGATGATTTAAGACGATGTCATGCTCATGGAAATAATTCGGCAGCATAACGGTACATTTATTATCATTCATAATTTAAATTAAGTATCTTTAGACAATAAGCCGAGTCCTATACCGTCAATAATCCATCTAGGAACTTAGAATATCAACCCTTTGGTCAAACCTCGGGTTAAAAGATTTAGAACTATGACGGTCTAATACTGGGCCGTTACATGAACATAACGGTCTAGTATTGGGCCGTTAGAAAGACTGAATCCAGAAGAAAATGGATATGGACACAAACAATGTGACGGTCATATATTGGACCATTTATATGTTCCTAACGGTCGAATATAGATATGTTACATCTCCAGAACCCGAAAACATCGATAGTGCTTTCTAACAATTGGGCTTTCATAGTACAACCAACTCGGCGTCCTAGTGGGAATCCCAGGCTCGCAGAGAATTACAGAGGTCTTGAAACAATATTTCTTAGTCCATTGGAAGGAATATCCAATAGAGAAGTCCTCATGTTCAAGAATGTGTTCCTATAGTGCAAGGTGTGAACTAATGGCCATATACCGGAATATATGCCATGTACTTTAAGAAAATGACTCTATAGATAAGAAAAGAATGTGTAACGATGTGAAACCATAATAAAAATTCCGTCATTACATCATTTAAAATCATAGTGTAAATACAAAACTATAGAGTTTAGCTAATGAAATTAACATATGCTTAAAATAACTAGAGATGCTTTTAAACATGCAATTTCTATCATAAGTCAATTTATAACCTCAAGGTCATGAAAATAGTTCCAAATTTAGATGACTAAGCTTATTTACAAGTAACTTGATTGTTCTACAATTCTGTCTTGAATTGCCTGAACAAAGTACTCTGGTGGTCTAAGATGTGGGCGTCACAGTGCCGTGATGGCTTATCGTGGGGCCGTCAGAGTGTTGTAACGCACTGCTTCTGGGCCGTCAGAGATAACAGAGAAATTTAAATACAATAGAGGGTGTGACAGCTTATCGTAAGGCCGTTATATCATGTGACGGTCTTACCTTAATCCGTTAGTGGTTCTGCTGATAGTAAATAGAATAGGAAACTATGAAAATCTGTCATGCTTAGAAATCCAAATTCTTAAACTATTCCAGTCATGAAAAATGAAGTATAGGCCAGCTACATGCATAGGTTGAAATGAATTATCAGCAAAATATTCTTTGATTAAGGCTAAGGATATGCATGTATGCAGAACCCTACTAAAATATGCAATTCATAGTAAATGGATATGGAAATTTCTTCCTTGCTTCATAGGTAGAGGTCCTTAAACCTTGGACTTATCCTATGATATGATTCTTTTCCCTAAGTCCTGAGACTTAGGCTCTGATACCAACTTAACTATCACGTCCCGAGCCCTTATTACAGCAGAAGACTAGCTCGAGGAACGTGAACAGCCGGCATGGTAAGCCTCTTGCAAGCAAGAACGATCAGAGCACAAGACAATCACACACATAAATACAATTGCACAATATTTACTCAAACTTCAACTTATTTCATTAATAATCAAATATCCAATTACAATCACTAATTCACTTTCTTCATCATACTAGACTCAAGAAATAAGAAAATTACATAGACTCAATCTAAACATCTAGACTTCCTAAGTCTTCACTCATTCTTCATTCACTCTCGGACCCGCTATTTGAATATTCTGAATCCGATCCTGACTCACTTCCATGTCCTGAAAAGATTGGAAATAGGTAATGAGTACACTTGCCCAGTAGGTATCTTCGCATCAACATGAAGGCACTATTAAAGTAATTAACATTTTTGCTCTAGAGGAATAAGGTAAAATCATGTGAATACGATAAATCACAAGTAAACAAAGTAACAAGATGATCATGTAAGATAGAATGAACAAGTATGAACTAGCAAGAATGTAACAAGAATGGCATTTCATGAACAAGAATGCACTAGCAAGTTCACATACTCATCACTCAAACATCTTTTGCTTATGAGCATGTATTTGGTGAATTTTTGTGAAATATCATGTAACAAGTAAGAAAGTCATGTACGTGTATCGTCATGATGCCCGTGGATATTCACTTATTTATAGAGAAAGTACTTCCAGCGCAATGCGACGCCAGTAGCATCATATCCCATGGTTTACAGTATGTTTTCGACAATCAGTCGAGGGGACTAGCATAGAGCCCTTGAACACAATCAGTGCTCAATCACATCTTCCAGTATAAATCAAGCTATTTCCATGTTTCAAGTAATAAAATATGACTAAGATTGCAAATAAGTTCTTGATAACAATAATCAACAATGAACGCTTCAATTTAAGACATGAGATAACAAGGATGATTTAAGACGATGTCATGCTCCAGGAAATAATTCGGCAGCATAATGGTACATTTATTATCATTCATAATTTAAATTAAGTATCTTTAGTCAATAAGCCAAGTCCTAGAGCATCAATAATTCATCTAGGAACTTAGAATAACAACCCTTTGGTCAAACCTCGGGTTAAATTATTTAGAACTGTGACGGTCTAATACTGGACCGTTACATGAACATAACGGTCTAGTGTTGGGCCGTTAGAAAGACTGAATCCAGAAGAAAATAGATCTGGACTCAAACAATGTGACGGTCATATATTGGACTGTTTATATGTTCCTGACGATCGAATATAGATCCGTTACATCTCCAGAACCTGAAAATATCGATAGTGCTTTCTAACAATTGGGCTTTCATGGTACAACCAACTCGGCGTCCTAATAGGAATCCCAGACTCGCAGAGAATTACGGAGGCCTTGAAACAAGAATTCCTAGTCCATTGGAAGGAATATCCAATAGAGAGGTCCTCATCTTCAAGAATATGTTCCTATAGTGCAAAGTGTGAACTAATGGCCATATACCAGAATATATGCCATGTACTTTAAGAAAATGACTCTATAGATAGGAAAAGAATGTGTAACGATGTGAAACCATGATAAAAACTCCGACATTACATCATTTAAAATCATAGTGTAAATACAAAACTATAGAGTTTAGCTAATGAAATTAACATATGCTTGAAATAACTAGAGATGCTTTTAAACATGCAATTTCTATCATATGTCAATTTATAACCTCAAGGTCATGAAAATAGTTCCAAATTTAGATAACTAAGCTTATTTATAAGTAACTTGATTGTTCTACAATTCTGTCTTGAATTGCCTGAATAAAGTACTATGGCAGTCTAAGATGGGGGTGTCACAGTGCCGTGACGACTTATCGTGTGGCCGTCAGAGTGTTGTAACGCACTGTTTCTGGGCCGTCAGAGATAACAGAGAAATTTAAATACAACATAGGGTGTGACGACTTATCGTAAGGCCGTTATATCATGTGACGGTCTTACCTTAATCCGTCAGAGGTTCTGCTGATAGTAAATAGAATAGGAAACTATGAAAATCTATCATGCTTGGAAATCCAAATTCTTAAACTATTCCAGTCATGAAAAATGAAGTATAGGCCAGCTACATGCATAAGTTGAAATGAATTATCAGCAAAATATTCTTTGATTAAGGCTAAGGATATGCATGTATGCACAACCCTACTAAAATATGTAATTTATGTTCTATAATGCATAGAATCAAGCAAAACCAGAGGGCTTTTATTCCTAACATGATGTTCATGCTGTTCATGAGATAACCTACCTCTTTACTGGGCTTTAAACTTCTAATTTGAGTCTTCAAGGGTTGCCCTAGTTCTTCTCTTCCTGTGATTTTTTAGCAACTTCACGTCACTCTAACTCCTCAGTCTCTTGCCCTAAGGACGTGAAATTTAGAGTTTAGGAAGATGAAACTAAGAGGAACAAAAAGTTCTAAAGCATCTAACTCTAATTACCTCGTTTAGCTTCTCTAATTTCCTGATCTTCAACACCCTGTTGCACAGTTTCCTAGGTTGGCGTGATGAAACCAATAACTTTGAAAAATCCTAACTCCTTGGATACTCGACCTCCTAACATGAAATTTTGAGAGTTGTTAGCCTAAAGTATTAGGAACAAAAGACTGTAAAGAACTTACCCGAGATACTATCTCCTTATCTTGTTTCTCCACGAGCCAAAAGTAAGGGTCACTCAGTTCAGAACTGGGCTCTATTTATAGAGTTTTGCCTAGGGTTTGAGAATTAGATCGATTTTAGAGTCCTTGGTTGGCCAGAATCTGATCCCTAAGAGTCCTTAGTAATGTTATAAATTCTCCCAAGTTGGTCTCTTGTAGATAGGATCCCAAAGATCCAATCTTTTTATTCTTTCTTCCATTCACAGAACTGACAGAGTGTGACGGTCCAAGCTGGGCACGTCACATGACTATGGCGGTCGCACGATAGACCGCTACATCCACTGTGCGTAGAATTCAATTTTATTCAAACTCTTTTTGTTAATTATCCACATAATTATTTATATAAGGGGTATTTATCCTTATAATTTGTGAATATGCTAAATAACCTTCTAGAATATGGGTCAAACTTAATGGGCTTGATCCATGAACCTATTGGGCTTTATTTATTAAGGCTGGATTAATTTTTTAACATAATTGGGCCTTATAATGATTTATTTAACACAATATTCATTAATTAATTCATTTAGACCCTTAATAATTCGAGAAAATTCTTAATTATATCAGAAATATTTTATAAAAATTCTAGGGCACTACACCCTCCCCCACTTAGAAGAATTTGGTCCCCAAATTCAATTCATGGATTTATGGAGAGTTTACTTACAGTTGAATAATTTTGGGAATCTTCTACGCATAGATTCTTCCGTCTCCCATGTTGCTTCGTGTGGCCATTACTTCGTCCATTGGACTTGCACCATAGGAATAGTTTTATTCCTTAGTTGACGTACTTCTCTTTCCCGAATCCTGACCGGTTTCTGCTCGTATGTCAGGTCCTTTTGGATCTCTAGATTATCATAAGTAATGAAATGATGAGGATCATATACATATTTCTTCAACATAGAGACATGAAATACGTCGTGAACTCCTGCTAATTGTGGAGGTAAAGCAAGTCTGTAAGCCACTTCACCGACTCTTTCGAGAATTTCAAATGGGCCAATGAATCTTGGTGTTAGTTTTCCTTTAATGCCAAATCTTCGAATACCACGGCCTGGAGAAAGTTTCGATATACATGATCTCCCACCTAAAACTCCAAGTCGCGTCTTCGATTCTCATCATAAGATTTCTGCCTATCTTGCGCCATCTCCATTCTTTCTTGAATGAGCTTGATCTTCTCTATAGAATCCTTGATAAGGTCGGGGCCTAGAAATTACTTTTCCCCTATTTCGTTCCAACATATTGGTGATCTACAGCTTTTTCTATATAAAGCTTCAAAGGGCGCCATCTGTATGCTGGCCTGATAACTGTTGTTATATGCAAATTTTACCAGAGGCAAGTGATCATGCCAACTTCCTCCAAAATCAATAGCACAAGCCCTGAGCATATCTTCTAGTACCTGATTTGTTCTTTCAGTCTGACCATCAGTTTGTGGGTGAAATGTTGTGCTAAAATTCAATCTAGTCCCTAGTGAATGTTGTAGGCCCTTCCAGAATTGTGATGTGAATCGAGGATTTCTATCAGATACAATAGTGACAGGGACGCCATGTAATTTGACAATTTCTTTCATGTATAATGCTGCTAGAATATCCATAGACCATCGACTTTTTATTGGTATGAAGTGTGCGAATTTAGTCAATCGGTCTATGATCTCCCATATACCATCGTGTCCTCCTCTGGTCTTAGGTAAACCCATGATGAAATCTATTCCAATACTTTCCCATTTCCAATCGAGAATATTCAAGGGATGTAATTTACCTGCGGGTCTAAAATGTTCTGCTTTTACTTGTTGGCAGGTGAGACAACGGGACACAAAATCAGCTATTTCTCTCTTCATATTGGGCCACCAGAAGTTTCTTTTGAGATCTTGATACATCTTCGTACCTCCTGGATGAATGGTGTACTTGGAATTATGTACTTCTTTTAGGATCAGTTTCTTCGTATCCTCATGATCTGGTACACACACTCGACCCTTAAATAACAAACTTTCGTTATTGGAAATAGAGAAATCCGGCCTTTGTTCAATATTGGCTTTAGTTTCTAGTAACACGGGATCATCATTTTGTAACTTGACCAGATCCTCTATCAATGTAGGTTGAGCTCGAATATTAGCCATAAAATAATCATCTTCCTTTATGTCAATATCTAAGTTCATTTGAGCAAATTGAGGAATGAGATTAGTCATACTAATCATAGGACTTGATAGCATACCCATTGGTTTTCTGCTGAGTGCATCTGCTACCGCATTAGGCTTTCCAGGATGATATTGACTAGCGAAATCAAAATCTTTGAGATATTCTAACCATCTCCTCTGCCTCATATTAAGCTCCTTTTGAGAGAATAAGTGTTTCAAGCTTTTGTGGTCCGAGTAGACCGTAAACTTTTCTCCATAAAGATAATGATGCCAAATTTTTAAGGCGAAAATAACAGCTGCCAGTTCCAAATCATGCACAGGACAATTTTGCTCGTGACGTTTCAATTGTCTTGAAGAATAACAGATTACCTTTCCATTTTGCATGAGGACGCATCCCAAGCCAATGTTAGATGCATCCGTATATACTTCGAATCTACCACCTTCTACCGGTAGTGCTAAAATAGGGGCTGTAGTAAGGTGATTCTTAAGAGTTTAGAAACTCTTCTCACACTCCTTTGACCAGACAAAAAGATTTTTTTTCTTGTGAGTCTAGATAAAGGAACAGTAATCTTGGAGAAGTATTTAATGAACCTCCTATAATAACCATCTAGACCCAGAAAGCTTCTTACTTCTGATACAATCGTTGGCCGGCTCCAATTTCTGACAGCTTCGACTTTCGAAGGATCCACAGCGATACCTTCCTTTGAAATAATGTGGTCTAAGAATGAAACTTCCTTGAGCCAGAATTCACATTTGTTAAGCTTGGCATAAAGTTTATGTTCTGTAAGTGTTTGCAAGGCTATCCTCAAATGTTCGTCATGTTCCTCTTTTGTCTTGGAATATATCAAGATATCATCAATGAAGATGACAATGAATTGATCCAGATATGGCTGGAAAACATTGTTCATAAGCTGCATAAATGTTGCTGGGGCATTTGTTAACCTAAACGGCATTACCACAAATTCATAGTGGCCATAACGACTTCGAAAAGCCGATTTATAAATGTCTTCTTCTTTAATTCTAAGCTGATGATAACCTGATCTGAGGTCTATTTTAGAAAAATATACTGCTCCCGAAAGCTGATCGAAGAGCTCATCAATACGCGGCAACGAATACTTGTTTTTTATTATAAGTTGATTTAGTCGCCGGTAGTCTATGCATAGCCTGAGAGAGCCATCCTTCTTTTTGACAAATAGAACTGGCGCACCCCAGGGGTATGTGCTAGGTCTGATGAAACCTTTGTCTAGTAGTTCCTGCAACTGCCTCTTTAGTTCCTTAAGTTCCGTGGGGGACATCCTGTAAGGGGCTATAGAAACAGGTGATGCTCCTGGAATGAGTTTAATAGTGAAGTTTACTTCCCTCTCGGGTGGTAAACTGGGTAATTCGGATAGGAATACATCTGAGAACTCATTTACAATAGGAATGTTTGCTAGGATGATTTCCTTGGATTCAGTAACAATGACTGAAGCAAGAAAAGCTTCACATCCTTGCGAGATGAGTTTGCAAGCGTGAAGAGAAGATATGATAGTGGGATGTTTCCTATACTTGATTCCAAGGAAAGAGAATCTTGGAAGACCTATTTTTTGGAAGGATATAATCATATTTCGGCAATTAATATCAGCATCATGATCTACAAGCCAATCTACCCCTAAAATGGCATCATAACCTTTCATGTCAAGGCATACTAGGTTTGCGGGGAGATTGTGACCTTCTACTATCACCTCACTATCAGGGTAATCTCTAGTGAGTTTTGTTCCAGAACCTAGGGGTGTGGTTATAGCAAGATCTAAAGGTAGAGGAACTGACGCAATTGGTAATGTTTTGGCAAACGTAGTGGAGACAAATGAATGAGCGGCACCAGTATCAAATAGCACAAATGCAGGATGAGAATAAATTTTAAGAGTACCTTCCATAAGCCCACCATCCCTGGGCACCTCCTCTTCTTCTAGAACGACATTGAGGCGAGCCTGCCTCCTGCGTCCACCACCAGATGACTGGTCCTTCATAAGGGGGCAATCCGGCATGCGATGCTCCCTACTTCCACAGCGTAAACAAGCACCAAGGCGCTTCCAGCACTCTTCAGCCGAGTGGCCAAACTTTTCACAAAAAGTGCAAGTCGTGGCGATTTGCTCCTCCTCCTTAATCCTCTTATTCTTCTGGAAACTTCCACCGTTCCCGCTCCTGGACCGTTTCATACTATCATGGCTTTTGTGAGACTCCGTGATGCTGAATTTTTCTTTCTTATAACGCCGATCAGATCGTCGGCTAGACTCTTCTCCTTTTCCTTTTAATTTCTCGACCTTTTCTAAGGTCCTTTCACATAAGTATGCCCGTTGAACCATCTCCACATAAGTACAGATGTTTTGGGTCCCGAGCTGCTGAATGAAATCGGGTCGTAACCCGTCCATAAACCGATTAGCCTTCAATAGATCGGTACTGATTAAATGCGGTGCATACGGTGCTAGTCTAGAGAATTGAAGTTCAAATTCTGTAACTGTCATCATTCCTTGTCGAAGAGAGGCGAACTCCATAGCCTTTCTTTCTTTCACGTGCTCAGAAAAGTACTTAGCACGGAACAAAGTGAGAAAGCCATCCCATATGTGAGGTGCATCGGCCGGAGGTGTCGAAACCGACTTCCACCAAGTACGGGCATCCTTGTTGAGTTGAAAAGTTGCAAGACGCACCTTCTCTTGATCGGTGCATTGGATGACGTCAAATATACGGTTCATCTCCTCAATCCAGTTCTCTGCTTCGTCCGGATTAGAAGAACCATAGAAACGCGGAGGGTTTAAACTCCAGAAATTACGATGTAAGTTGCCAGCCCTTGCGCCTACGCCTGCTTGGGCCATAGTTTGTAATGCCTGAGTAAGGCCGGCAACAGTTTGTTGCATGCCGTTCCAATCTACGCGACGAGCCATTTGTAAAATAAGGTACCTAAGAGAAATATAACAACTTGTTATTTCTCGTGGAATTGGAAGAAAATTTATCTTAAAGCTAATTAACTATCTTATCCCGGGCTCTACCCAATTCTCAAATGGATATGGAAATTTCTTCCTTGCTTCATAGGTAGAGGTCCTTAAACCTTGGACTTATCCTATGATATGATTCTTTTCCCTAAGTCCTGGGACTTAGGCTCTGATACCAACTTAACTGTCACGTCCCGAGCCCTTATTACAGCAGAAGACTAGCTCGAGGAACGTGAACAGCCGGCATGGTAAGCCTCTTGCAAGCAAGAACGATCAGAGCACAAGACAATCACACACATAAATACAATTGCACAATATTTACTCAAACTTCAACTTATTTCATTAATAATCAAATATCCAATTACAATCACTAATTCACTTTCTTCATCATACTAGACTCAAGAAATAAGAAAATTACATAGACTCAATCTAAACATGTAGACTTCCTAAGTCTTCACTCATTCTTCATTCACTCTCGGACCCGCTATTTGAATATTCTGAATCCGATCCTGACTCACTTCCATGTCCTGAAAAGATTGGAAATAGGTAATGAGTACACTTGCCCAGTAGGTATCTTCGCATCAACATGAAGGCACTATTAAAGTAATTAACATTTTTGCTCTAGAGGAATAAGGTAAAATCATGTGAATATGATAAATCACAAGTAAACAAAGTAACAAGATGATCATGTAAGATAGAATGAACAAGTATGAACTAGCAAGAATGTAACAAGAATGGCATTTCATGAACAAGAATGTACTAGCAAGTTCACATACTTATCACTCAAACATCTTTTGCTTATGAGCATGTATTTGGTGAATTTTTGTGAAATATCATGTAACAAGTAAGAAAGTCATGTACGTGTATCGTCATGATGCCCGTGGATCTTCACTTATTTATAGAGAAAGTACTTCCAACGCAATGCGATGCCAGTAGCATCATATCCCATGGTTTACAGTATGTTTCCGACAATCAGCCGAGGGGACTAGCATAGAGCCCTTGAACACAATCAGTGCTCAATCGCATCTTCCAGTATAAATCAAGCTATTTCCATGTTTCAAGTAGTAAAATATGACTAAGATTGCAAATAAGTTCTTGATAACAATAATCAACAATGAACGCTTCAATTTAAGACATGAGATAACAAGGATGATTTAAGACGATGTCATGCTCCAGGAAATAATTCGGCAGCATAATGGTACATTTATTATCATTCATAATTTAAATTAAGTATCTTTAGTCAATAAGCCAAGTCCTAGAGCATCAATAATCCATCTAGGAACTTAGAATAACAACCCTTTGGTCAAACCTCGGGTTAAATTATTTAGAACTGTGACGGTCTAATATTGGACCGTTACATGAACATAACAGTCTAGTGTTGGGCCGTTAGAAAGACTGAATCCAGAAGAAAATAGATCTGGACTCAAACAATGTGACGGTCATATATTGGACTGTTTATATGTTCCTGACGATCGAATATAGATCCGTTACATCTCCAGAACCTGAAAACATCGATAGTGATTTCTAACAATTGGGCTTTCATGGTACAACCAACTCGGCGTCCTAATAAGAATCCCAGACTCGCAGAGAATTACGGAGGCCTTGAAACAAGATTTCCTAGTCCATTGGAAGGAATATCCAATAGAGAGGTCCTCATCTTCAAGAATGTGTTCCTATAGTACAAAGTGTGAACTAATGGCCATATACCGGAATATATGCCATGTACTTTAAGAAAATGACTCTATAGATAGGAAAAGAATGTGTAACGATGTGAAACCATGATAAAAACTCCGACATTACATCATTTAAAATCATAGTGTAAATACAAAACTATAGAGTTTAGCTAATGAAATTAACATATGCTTGAAATAACTAGAGATGCTTTTAAACATGCAATTTCTATCATATGTCAATTTATAACCTCAAGGTCATGAAAATAGTTCCAAATTTAGATAACTAAGCTTATTTATAAGTAACTTGATTGTTCTACAATTCTGTCTTGAATTGCCTGAATAAAGTACTATGGCGGTCTAAGATGGGGGCGTCACAGTGCCGTGACGGCTTATCGTGTGGCCGTCAGAGTGTTGTAACGCACTGCTTCTGGGCCGTCAGAGATAACAGAGAAATTTAAATACAACATAGGGTGTGACGACTTATCGTAAGGCCGTTATATCATGTGGCGGTCTTACCTTAATCCGTCAGAGGTTCTGCTGATAGTAAATAGAATAGGAAACTATGAAAATCTATCATGCTTGGAAATCCAAATTCTTAAACTATTCCAGTCATGAAAAATGAAGTATAGGCCAGCTACATGCATAGGTTGAAATGAATTATCAGCAAAATATTCTTTGATTAAGGCTAAGGATATGCATGTATGCAGAACCCTACTAAAATATGCAATTCAGGATCTATAATGCATAGAATCAAGCAAAATCCGAGGGCTTTTATCCCTAACATGATGTTCTTGCTGTTCATGAGATAACCTACCTCTTTACTGGGCTTTAAACTTCTAATTTGAGTCTTCAAGGGTTGCCTTAGTTCTTCTCTTCCTTTGATTTTTTAGCAACTTCACGTCTCTCTAACTCCTCAGTCTCTTACCCTAAGGACATGAAATTTGGAGTTTAGGAAGGTGAAACTAAGAGGAACAAAAAGTTCTAAAGTATCTAACTCTAATTATCTCGTTTAGCTTCTCTAATTTCCTGATCTTCAGCACCCTGTTGCACAGTTTCCTGGGTTGGCGTGATGAAACCAGCAACTTTGGAAGATCCTAACTCCTTCGATACTCGACCTCCTAACATGAAATTTTGAGAGTTGTTAGCCTAAAGTATTAGGAACAAAAGACTCTAAAGAACTTATCCGAGATTCTATCACCTTACCTTGTTTCTTCACGAGCCTAAAGTAAGGGTCGCTCAGTTCAGAACTAGGCTCTATTTATAGAGTTTTGGCTAGGGTTTGAGGATTAGATCGATTATAGAGTCCTTAGTTGGCCAGAACCTGATCCCTAAGAGTCCTTAGTAATATTATAAATTCTCCCAAGTTGGTCTCTTGCTGATAGGATCCCAAAGATCCAATCTTTTTATTCTTTCTTCCATTCACGGAATTGACTGAGTGTGACGGTCCAACCTAGGCGCGTCACATGACGGTGGTGGTCGCTCGATAGACCGCTACATCCACTGTGCGCAGAATTTAATTTTATTCAAACTCTTTTTGTTAATTATCCACATAAGTATCTATATAATGGGTATTTATCCTTATAATTCGTGAATAGGCTAAATAACATTCTAGAATATGGGTCAAACTTAATGGGCTTGATCCTTGAACCTATTGGGCTGTATTTATTAAGGCTGGATTAATTGTTTAACATAATTGGGCCTTATAATGATTTATTTAACCCAATATTCATTAATTAATTCATTTAGACCTTTAATAATTCTAGAAAATTTTTAATTACATCAGAAATATTTTATAAAAATTATAGGGCACTACAAGACACCTCCACTACTACGTCCTTCTCTGTAGGCGACCACCCTCGTCACCCCCTACTTGCAATCGGCACATTTCTACCCAGAACAGGTTGACCTGACCGTCATGAACAAGATGATGGTGGAAAGAATGATCGAGCTGAAGCTCGCTGAAAGAAGTGAAGGTGACTATGTTGCATTCGATGTATACAGGGTTCCATACCGGCCGCATCATGCTGCCAAGCGCCTCCCTCCTAGGATCAACAAGCCACCAAAATTCGACAAGTTCAACGGGAAGGGATCCCCAATAGAACATGTCACCTACTACATGACCATCATGGGTGTCCTGGCCACCGACGAGTCATATTTGCTGAAGTTTTTCGGGTCGTCACTCACGGAGCTCGCATTTGAATGGTACTCCAGCCTTCCGGCCGGGTCGATCAGCGACTGGTTGGACATGTAGAGGAAGTTTAGGGAAATATTTCATGTCACGGAGAGGGAGGTCACAGTGGCTGAACTCTATTCAACAAAATAGAGGGCAGATGAGACGGCCCTTGAATACATCAAGAGGTGGAGGAACCTTGGAATGAGATGCAAGGGGCCCACGCACCAGGAGGACACTGTACAGATCTGCAAGTAGAACCTCAGGAGAGAGGTGCTGGAAAAGATGATTGGTATGGAAATTCGGTCGTTCGACCGCTTGAATAATATTGTGGCCGAGGTAGAAGCCTTCCTGGCAAAACCTGCCCCGACATCCAGTATTGCCACTTCACAAAAAAGCAAGGCAGCAAAGCGGCGCCAAGCACCTAAAGAAGCGAATGCCCTTGATATCAAGGCGTTTGAACAGCAAAAAGACATATGCAAGAAGACAGCTACTCCTCATCCTGCTAAGACCGAGGATGGCAAAGAAGGCCCGTCACTCTGAGACAAGGTGAAGAAGGCCTACTCTTTCCCAAAGGAGAAGACCAGGATCTTGTTTGACTGGGTTACCCAGTATGATAAGGTCACCTTGCCTGAGCCAAAGAGGCTGGAAGACCTGAAGAGAAGAGACAGCCCATGATTTTGCCCTTACCACCAGATGCTGGGGCATCCGATTGAAGACTGTTATGTTTTCAATGATATTATCGAAGGCATGATAAAGAAAGAAGAGATAGTGTTGGGGGAGTACAAGGTTGACCCTCCACAACCACATGAGGCGCCTCTAAGAAGAGCCGCCGTCAACATGGTCTCTCTATATCAAGCACTGCCTGAGGAGACCGCAGAAGCCAGCACTCAGCACACCTATGAAGGCTACTTTCTAGCCCCAAGGAAAGAACATGAGGGATGGCAGAAAGTCCCTACAAGAACCAAGAAGAAGGGCATGTCTCGCCCAACAGCGGGGGCACATATTCGTGGCATCATACCATGACCCCCTTCGCCAATGCCAACACTAGTGTGGACCAACCCACCTGCAGTCATTAGAATACCTACCCATAACCGGAGGAGGCAGACTCCGTTACCGGTAGTCAAGGAGATTAGTCCAGAAGCCCGGCGGCTACAGGACTACATAAACGGGCTAGATGAATATGTACAGCCTGAGCTGGAAGCTTTACTAGTACGGGATCATGTCCCATGGCAGGAGCTAGAGCAGCTTTCACTGAAGCAAGAAGAGAAAGCTGACAAAGCATCAGACAATGATGGCAGCATGTTCTAGGGGCAAGCGCCAGCCGAAGGAAAGCAAAGAAGATGAAGAAACAAAAGAAGGGCCAGTAAGGCTACAAAGGGTGTAATCCTTTCTTGCAACACCCTCTCTGCTCTGTTCAATTTGCCTGGTGAGGAGGATGAAGAAGAGATATCCTTCACACCTACTGCCAAGGAAAGTCAGGCCGAAGCCACAACTGCTGCACCTGCAACCCGGTCAGGCCGAAGATGGGGGCGTCCATTGCCCGCCAATCACAACATTATCATTAGGGGGGAACAACCCTATAAAATACCCCCTTCGTAAGTTAAGGGAGTCCAGATCCCTCCTCCGTCAGGCTTATACAACCAGAGTGGGGGTAGCACTCTCGCTCCTTCCTTCCTGGAATTTGTGAAGATGTCAAACGGGAAGTAGTTACGCCGGGAGGTCGAACCAGCAACTGAGGGCATTCACCAGCAACTCCAATAATCTTCCGAATTGCCGGAGGAAGCATAAGCTCACCCGGCGGCAGCCAGTGAGGGACATCAAGGAGACGACCCCAAGCAAAAGGGTGTCATCCCTGAGTCTGATGAAGCAGGCCCGTCAGGGGCCACAGTCCAAGACTCTTCCAAGCCCAGGTGGGCAGAAGAAATGAAGCTATCCAATGTCCGAGCAGGAAGTCAGGTAGTCAAGCTATTGAGAAAGCTCCCGGCAAGATTCACTGTCTGGGAAATCCTCTCTCTGAGTGAAGAGACCCGACAGGCGATTATTACTGCTTTACAGACGCCTACTCAATATGAAGCATGCCTAGCTGAGGCACTGCCAGAGGCCAGCATGACCTTCACTCAAGAGGACATGTTGCTCCCCACTACCAGCCACAACAGACCTCTATATATGAGGGGACATCTAAATGGCCGGGAGTTGAATAGAATCCTGGTAGATCCCGGGGCGGCTGTCAACATCTTGCCCTACAGGACATATGTAAGGCACTACTTCAACGTGTGTCTCCAAAAGGTCGGGGATATGCGTATTACCGGCTTCAACCAAAAGTGTGAAGTGTTGCTAGGAGTAGCAGAGTTAACACTCACTCTAGCAGACTTTGTCACAAAGGTGCAGTTTCATGTCATCAATTCTCGCACCTTGTACAATGCACTGCTTGGCCGCCCCTGGCTACATGAGAACATGGTGGTACCTTCCACGCTCCACCAGTTCATCAAATATAACCTGGAAGGGAAGGAGGAAAGAGTATTTGCTGATCTCCATCCGTTCGAAGTGTTCGAGTGCCACTTCGCAGATGCCCCTCTATATACAGAACGGTCACAGAAGGCCCATGAACCCAAGACCTCTTCTAGCACAACAAGGAGCACCTCTAGAGCTGAATGGTTCCCTCCGCCACCACGTGGATATGTTAATCCCAGGACAGTCTCACACATCACTGTCACCAGGAATGTGGGCCGGGTAACACCTCCTGCCATCTACCCCGAAGCTAATGAAGTGAGGGTCGACCAGCAGCACGACCACATCGGGATCCCGGAAGGCCTTACCAAGCCAATTATCGGTCTCGATAATACCACTGTTGAGCCTTTCAAAGCTTGGGAGGTGACACAAATAGATGGCCCCAGCAGCTTGTTCTACACAGCTGAGGAGCACCCTACACAGGAGGATATCGATTGTCATCTGCCTAAAGATGTAGAAGACCCGTTAGTGCCCATACAGGGTTTGATATTTATAACGAGTCGAATGGCCAAGATGTTCCAGAAGCAGCACATCCCCTCTGGCCAGCCTCGTAAGAAGAAAGCAGCATTCTAGAAGCTGTGGTATCCCCTGAGCTTGGATAAAGAAATGAGGCGTGTATCTCAACACCCAGGGTTGGGCTTCACCCTCGAGGAATATTATTACAGCGGACGCTATGAAGTGGATACCATTTTCACTTTCTACCCAACTGAGGATAACTCACTGGGGGCAACCTTTGATGAAGCATAAGCTGAGTGCACTGAACCAGCTAAACCAGGGAGTCTGGAATCAGAGGCCGTATTCCTTTGCCGGTGCTGGGAACAGGTCTACCCTGAAGAAGAAACTCTTCAAGCCAAATTCGACACAGCTAGCAATAGTGAAGCTGAAGATATGAAGAAGAAAGGCTGCCTCCCTCCATCAGCCCTCCTCTGTTTATGATGTCAGCACTTCTTGAACAAGTCAAGGAAGCGTCTCCCAAGTGTTGTGCAGGTGGAATGGCGGTCTAGAGGGGGGGTGAATAGATCCACCCCCAAATTCAAAAACTATTGCAGACTTATGTAAACAATTTAAACTATGCGGCTTAAGCGGAAATTAAAGCGTATACTCTATGCATAACAAAGACGAACCTATGCATGCATCTAGCAGAGATCACAAACAATCACACAAAGGAGATAGGGATTTTTAGGTGGTTCGGCTTACATCCACCCCTCACCAAACCCGGTGAGGCTTCCTTCCACAGAGTCACAGCTTGAACACTCCGCTGACTCACAGCTTGAACAACTTCAGATCTGAGCAGCTCAGCTCAATCTGAATATTCCGCTGACGAATAGCTTGATTAACAAAATAGAAGAATGAAATGAAAGATCGAATAGAGATATAAATACAGATCGAGTGTAGAATTCTCCTGATGATTGGGTATCTCGATCTGTAGATGGAGTTCACCGAGCTTCTTCTCTGATTTTAGATCTTGGCTGATCTTGTGCTGCTGTCGGTGCTTCTCCTACTGCTGCTCTTCTCCTACTGGTGCTTCTTCTGCTGTTGCCCTTGTTTTATTCTTCTTCTTCTCCTTCTTCTTCTTGATCTAGGTTGCATAGCCCTCTCTTTTCTTTTCTGCTTCCTCTCTAGATGCAGCAGTCCATCTTCCAGCAGCTACGGTCTGCAATAGGTCTTCTTCAGCCCTCGTGGTGCAGTGGCTTTCTCCCTAGATGCAGCGCTTCATCTTCTGCAGCCAAGCTTTGCAGCAGCTATCTCCAGCCCACGTCTGCTTCAGCCTTCTTCAGCCCCTGCGCCCCTTAGGGTTGGCTATTCTCTTTTTTCTTTTTCTCTTCCCACCATTTATTTTCTTGTTATTGAGTAACTCCACAACATCTGCTGGTTCAGTTGGAGAAACGGTGGGGAATCTCCTATTTTTCAGCAAGGAAGTTGAAGACCAAGTCAGATCCATGAAAAGAATCAAACTCTGGTAAAGATCCATGTTTCCTGGCTTATCTGGACCTTCTAGGTGTATGCCATAATGGATCTTAGCTTTGGGTATCGGATCTTGCAAGAACATAGTCCATTTTAGGGTTTAAAGTTTCGCCCGTGGTCAGCTCCAGGCCTCGTGGTCGGCTTCTGAACAGAACCAGATTCCTTGGTTTCTGTCTGCCTTCAAGTGTCGACTTCCAGGGCCTCCGTGGTCGGCTTCTGAACAGAACCAGAATTCCCTGGTTTCTATCTGCCTTCAAGTGTCGGCTTCGGAGCCCTCAGGTGTCGGCTTCTGAGCTAGTCCAGAACCTGTTTTGGAGATCTTGAAGGGCTGAGCTTCTGAATTGAGTTTGGTTCATCCTTGACCTTTGGCTGGCCTATTTTAATCATCAATATACCTGCATTGATCATTTAGATATTAAACATTTGGCATGTGCATATGGTAAAGACAATGAGATACAACTTGTCATCATCAAAACAAGGGATGCACAACATTCTCCCCCTTTTTGATGATGGCAACTGTAGATCATTGTGAACTATGCATGAAAAGTATTCATGATAGATAAGTCATTATTATGAATGAGTCATATGATGAATGGACAGACAAGACAGACTTGACACTCTCTCCCTCTTCATATCTCTCTCTACATCTCCCTCTTAACAATCTCTCCCCCTATATGAAATACATTGACATTCTCACAATGACACTCTCTCCCCCTTTGACATCATCAAAATAAGATTTGGGAGTTTAGAGGATGAGAGATAAAACTAATATCAGGGATTGAGGAAAGATGTGGACTAAGTTGTTAGGGATGAGAGGAAGTAATGGCATGAGCAAAGCTGTTCAATATGGTTCACATGAGAGATTTCACCTGAGGGTTGAAATTGAGAAACACTCATGAATTTTCTTAAAGGCTAGGGTAACTGGCCTTATTTTTGCCAATGGTTCAAGACATATAAGCCTCAAATCTGATGTTAAAAAACCAAGAGCAATTTCATTCTAGCACATATAACAGTGTTAAAGCAACCTCTTCAAACCAGTTCCCGTCCAAGCTCTTTTGATCGTCAAGATGATTTCATTAGTCACCTCTCGGAAGGGTTTTCACTAGTATTGTGGTTAAACTTGTATAAGTTTTGATATTTGCCTTGGGTCAACCATTTTTACAATTTGCTCCTCTCCTTTTTTTTTTGTAATGAGCAATAAAGTTCAGCATGGCTTTTCAGTGCGAGGAAACATGTTTATCAGACACCAGAGTCCCCGATTACTTCGCAGAACTGACCATTTTGCTTCCTTTTGGACAGAGTTAGCATTTCATATCATGACGCTGTCCTCAGCACTTCATTGGTGCAGGGACTTGGTTTCTCAATGAAATATGCCATTGCTCTGCATTTCCCTTTTTTTTCATTTAGAATATCTTGTAGAAATTTAATGGCGTATTCCCATTTGGCTTTTTCAAGATACACGTTTAAAAACAATACTAAGTTAAAACCATTCAACTAGAGTTGCCTCACTACTATCAAAAATTCAATCTCAAGAGAAGGTGAGGACATAGTTCCCTTAGGCTGATTCAAAACAATTATATGAACACAGACCAAAATTTTCATAGGCATTTAATTTCAAATTTCAGAGGTTTATAGACGCCAAACCATTGACTTATTTCCATGGGTCAATTTCAATAGCTCTCTAAGAAATTAGAAGAGTATTTGCCCATTACTCCCCCTGAAATCATGAACCTGTGTTGAATTCAAATGGGTTGGAATTATTGCAATAAGGATGTAAGAATGATGATATAAATTGACGACAGTGAATTGAGGAATTTTGCAAGGGTTCTTGATAAGATGGGGGCAAATGCATGAACAACATTTAGAGTAGTGGGGACAGAAAGACATAAATGTATTGAGCTCCCCCTCAGTCAAATCGGGTGACTCAATATGCATGCATGACATGTAATGCACTTATTGACCTTTCCAAAGCTCTTGCTTACATGAATTTTGGACCTTTGGTACTTGGCGAAGGTAAGTCCTGTACGCATAGTGTGGCTTTTAGACAAGCTTAACCTGCCCTTCCACCAATCACCATTTGATATACCACAAGTGTCCATGGTATGAATGCATGACTACTACACAAGCAGACTTAGATATGAAAATGGATGTTTGAGTCATGCAAAGGACCTATACCACATGTGCAACTCCCCCTCACTATGATATGCAATTAGTGATTGAGTTCAAAAACTATTGCAGCACCACCATAATATCTATCAATGGACCAATGCAGTAGATTTCAGAATTTCATCCAACCATGCAGTGTTTGGCAGCAGCATTACAAGTTTCCAATCAATCAAACATGGTAGAGTATAAGTTTCAATTTGAAGGATTACCTGATTCCGTGCAGGCCAGGCCAGTTAAGAAGGTAAACAAAAACTTACTTTTCAATCAAACAACAATTTGCATTTGTTCCTCCTTTTACATGCCTTGGACAGCCATTATCATGATGCCATTTGATATGTATGGCTGCAAGGCTTAGATGCAAGCAAGTTAAACTGCAAATGTGGGAACCCAAGTAGCTTTGAGTCCCTTTTGAGTATTTAACTTTTTAAGACATGACGGTATGTCTTTTGGTATCCGTAGTTGCCTTACTTGCTTTGGATGTCCATTTGGTCTGCATCATGAATTTTTCACCACATCAGTAAAGACATTAGAGAGGTTCGCAATTTTTTGCTTCCTTACAAGATTCATATTTCCATCCTTCCAATAAGTAGAGGGTGATTGAGACTTACCATTAACTTTGGATTTACCTGCCCATTGACATTTATGATGATAGTATGATCCATGATGCCCATGTGTTGACCCATGGAAGGGCAAGCATCGACTTTGAGGGGCTTTATATGTTCTGCTGTAGCCAAAAGTCGACTTTGGAGGGAGTCTTAGTCGACTTCTAACTTCCCAAAAATTCAACCAGTTTCTGTTTCTAGCTGTGGTCGACACTTGAGGGGGTCGTGGTCGACTGTTGTTCTGCCAGACTTCAGGAAAGCTTCTTGCTCTGCCTGTGGTTGACTCAGGATGGGGTCTTAGTCGACTTCTGTTCTGCTTCCAGAATTGCTTTTCTCTCATTTGATGGTGGTTAATTGACCTTGAAACTTGGCTTGGTAGTTTGTTCCTATTTGTTGAGAATTTTGATCTTTCTGACCCATCTAGATAGAGCTTCTGTTGCCTTAGATCCTCTTTAGTTGTTTTGAAGTGGCCGGCTTGTTTCACGACCTTCCCACTTGATTTCTTGTCATTTGATCTCATGGTTGCTTGGATCTTGGTTGAGGTGCTTGCATCAGCCATCTTTTCTGACCCATACATGTCAACAAGAGGTTTTTTCCCTTTTATGTCTTTTTCATCCATAAAGGTGATAGTTTTTAATTTAAATTCCTTTTTGGCTGTTGGGTTGAAACCTAATCCTTCCTTTTGAAAGTTTACTCTAGATCCTAACACAGCATCTAGGTTTTCTCTACCTTTCATCAACTTTTCCAAGGAGTTTTGTTTGTCTTTCAGTTCTTCTTGAATCTTTTGAATTTCCTACTGAAGTTGATAGTTGACCTCCTTGATTGCATCATATTTTTCATTGGCTAGTATGGTTTCCTTTTCATAGTCTTGCAATTTCAGTTTGAGATCATCTATTTCCCTTTTTAAGCTCTCATTTTCATCTTTCAAATCTTTTGAATCTGAATTTTGCATTTTCATTCTTAGCTCATCAATTTCATCTCTTAAATTTTCATTCTCATCTTCTAGATCTTTTAGTTCAGACTTGGAGGTCTCTAACTCATGAACTTGTTTCATCAGATTTAAAATCTCAGTTTGCAAGCATGCAATATTTTCAGATGAAGTTGTATCATGAGCCATGGTATTTATTTTCTTTTTCAAAGCTTTATTTTCTTTTATTACAGTATCACATTTATCAAGCAATTCACCATATGCTTCTTGCCAATCATCAATGGTGAAATGCTCAAATGGAGAAGAGTTTTCATTTACCTCATACTGACCTATTACCATAAGACCTAAGTCTTCATTGGTTTCACTGGATGAACTCTTCCCTTCACTTTCCTCTTCGTCACTCCAGGTGCTTATCATGGCTTTCTTCTTATCTTTCCTCTTGGAGTGTGTTTTCTTCTCATTGTGTGGACATTCGGTTTTGATGTGCCCGGGCTTGCTGCAATTGTAACAAACAAGATTGTTATATTTTTTCTCAGATGATTCAGATTTGAACTTGGATGACTTTCTTACCTGACCCTTTGGATTCATGAAGTTTTTACCTTCCTTCTTCAAGAACTTTTCAAATTTTCTGGTTAGTGTGGCAAACTCACCGAAGTCCTCCTCAGTGTTGGATGACTCACTATCATATGAGGACTCCTTGCTATGCTCTTTATCCTTTAGTGCTAATGGCTTCTTCTTTGATGTTTCTTCCTCATTTCTCTTCAGGTTAAGCTCATAAGTCATCAATGAACCTATCAGCTCATCAACAGTCATAGTAGATAAGATTTTAGAATCCTCAATCACTGTTGCTTTGGTATGCCAAGTAGAAGTTAAAGATCTAAGGACTTTCCTCACAAGTTCATTATTAGTGTAGTTTTTCCCTAGACCTTTTAAGCTATTAGTTAACTGAGTTAGTCTAGCATACATTTCAGAAATGGATTCATGTGGTTCCATTTTAAACATTTCATAATCGGAGATAAGCATATTGGCTTTAATTTCTCTTACCTCAGAAGTGCCTTCATATATTACCTCTAATCGGTCCCACATTTCCTTGGCAGTGGCACATGAGGAAACCCTTGAAAATTCTGTTGGGTGAAGCGAGCATTGCATAATATTCATTGCTCCCCATTTCTGATTTGACTTCTTTATCTGCTCTCGTGTCCAGGTGTCTTCATCTTCAGGAAGTTGATGTGGCCCTTGGCTTACAACTCTCCATGTTTCATGGTCCTGCGCTCTGAGAAAGACCTGCATTCGATTTTTCCAATACGGGTAGTTAGTACCATTAAAATATGGTGGCCTAGTCACCGAATGACCCTCTGCCAATAATCCTTTGACGTCCATTCCACTAATCTATCCGGGTCGTTGGACCTCTTGAATGGATAACCCGCTCTGATACCACGTGTTGTGCAGGTGGAATGGCGGTCTAGAGGGGGGGGTGAATAGATCCGCCCCCAAATTCAAAAACTATTGCAGACTTATGTAAACAATTTAAACTATGCGGCTTAAGCGGAAATTAAAGCGTATACTCTATGCATAACAAAGACGAACCTAGGCATGCATCTAGCAGAGATCACAAACAATCACACAAAGGAGACAGGGATTTTTAGGTGGTTCAGCCAGACATCCAGTCTGCTTACATCCACCCCTCACCAAACCCGGTGAGGCTTCCTTCCGCTGAGTCACAGCTTGAACACTCCGCTGACTCACAGCTTGAACAACTTCAGATCTGAGCAGCTCAGCTCAATCTGAATATTCCGCTGACGAACAGCTTGATTAACAAAATAGAAGAATGAAATGAAAGATCGAATAGAGATATAAATCCAGATCGAGTGTAGAATTCTCCTGATCATTGGGTATCTCGATCTGTAGATGGAGTTCACCGAGCTTCTTCTCTAATTTCAGATCTTGGCTGATCTTGTGCTGCTGTCGGTGCTTCTCCTACTGCTGCTCTTCTCCTACTGGTGCTTCTTCTGCTGTTGCCCTTGTTTTCTTCTTCTTCTTCTCCTTCTTCTTCTTGATCTAGGTTGCATAGCCCTCTCTTTTCTTTTCTACTTCCTCTCTAGATGCAGCAGTCAGTCTTCCAGCAGCTACGGTCTACAGTAGGTCCTCTTCAGCCCTCGTGGTGCAGTGGCTTTTTCCCTAGATGCAGCGCCTCATCTTCTGCAGCCAAGCTTTGCAGCAGCTATCTCCAGCCCACGTCTGCTTCAGCCTTCTTCAGCCCCTGCGCCCCTTAGGGTTGGCTATTCTCTTTTTTCTTTTTCTCTTCCCACCATTTATTTTCTTGTTATTGAGTAACTCCACAACATCTGCTGGTTCAGTTGGAGAAACGGTGGGGAATCTCCTATTTTTCAGCAAGGAAGTTGAAGACCAAGTCAGATCCATGAAAAGAATCAAACTCTGGTAAAGATCCATGTTTCCTGGCTTATCTGGACCTTCTAGGTGTATGCCATAATGGATCTTAGCTTTGGGTATCGGATCTTGCAAGAACATAGTCCATTTTAGGGTTTAAAGTTCGCAACTCCGCCTGTGGTCGGCTTCCAGGGCCTCCGTGGTCGGCTTCTGAATAGAACCAGAATTCCCTGGTTTTTGTCTGCCTTCAAGTGTCGACTTCCAGGGCCTCCGTGGTCGGCTTCTAAATAGAACCAGAATTCCCTGGTTTCTGTTTGCCTTCAAGTGTCGGCTTCGGAGACCTGAGGTGTCGGCTTCTGAGCCAGTCCAGAACTTGTTTTGGCGATCTTGAAGGGCTGAGCTTCTGAATTGAGTTTGGTTCATCCTTGACCTTTGGCTGGCCTATTTTAATCATCAATATACCTGCATTGATCATTTAGATATTAAACATTTGGCATGTGCATATGGTAAAGACAATGAGATACAACTTGTCATCATCAAAACAAGGGATGCACAACATTCTCCCCCTTTTTGATGATGGCAACTGTAGATCATTGTGAACTATGCATGAAAAGTATTCATGATAGATAAGTCATTATTATGAATGAGTCATATGATGAATGGACAGACAAGACAGACTTGACACTCTCTCCCTCTTCATATCTCTCTCTACATCTCCCTCTTAACAATCTCTCCCCCTATATGAAATACATTGACATTCTCACAATGACACTCTCTCCACCTTTGACATCATCAAAATAAGATTTGGGAGTTTAGAGGATGAGAGATAAAACTAATATCAGGGATTGAGGAAAGATGTGGACTAAGTTGTTAGGGATGAGAGGAAGTAATGGCATGAGCAAAGCTGTTCAATATGGTTCACATGAGAGATTTCACCTGAGGGTTGAAATTGAGAAACACTCATGAATTTTCTTAAAGGCTAGGGTAACTGGCCTTATTTTTGCCAATGGTTCAAGACATATAAGCCTCAAATCTGATGTTAAAAAACCAAGAGCAATTTCATTCTAGCACATATAACAGTGTTAAAGCAACCTCTTCAAACCAGTTCCCGTCCAAGCTCTTTTGATCGTCAAGATGATTTCATTAGTCACCTCTCGGAAGGGTTTTCACTAGTATTGTGGTTAAACTTGTATAAGTTTTGATATTTGCCTTGGGTCAACCATTTTTACAATTTGCTCCTCTCCTTTTTTTTTGTAATGAGCAATAAAGTTCAGCATGGCTTTTCAGTGCGAGGAAACATGTTTATCAGACACCAGAGTCCCCGATTACTTCGCAGAACTGACCATTTTGCTTCCTTTTGGACAGAGTTAGCATTTCATATCATGACGCTGTCCTCAGCACTTCATTGGTGCAGGGACTTGGTTTCTCAATGAAATATGCCATTGCTCTGCATTTCCCTTTTTTTTCATTTAGAATATCTTGTAGAAATTTAATGGCGTATTCCCATTTGGCTTTTTCAAGATACACGTTTAAAAACAATACTAAGTTAAAACCATTCAACTAGAGTTGCCTCACTACTATCAAAAATTCAATCTCAAGAGAAGGTGAGGACATAGTTCCCTTAGGCTGATTCAAAACAATTATATGAACACAGACCAAAATTTTCATAGGCATTTAATTTCAAATTTCAGAGGTTTATAGACGTCAAACCATTGACTTATTTCCATGGGTCAATTTCAATAGCTCTCTAAGAAATTAGAAGAGTATTTGCCCATTACTCCCCCTAAAATCATGAACCTGTGTTGAATTCAAATGGGTTGGAATTATTGCAATAAGGATGTAAGAATGATGATATAAATTGACGACAGTGAATTGAGGAATTTTGCAAGGGTTCTTGATAAGATGGGGGCAAATGCATGAACAACATTTAGAGTAGTGGGGACAGAAAGACATAAATGTATTGAGCTCCCCCTCAGTCAAATCGGGTGACTCAATATGCATGCATGACATGTAATGCACTTATTGACCTTTCCAAAGCTCTTGCTTACATGAATTTTGGACCTTTGGTACTTGGCGAAGGTAAGTCCTGTACACATAGTGTGGCTTTTAGACAAGCTTAACCTGCCCTTCCACCAATCACCATTTGATATACCACAAGTGTCCATGGTATGAATGCATGACTACTACACAAGCAGACTTAGATATGAAAATGGATGTTTGAGTCATGCAAAGGACCTATACCACATGTGCAACTCCCCCTCACTATGATATGCAATTAGTGATTGAGTTCAAAAACTATTGCAGCACCACCATAATATCTATCAATGGACCAATGCAGTAGATTTCAGAATTTCATCCAACCATGCAGTGTTTGGCAGCAGCATTACAAGTTTCCAATCAATCAAACATGGTAGAGTATAAGTTTCAATTTGAAGGATTACCTGATTCCGTGCAGGCCAGGCCAGTTAAGAAGGTAAACAAAAACTTACTTTTCAATCAAACAACAATTTGCATTTGTTCCTCCTTTTACATGCCTTGGACAGCCATTATCATGATGCCATTTGATATGTATGGCTGCAAGGCTTAGATGCAAGCAAGTTAAACTGCACATGTGGGAACCCAAGTAGCTTTGGGTCCCTTTTGAGTATTTAACTTTTTAAGACATGACGATATATCTTTTGGTATCCGTAGTTGCCTTACTTGCTTTGGATGTCCATTTGGTCTGCATCATGAATTTTTCACCACATCAGTAAAGACATTAGAGAGGTTCGCAATTTTTTGCTTCCTTACAAGATTCATATTTCCATCCTTCCAATAAGTAGAGGGTGATTGAGACTTACCATTAACTTTGGATTTACCTGCCCATTGACATTTATGATGATAGTATGATCCATGATGCCCATGTGTTGACCCATGGAAGGGCAAGCATCGACTTTGAGGGGCTTTATATGTTCTGCTGTAGCCAAAAGTCGACTTTGGAGGGAGTCTTAGTCGACTTCTAACTTCCCAAAAATTCAACCAGTTTCTGTTTCTAGCTGTGGTCGACACTTGAGGGGGTCGTGGTCGACTGTTGTTCTGCCAGACTTCAGGAAAGCTTCTTGCTCTGCCTGTGGTTGACTCAGGATGGGGTCTTAGTCGACTTCTGTTCTGCTTCCAGAATTGCTTTTCTCTCATTTGATGGTGGTTAATTGACCTTGAAACTTGGCTTGGTAGTTTGTTCCTATTTGTTGAGAATTTTGATCTTTCTGACCCATCTAGATAGAGCTTCTGTTGCCTTAGATCCTCTTTAGTTGTTTTGAAGTGGCCGGCTTGTTTCACGACCTTCCCACTTGATTTCTTGTCATTTGATCTCATGGTTGCTTGGATCTTGGTTGAGGTGCTTGCATCAGCCATCTTTTCTGACCCATACATGTCAACAAGAGGTTTTTTCCCTTTTATGTCTTTTTCATCCATAAAGGTGATAGTTTTTAATTTAAATTCCTTTTTGGCTGTTGGGTTGAAACCTAATCCTTCCTTTTGAAAGTTTACTCTAGATCCTAACATAGCATCTAGGTTTTCTCTACCTTTCATCAACTTTTCCAAGGAGTTTTGTTTGTCTTTCAGTTCTTCTTGAATCATTTGAATTTCCTACTGAAGTTGATAGTTGACCTCCTTGATTGCATCATATTTTTCATTGGCTAGTATGGTTTCCTTTTCATAGTCTTGCAATTTCAGTTTGAGATCATCTATTTCCCTTTTTAAGCTCTCATTTTCATCTTTCAAATCTTTTGAATCTGAAATTTGCATTTTCATTCTTAGCTCATCAATTTCATCTCTTAAATTTTCATTCTCATCTTCTAGATCTTTTAGTTCAGACTTGGAGGCCTCTAACTCATGAACTTGTTTCATCAGATTTAAAATCTCAGTTTGCAAGCATGCAATATTTTCAGATGAAGTTGTATCATGAGCCATGGTATTTATTTTCTTTTTCAAAGCTTTATTTTCTTTTATTACAGTATCACATTTATCAAGCAATTCACCATATGCTTCTTGCCAATCATCAATGGTGAAATGCTCAAATGGAGAAGAGTTTTCATTTACCTCATACTGACCTATTACCATAAGACCTAAGTCTTCATTGGTTTCACTGGATGAACTCTTCCCTTCACTTTCCTCTTCGTCACTCCAGGTGCTTATCATGGCTTTCTTCTTATCTTTCCTCTTGGAGTGTGTTTTCTTCTCATTGTGTGGACATTCAGTTTTGATGTGCCCGGGCTTGCTGCAATTGTAACAAACAAGATTGTTATATTTTTTCTCAGATGATTCAGATTTGAACTTGGATGACTTTCTTACCTGACCCTTTGGATTCATGAAGTTTTTACCTTCCTTCTTCAAGAACTTTTCAAATTTTCTGGTTAGTGTGGCAAACTCACCGAAGTCCTCCTCAGTGTTGGATGACTCACTATCATATGAGGACTCCTTGCTATGCTCTTTATCCTTTAGTGCTAATGGCTTCTTCTTTGATGTTTCTTCCTCATTTCTCTTCAGGTTAAGCTCATAAGTCATCAATGAACCTATCAGCTCATCAACAGTCATAGTAGATAAGTTTTTAGAATCCTCAATCACTGTTGCTTTGGTATGCCAAGTAGAAGTTAAAGATCTAAGGACTTTCCTCACAAGTTCATTATTAGTGTAGTTTTTCCCTAGACCTTTTAAGCTATTAGTTAACTGAGTTAGTCTAGCATACATTTCAGAAATGGATTCATGTGGTTCCATTTTAAACATTTCATAATCGGAGATAAGCATATTGGCTTTAATTTCTCTTACCTTAGAAGTGCCTTCATATATTACCTCTAATCGGTCCCACATTTCCTTGGCAGTGGCACATGAGGAAACCCTTGAAAATTCTGTTGGGTGAAGCGAGCATTGCATAATATTCATTGCTCCCCATTTCTGATTTGACTTCTTTATCTGCTCTCGTGTCCAGGTGTCTTCATCTTCAGGAAGTTGATGTGGCCCTTGGCTTACAACTCTCCATGTTTCATGGTCCTGCGCTCTGAGAAAGACCTGCATTCGGTTTTTCCAATACGGGTAGTTAGTACCATTAAAATATGGTGGCCTAGTCACCGAATGACCCTCTGCCAATAATCCTTTGACGTCCATTCCACTAATCTATCTGGGTCGTTGGACCTCTTGAATGGATAACCCGCTCTGATACCACGTGTTGTGCAGGTGGAATGGCGGTCTAGAGGGGGGGGGGTGAATAGATCCGCCCCCAAATTCAAAAACTATTGCAGACTTATGTAAACAATTTAAACTATGCGGCTTAAGCGGAAATTAAAGCGTATACTCTATGCATAACAAAGACGAACCTAGGCATGCATCTAGCAGAGATCACAAACAATCACACAAAGGAGACAAGGATTTTTAGGTGGTTCAGCCAGACATCCAGTCTGCTTACATCCACCCCTCACCAAACCCGGTGAGGCTTCCTTCCGCTGAGTCACAGCTTGAACACTCCGCTGACTCACAGCTTGAACAACTTCAGATCTGAGCAGCTCAGCTCAATCTGAATATTCCGCTGACGAACAGCTTGATTAACAAAATAGAAGAATGAAATGAAAGATCGAATAGAGATATAAATCCAGATCGAGTGTAGAATTCTCCTGATCATTGGGTATCTCGATCTGTAGATGGAGTTCACCGAGCTTCTTCTCTAATTTCAGATCTTGGCTGATCTTGTGCTGCTGTCGGTGCTTCTCCTACTGCTGCTCTTCTCCTACTGGTGCTTCTTCTGCTGTTGCCCTTGTTTTCTTCTTCTTCTTCTCCTTCTTCTTCTTGATCTAGGTTGCATAGCCCTCTCTTTTCTTTTCTACTTCCTCTCTAGATGCAGCAGTCAGTCTTCCAGCAGCTACGGTCTACAGTAGGTCCTCTTCAGCCCTCGTGGTGCAGTGGCTTTTTCCCTAGATGCAGCGCCTCATCTTCTGCAGCCAAGCTTTGCAGCAGCTATCTCCAGCCCACGTCTGCTTCAGCCTTCTTCAGCCCCTGCGCCCCTTAGGGTTGGCTATTCTCTTTTTTCTTTTTCTCTTCCCACCATTTATTTTCTTGTTATTGAGTAACTCCACAACATCTGCTGGTTCAGTTGGAGAAACGGTGCGGAATCTCCTATTTTTCAGCAAGGAAGTTGAAGACCAAGTCAGATCCATGAAAAGAATCAAACTCTGGTAAAGATCCATGTTTCCTGGCTTATCTGGACCTTCTAGGTGTATGCCATAATGGATCTTAGCTTTGGGTATCGGATCTTGCAAGAACATAGTCCATTTTAGGGTTTAAAGTTCGCAACTCCGCCCGTGGTCGGCTTCCAGGGCCTCCGTGGTCGGCTTCTGAATAGAACCAGAATTCCCTGGTTTTTGTCTGCCTTCAAGTGTCGACTTCCAGGGCCTCCGTGGTCGGCTTCTAAATAGAACCAGAATTCCCTGGTTTCTGTTTGCCTTCAAGTGTCGGCTTCGAGACCTGAGGTGTCGGCTTCTGAGCCAGTCCAGAACTTGTTTTGGCGATCTTGAAGGGCTGAGCTTCTGAATTGAGTTTGGTTCATCCTTGACCTTTGGCTGGCCTAATTTAATCATCAATATACCTGCGTTGATCATTTAGATATTAAACATTTGGCATGTGCATATGGTAAAGACAATGAGATACAACTTGTCATCATCAAAACAAGGGATGCACAACACCAAGCCTGATCAAGAGATAGATGTTGTTAGAAAAGAAAAAGCTACCTCCACTGAAGATATGGTGATCCAAGGGAGTGAGACCCTCTCACCCTGTACCATGGAGCTACAGTGCCACTCTGACTCAATGACAAACAATCACCAGTCCCTAGCAACTGCAACCCCCTCAGCCAGGGACGAGGCAAGTGACTCATCCCTTGGAACTACTATTGATGCAGATTTGCTAGCAGAGCGATCCATGTAGCCGCTACCAGCCGAATCAGAGATTCCTGACGAACCTCAGATAAGGTAAAATGAAGAGATCGAGGTCCTCGACCTCGAAGATGATATACCAGATTTTGTCAACCTTCAGCCTGCACCCCCCGAAATAGAAGATGGAGGCCAAGCAACAGTCAATGAACTGATAGAAGTCAACTTGGGAGATGAGGATGACCCCAGGTCGACCTTCCTCAGTGCCCAGTTATCTACTGAAGAACAGGGGCTGTATATCCAGCTACTGTAGGAATATCAGGATTGCTTTGCCTAGACCTACAATGAAATGCCAGGATTGAGCCCCGTAGCCTCACAACATGAGCTGACCATAAACCCTAAAGCCGAACTGGTGAAGCAGCCCCCACGGCACATGAGGCCTGAGCTCATGACTCAAATATGCAAGGAAGTTGACAAGCTCATTGATGTGGGTTTCATCGAGGAAAATCAATATACCACGTGGCTAGCCAATATTGTGCCTGTGAAGAAGAAGAACGGACAGATCCGGATATATGTTGACTTCCGAGATCTGAATAAAGCCTGCCCCAAAGATGACTTCCCAGTGCCAATAACGGGGGTCATGATAGATGCAACAACCGGTCCTGAGGCCCTATCATTCATAGACGGGTCATTCGGCTACAACTAGATGTGGATCGTGGAACATGATCGGGTCCACATTGCCTACCGAACTCCCAAAGTCATTTATCACTACAGGAGAATGCCGTTCGGATTAAAGAACACCAACGCAACTTATCAGCGGGCGATGACTAGAATATTTGATGAGCTGCTCTACCATAAGGTCGAGTGCTACATAGATGACTTGGTAGTCAAGACCAAAAAGAGAGAAGACCAGCTACAAGACCTCCAAGTTATTTTCCAGAGGCTGAGGCAGTATGAATTGAAGATGAACCCTATGAAGTGTGTGTTTGGAGTATCGAGCAGAAAATTCTTGGGTTTCATTGTCAGATATCGAGGAATTGAAATAGACCCCGCAAAGATCAAGGCAATTCAGGAGCTACCTTCACCAAGGAACCTCTCCAAGCTGAGATCTCTTCAAGGCCGCCTGGCATACATCCGGTGGTTTATATCCAACCTGTCAGGGTGATGCCACCCCTTCCATAAGCTAATGATGAAAGATGTTCCCTTCTACTGGGATGAAGAATGCCAGATAGCCTTTGACAAGGTGAAGCATTATCTGAAGACTCCTCCAGTGCTAGGTGCGCCGGTGAAAGGACGGCTGTTAATCTTTTACATAGCAGCCACATACAACTCCCTGGGGAAAATGCTAGCCCAGAATAATGAAGAATGGAAGGAACAAGCCCTCTATTACCTCAGTCGAAGAATGGTCAGAACTGAGGAGAAGTACACTTATATCGAAAAGATATGCCTGGCATTGGTCTTTGCAGTCAAGAAACTCCGACACTATATGCTGTCGCATGAAGTTAAGCTGATTTCCAAGTAAGATATGCTTAAATACATCATGTCCCAGCCGGCACTCAAAGGCCGCCTAGGCAAATGGGCGGTGATTCTTATGGAGTATGATATCTCCTATGTACCGTAAAGAGTCGTCAAAGGCCAAGCTATCGTAGACTTCTTTGCTGAGCATCCAGTACTTGAAGGCTGTCCCCTGGAACAAGAGCTTCCTGAAGATGAAACCCTAGAGGTCGGCCAGGTGCAGCCCTCTCTATGGTAGCTGTATTTTGACGGTGCTTCTAGAGTTGACACCTCAGTCACTGGATCAGCCAGAGTCCGGGTGGGGGCAGGCATAGTCCTGAAATCTCCAAAAGGAGAAGTCATACATACATCCTGTTCAATAAACAAGCCTTGCGCAAACAATGAGGCAGAATATGAAGCTCTCATAATCGGGCTACAGATTGCTCTGTCCGTGGGGATTCAGATGCTAGAAGCATTCGGGGACTCCATGCTGGTTATAAAGTAGTTGGAAGGGGAGTTCGATGTGAGGAAGCAAGAACTCATTCCTTATTACCATCTGGCTCTCTACCTAATGAAAAGATTCTATTTCATTAGCATCAAGCACATCAACCGAGGACAGAATGCTCAAGCTGACGCCCTCGCAAAGCTGGCCAGTTCTTTGGCGGTCTTGCATGATACAAGCCTGAATATAATAGTAATCAACCAACAGCAAGTCCCTAGTGTGACAGATGCTCTAGCCAATGAAGTAGCAAATGAAGTGGCAACTGTAGAAGCAATCCAGCAGTCCGATTGGTGGGAGAACCTCCTGCATTGGTTTCAACACCAGCAACTCCCGAAGGAGAAAGAACAGAGGATGAAACTCATGAGAGTTAAAGATTCTTATGAGATGAGGAATGGAACGTTGTTCCAGATAATGGCAAATGCCTGAAAGAAGATTTTACTTCGATGCTTATCTCCAGGGGAAGCCAGGCAGGTAATGCAAGAGGTCGATGCCGGGTCAGCCGGGGCACACCAGGTCGGACCGAAAATGAAAATTGAAATAAAGAAACTAGGCTACTATTGGCCCTCTATGTTTGACGATTGCTGCAAGTTCGCCAAAGCCTGTCAGAGGTGTCAAGAGCATGCCACTGTGTCAATAAGGCCACCTGTGCCACTACATCCCACCATCCCAAGCTGGCCGTTCGCTCAATGGGGTACGGACGTGGTAGGACCACTACCAGCATCTTCATTAGGATGCAAATATATCTTAGCAGCTACAGACTACTTATCCATATGGGCAGAGGCAGTAGCATTGAGAGAAGTGACAGGAGAACTGGTCACCAGATTCTTTCGACAAAATATAATATTCCAGTTTAGAGTACCCAGCTGAATCATCTCTGACAACGGCAGTCACTTCAAGAACCAGAAGGTGTACCGACTAGCCGACAAATACAAGATTGATTGGAGGGCATCAACTCCCTACTACCCTCAAGCCAACGGACTTGTAGAAGCCTTCAATAAGACGCTATGCACTCTGCTAGCGAAGACTGTCAAAGCAAACAAAAGAGATTGGGAAGAAAGAATTTTCGAAGCACTCTGGGCTTACCGTACAGTCTATAAAACCCCAACTGGTTGCTCACCCTAGTCCCTCGTGTACGGGTCAGAGGCTATGGTGCCAATTGAATTAGAGGTCCCCTCATTGCGAATCGCCATCCAGCAACAATTGGTAAGTAGCGAGTAGACCAACACAGAATGAAGACAGGAAGAGCTCGCCGAGCTCAAAGGAAAGCATCTCCGTGCGCAACAAAATATCCAACTCTACCAAGCCCGCATGGCCCGTGCTTTCGATAAGTTGGTCAAAGGACGAGAATTCAAGAAAGGTGACCTGGTAATGGTTAAAAGAAGAGAAGTGATGGCCTCCAACCCCAAAGGGAAGTTGGTTGAAAATTGGGTCGGACCGTATGTCGTCCACCGAGTATATGAACGGGGTGCATATGTCCTTGTAGATCCCAAAGGAGTCATCCAGTTCTCTCCCCTTAATGGAAAACATATGAAGCTGTATCACACAGTTCAACCGGCATTTCTAGAATGACATATACCTATCTTGGTCTAGTGGCATTCCGCCCTGACCGAGCTCTACCTGCCTTAGTCTAGTAGCGCTCTGCCCTAGCTATGTTCCACCTACCTTAGTCTAGTGGCACTCTGCTCTAGCTAAGTTCTACCTACCTTAGTCTAGTGGCACTCTGCCCTAGCTATGTTCTACCTATCTTAGTCTACTGGCACTCTGCCCTAGCTAAGTTCTATCTACCCTTGGTCGAGTGGCACTCCGCCTTGACCGAGCTCTATACCTACTTTGGTCTAGTGGCATTTCGCCCTCGCCGAGTTCTACCTACTCTTGGTCTAGTGGCACTCTGCCCTGACCGAGCTCTATACATATCTTAGTCTAGCGGCACTCTGCCCTAGCTAAGTTCTATCTACCCTTGGTCTAGTAGGCATTCCGCCCTGACCGTGCTCTATACCTACCCTTGGTCTAGTGGCATTCCGCCCTAACCGAGCTCTATCCGCCCAAGTCTAGGGGTCATCTCCACCCTAATTAAAGTCCCAATTGCCTTAGTCTAATGGCACTCCGCCCTAGCTAAGTTCCACCTACCTTAGTCTAGTGCCACTCTGCCCTAGCTAAGTTCTACCTACCTTAGTGTAGTGGCACTCCGCCCTAGCTAAGTTCCACCTGCCTTAGTCTAGTGGCACTCTGCCCTATCTAAGTTCTACCTACCTTAGTCTAGTGACACTCCGCCCTGGCTGAGCTCTACCCACCTTGGCCTAGTGGCACCCCGTCCTGGCCGAGCTCTAAAAGAATATATATACATATACATATAATGATGTAAAAGACAACTTTGCCATTGCGGGCCTTACGTTCGGATCGGCACAAATCTATCCCTTGCGTTAGCATTACCTTCTTGCTGACAAATAAACCCCTTTTCTCAGTGCAAGACTTCGTGTCCTAGCCGACCCTTCTACAACATTGCCATTGCGGGCCTTACGCACGGATCGGCACAAATCTATCCCTTGCGTTAGCATTACCTTCTTGCTGACGAATAAACCCCTTTTTTTGGCACAAGGCTTCGTGTCCTAGTCGACCCTTCTACAGCATTGCCATTGCGGGCCTTCCGCCCGAATCGGCACAAATCTATCCCTTGCGTCAGCATCACCATCTTGCTGACAAATAAACCATGCTTCTCGGCGCAAGACTTCGTACCCTAGTCGACTCTCCCAACGTCCTTCCGTTATTCGAGTTCAAAAAAAATGAGAATAAAATGATGATAAAAATGGGGCTTAAAATAGAGATGCCCCGCCGGCCTTGTTCCTACATTAGGACAAGGGCAAAAATGGCTTTAACTCGGCTGTGGCGAAAACCCGAAAGGGCGTCACAGGCAATATCGGGTACCCCGCCATGTGAAAACCCGAAAGGGCATGTGGGCAAAAGCAAGAGGGGGCTGGCTTCGGCGAAAACCCGAAAGGGTGCTTAAGTCAGTAACGTGGTAATTTAAGTTCCGCCTCACCCTCATTCTAGTGAAACTCTGAAATGGGTGATCACCTCGATCCCCATCGAAAATCTTTCTCAACTTACTTCTGACCCTTGTCACCATCGGCAAGTTCGGTCAGCCTCCTTGCGACCCTTGTCATCATCGGCAAGACCGGTCAACCTACATCTGACCCTTGTCACCATCGGCAAGATCGGTCAGCCTCCTTTCGACGCTTGTCATCATCGGCAAGATCGGTCAACTTACTTCTGACCATTGTTACCATCGGCAAGATCGGTCAGCCTCCTTATGACCCTTGCCATCATCGGCAAGACCGGTCAACCTACTTCTGACCCTTGTCACCATCGGCAAGATCGGTTAGCCTCCTTCTGACCCTTGTCATCATCGGCAATATCGGTCAACCTCCTTCTGACCCTTGTCACCATCGGCAAGATTGGTCAACCGCCTTGCGACCCTTGTCATCATCGGCAAGACCCTTGTCACCATCGGCAAGATCGATCAGCCTGCTTACGACCCTTCTATCATCGACAAGATCAGTCGACTTCCTTCTGACCCATGTCACCATCGGTAAGATTGGTCAGCCTCCCTGCGTCCCTTGTCATCATCGGCAAGACCGGTCAACTTACTTCTAACCCTTGTCACCATCGGCAAGATCGGTCAGCCTCCGTGCGACCCTTGTCACCATCGACAAGATCGGTCATCCTACTTCTGACCCTTGTCACCATCGAAAAGATCGATCAGCCTTCTTGCGACCCTTGTCATCATCGGCAAGACCGGTCGACTTACTTCTGACCCTTGTCACCATCGGCAAGATCGGTCAGCCTCCTTGCGACCCTTGTCATCATCGGCAAGACCGGTCAACTTACTTCTGACCCTTGTGACCATCGGCATGATCGGTCAGCCTCCTTGCGACCCTTGTCATCATCGGCAAGATTGGTCGACTTACTTCTAACCCTTGTCACCATCGGCAAGATCGATCAGCCTGCTTACGACCCTTCTCATCATCGACAAGATCGGTCGACTTCCTTCTGACCCATGTCACCATCGGTAAGATTGGTCAGCCTCCCTGCGTCCCTTGTCATCATCGGCAAGACCGGTCAACTTACTTCTAACCCTTGTCACCATCGGCAAGATCGGTCAGCCTCCGTGCGACCCTTGTCACCATCGACAAGATCGGTCATCCTACTTCTGACCCTTGTCACCATCGGAAAGATCGATCAGCCTCCTTGCGACCCTTGTCATCATCGACAAGATCGGTCGACTTACTTCTGACCCTTGACACCATCGGCAAGATCGGTCAGCCTCCTTGCGACCCTTGTCATCATCGGCAAGACCGATTGACTTACTTCTAACCCTTGTCACCATCGGCAAGATCGGTCAGCCTCCTTGCGACCCTTCTCATCATCGGTAAGACCGGTCAACCTACTTCTGACTCTTGTCACCATCGGCAAGATCGGTCAGCCTCTTTGCGACCATTGTCATCATCGGCAAGATTGGTCGACTTACTTCTGACCCTTGTCACCATCGGCAAGATCGGTCAGCCTCCTTGCGACCCTTGTCATCATCGGTAAGACTGGTCGACTTACTTCTGACCCTTGTCACCATCGGTAAGATCGGTCAGCCTCCTTGCAACCCTTGTCATCATCGGCAAGATCGGTCAACTTACTTCTGACCCTTGTCACCATCGGCAAGATCGGTCAGCCTCATTGCGACCCTTGTCATCATCGGCAAGATCGGTCAACTTACTTCTGACCCTTGTCACCATCGGCAAGATCGGCCAGCCTCCTTGCGACCCTTGTTATCATCGGCAAGATCGGTCAACTTAATTCTGACCCTAGTCACCATCGGCAAGATCGGTCAGCCTCCTTGCGACCCTTGTCATCATCGGCAAGATCGGTCGACCTACTTCTGACCCTTGTCATCATCGGCAAGGTCAGCCAACATCTCCTCAAGTCTGACTTTGCCCCGAGAATTGAGTTCAAAAAAATTGAGAATAAAAGAATGAATGATGAATAAAAATGAGGCTTAAAATAGAGATGCCTTGCCTGTCTTGATCCTACACCAGGACAAGGGCAAAAATGGCTCTAACCCAACTGTGGTGAAAACCTGAAAGGGCACCACAGGCAAAATCGGGTACTCCGCCACGTGAAAACCCGAAAGGGCGCGTGGGCTTTAGAGGGGGCTGGCTCTGGCGAAAACCCGAAAGGGCACTTTGGTCAGTAATGTGGTTACTATAACATGAAAACATCTGCTATATCTCTTGGCGATAGTTCCATAAGTTGTCCCACCGGTAATCAAACCTACCCAGAATAGACCTTCTGTCTATTCTGATGAGACTCATCAATTCCCTTGCATTGATATAAACCCAATGACAATGATGAAACCCACTGTCCGTCCTAAGGCATCATCGCCTGAGCCGATAATGAAACCCACCCAGAGTAGGCCCTTTGTCTACTTTGATGAAACTCACCCTCTTTATGATGTCTTAAGTCCCACCGACGATAAAACCTTCCATCAGTCACAAGGCATCATCGCCTGGACCGATAATGAAACCCACCCAGAGTAGACCTTTCGTCTATTTTGATGAAACCCATCTCCTCGCATCAGCATAAACCCAATGCCTATGATGAAGCTTTTTATGATCATAAGGCACTTCACCTTGATCGATGTTAGAACCTGTCTAAGATGGACCTTCCGTCCATTCCGATGAGACATGTGAATCCTTCATACTGCCAGCACTTTTACCCAATGAGACTTACATCGGTGCCAATTTGGCGAACCTTTGGAGCCCCGGCACACGGTGGAGCGAGGCCCCCATCCTTTCCTTGAATGTGTTGGTTTATTCCAACGTTTATTTCCAGCGTCTCCTTGTATTTGGTGTGTACCATGTGGGGTATGGGACCCACGTGGGACCATCGGTGCTTGGCAGCCCAACCCGTCGCATGGATTATGGGGTCCATGTGCGAAGCCCCTCATGCCCGCCCACAGCACGTCATAGACGTGGGGCTCTGCGCTGCCATAAGGAAATACGGTCTAACCTTCGCTACCAGCTCGAGCTTTTAGCGCAACGGTAGGGGCTTGATCCTGTAAACTGGTATCAGAGAGAGGTCACGGGTTCAAATCCCAGGTGCCGCTGGGGGGGAGAATCTTTACATGTTTTGATGATGACAACATGATAAGTCTTAGTGGTCTTCAAAAATTATGTCTATGTGAAAATTTAACAAAAATATTGTTTCTGTGAAAAAATGAACAAAGAACATGTTTGTTGAAGGATGAACCTTCATTTCACTTCAGGTATTGTTCAGGGACTGTATTCGTGTTGATTGGCACTTCGTCATGTTTGTATATAACACCTCGTGTTGAACTGTTTGTCTTCGTGTCGTTTCTTTTTCTCTGAAGTGTTTGTTTTGATTCAGTAACATTTTCGTGTCATTTGATCCTTACCTCGTGTTGTTTTCATCGTCTTCGTATCATTCTCCGTGTAGTGTGTGGTTCTGTCAGAATTCACTTCGTGTCTGTCTTATGTTGAAACCACACTTCGTGTTGGTTTCTGTTTTGATGAACTTCGAGTCGTTTTCCAGTGAACCCCGTGTTGTTTTGTCCTCCTGCGTCATCCTTGTTTTCACTCCGTGTCTATTCTCTGTTCTCATCATACTTAGTGTTGTTTTTCATTTCATGTCAACTTCACTTTGTGTGGTTTTCAACCCGTGTCGATTATTGTTACGACTTCGTGTTGTTTTCAGTATGTGTCAACTCTGTCTTCGTGTCGTTTTTCACCTCGTGTCATGTTACCCCGTGTCAATTACTGTTTCGACTTCGTATCGTTATCAGTCCGTGTCTCTCTTATGTTGAAATCACACCTCGTGCTGATCACTGTTCTTACTTCGTGTTGTTTCTTTGTATTCTGTCTTCGTGTTGATCTTTCGTTATTTAGACTTCGTGTCTTTATCACTTTGATCACACTCCGTGTCGCTTCTCCTCTCATAACTTCGTGTCGTGTTTCTCTACACCTCGTGTCGTTGTCTCCTTGTGTCTTCACCTCGTGTTTATTTTCGTCTCTTCGTGTCGGGTTTGTTCTAGTGCGTACAGGACATCGCAGCACTTCATGTTGCTTCCTGTTTCACTTTCGTGTCATTTGTTTTGTTGTATCTTCGTGTCGTTTTTATTCTTCCTAGTCCTCGTGTCCTTCTTGTATTGAAACCATACTTAGTGTTGGTCTCTGTTCTTGTCTTCGTGTCTTTGCGTTGTTTGTCTGTCTACCTCGTAAGGTTCTCTTAGTAATGTTCATTGTGTCACCACCTTATCTCGTGTCGTTCTCTGTTTAGTATCTCTTGTCGTGTCCACTAACCTCATGCAGTTCTAGCTATTTATGACACTCAATACTAATGGCTCTTATCTCGTTGCAGGTCCGAGGAAGAACATTCACCAATGTCCGGGTGCACATGATCTGATGCTAAAGGAACAAATACAAAGAGGGCACGTGGCAGGAAGGTTCTAGGATCGAGCGTGGGAGGCACACGCGTTCAGTGCCCTATTCATTTGCTGCGGCTATAAAGAAAAACTTTTCGCCCACCGATGAAGGTGGATCAGAGCTAAGAAAGAAAAGGCAATGTTACAGAGAGCTCGATCCAGCAGAAGAAGAAAAAGAAAAGAGAGAGAGGTAGTGCTCGTGTGAAATAGGAAGAGAGTGTAAGAGAAAGAAAGAGAGATAGAGAGTGAGTGAGAGAGCTCGTGGAGAAGAAGAAAGAAGTTTACCTGAAGATCTGTCTTCACTGGACCGTGGATCAGATCCAGGCCAGTCAGCTCTGTTAGGAGCCAAATTGTGCATTTCGTGTTTCAGCTTCTGCTTGCTGAAGTTATTTTCGTTTATTATTTTTTCCTTTGTTTTCTGGTTTGGTGTGCTTTCCGATCCTCTGGTCTGAGGTCGTGTTCCCTCCGATCAGGAGGAAGGGAGATCTGATCTCCAGTTGCAAGTAGCTGGGAGCTACTTGTGGGTTCCCTCCAGGTCTGGAGGAAGAGAGACCGTGTGTCTCTGGTTTACTAGTGACTGGTGTCACTAGTGGTTCCCTCCGGTTTGGAGGAAGAGGGGAGGTTGTTCCCCTGGTCAAGCTGTGTGGCAGCAACTGTTTGCAGACTGAGTCTGCTTGGTTCTAGCGTTTGCTAGTGAAGCCTCACTCCGTTGGGAGTGAGGGGTGGATGTAAGTCTGAAGGACCGAACCACCTAAAATCTATTGAGCAGTGGCTTGATTGTCTGGTTTTCTTCCGCTAGATGCTTGAATAGGTGCGCTCAATGTGATTGTACTTGAGTTGAATAGAATTGGTTCCATTTTGTTTCCTTATCTAGCATCCGGTTTTAAATTTGGCCATTATACGTAAAAGGATTCATTCACCCCCCCTCTGTATCCAGGCCAAGCACCCTAACAGTTGGTATCAGAGAGGGTGTCTGCTTACAAGGTCCAGCGACCTGCAGATCGATCTTGCAATCTTAGGTGCTTATTTCTTTTTAGTGCTTCAATATTCTTGTGCGTTAATCTGTGTGTTCTCATGGCCCATCCACCGATCTTCAGTGGTACGCATTTTGATGCATGGTTCGCTGTTTTGAAGAGTTATGTTAAATCTGTGAATCCAGACCTGTGGAAAGTAATTTCACATGGTCCTCATGAACTACCTAAGAAAAAGTCCAAATGGACTGACAGTCACAAATCCATGCATGAAGAAAATCAGATAGCAATAAATTTAATGAAGGCAGCTACTGATAGAGCTTTTCATTCATGTTTCTTTGAATCCAGTTCTGCTAAAGATATTTTAGATGCACTGAAGCGAACTCAGGAGATAGATGTGGACAGATGCATGATGGCCAACAGAAGAAATCAAAGTGCCAGCGATCAAGGCAGCAATCAAACTAAAGAAGATGATGATGATGAGGTAAATATCTTCGAGAACTTCTCTCTAGAAGATTGGGGGAATGCATATGCTGAACTATTTGAATCTCATGAACTGTTAAGAAAACAGTATAAAAAGTTGAAGAAGAGTACTCGGGTAGATAGTTCTAGCTCTCCATGTAAAAATTGTTCAAGTACGAAGCAATCACATGATGCATGTCTGTCTGATAATCATATGCATAAAAACCAGAATGCAGAACTGAAGATGGAACTTAAACGTGTCTACTCTGAACTGAACAATCTAAAATCTGAGGATGACTCTCTCAGAAAGTTCTCTGAAGAACAATTAGAGAAACTTAAACGAGAGAATAAGTTGCTGATTGAAAAATTTAATGCCATAAAATCTGTGAACATAGAGTTACAGAAAGATTTTGAAAAACAACAAAAGGATTTGAGGGAGTTTGAAGCTAGGAGAGAAACCATGGTTAACTCAGAAGATCAGCTTCTAATAAATGAGTTAATTCAAAATGGTAAGCTTAAAGAAGAAGTTGAAAAATTAAAACTGTTAAACAGTGCCATGTCTACAAGACTTCTCACATTGGAAAAAGGGAAAGCTATCTGCACAAACGAGACTGTAGAGGTAGATGAGCTAAGAAGGGAAATTGAAGAATACAAAACAGCTAACAAGGTTTTGAATGAAGCTGTAAATTGTAGTGAACAAGAGATCACTAGTTATGAAATACACATTGCATCTCTTGAAAAATGAAATTCAGGATTTGAAAGCTTCCTTGTCTAAATTTGTTGATGGGCAGAAAAACCTAGACAAGCTGCTAGGTGTAAAAGTCAATGTCAAAAAGGAAGGGTTGGGCTACAATAATCTCAATAAGAAGGCCTTGCAGAACAAAGTAATGACATCCTTTGTAAATACTTCAAATGTAGCCACTACATCAAGAGACAAACAGCCCATTGTTCAGAAAATACTGGGAACAAAGATTAACTTTAACAAGGAAGGACTGGGTTACAGTCCAGTCATGAGGAAGGTTGATGGAGCCAACCTGAAAACTGTCTTTGTCAAATCCTCTGAACAGGAAAAGCCTTCTATCTCATCTCCACCTCAGCACAAGGCTAAGAAAACAGAAAAACAAAATAAAAATCATAAAACATCAAAAATTCAAAGGAACAATCTGCATGCTAAGAACTCATCAGATAAATGCCATGTTTTAAAGAAATCAAGTGGCTCATGTCATTATTGTGGTAAGTATGGACATCTTATGAGTAACTGTTTTGTGATGGAAAAAGATGACAACAAGCATGCTAGAAAATCTGTGTCTGGTCAGAAAAGGAATGTCAAATGTTCTAATTGTGATAAAGTAGGACACACTACTACTCATTGTTGGTTTGCAAGTAGTAAGGAAAAATCATGCTCATATCATACAAAACACTCTGCAAATCAGCATGTCTATAACAAGAACCAGCACATTATATGTTTTAATTGCAACAAAATTGGTCACAAGGTCTCTGAATGCTGGTCAGGTTTTTTTAAAAGAAATTCTATCTCATGCTTTGAATGTGGAAAGTATGGCCACAGGGCCATTGATTGTTGGCATGCTCAAAGAAAAAATTTCAGTTCTGAAAAGTATAGATCTCCTGCTAGTACTAATGCTCTTAGAAAGAACAAAGTGGTTTTCAAAAGGAAAAACTTTGAATGTGTTGATTATGGAAAACAGTTTGGTCATGCAAATAACAGAAATTTCCATGCTAATGCACATACAATTCATGCTAATAAGAATGTGCATAAATCAGATCTTAAAACTACTCCTGGAAATGTGCTGAGAAAACTTGCTAAACATAATAATGTCATGTCAGGACCTAAGACCTCTTGGGTACCTGTTTGTGCAAAATAAACCTTGTTTTGCAGGTGTGCCTTGGGACTGAAATAAAAGGGGTAATGATCCAAGGCACTCAAGAATGAAAACCCCATTCTCACAATTTTCAGGTAATTTCTCTACATGTCCCATTTTGAAACTTACTGCATATCTGGTTTGATGCATTCTTGCATATCCTGCTATTAGTTTCATCTAGTGCATGCATATTGAATCTGGTCTTGCATATTCATTCATCATCTGCAAGTTGCATTATTTTCTAAAACATGCACTCTGAAATTTCTGAAATCTTTAACTAAAGCGAATGCTGGTTGAAAACTGTATGTTGCATAATTCTTTCTTGGCATACACTGCATTCATTAAATAATTAACACTTCCAAGAGTCGTGTGTTAGATGTCCTTGAGTGGGCTGAAGAGGAGCTTGTCAGGCTATTTGGTTTCTGAAGATTTTTCTCAGCCGATGCAATTAATGTGGTTTTAAGATCAGTCATCTCGAGAGGTTGCAGTCTGTTGTCCAAGAGTTGCTCTGGATGTGAGACAGAACTACTTCAAATACTATATTTGGATATGTCCTTAGTGCTTAATGTCTTGAGTGATCTCTCACTTGTTGGCTTGCTGATAGGAGTGCTGCTCATCTCATTTCATCTTTCTCTATTCAATCAGCCACCTCATTATCTCTCACCTCTCACTATTGGTTCAGATTCTCTCTCGAAGAAATTGTGGTTTCAGTCTTCTTGCTCTTATCAGATAAGATCTGTATACCTTAAACCACCCTATATCAAGTGTAACAATCTACACCTGTTAATAAAGAATTTCAATGTTTGGGGGTTATATTTGGTCCTTGATCCTTCTAAGTTATCTTCTCAAGTGTTGGTCAACATATTATAAAACTTCCTGTTAAATGAGAAAAACTTACTGAGGATCTCGACTTAACTGAAACTTATGTAAAGAGAGCTCTGAGATAAAAATTATGTTAAGTAAGATTTTTTTTAATCATGAGAAGTGCTTCCAGGGAATACGCCATTATTTGTGGCAGAGCAATGGCTTTTGTGGAGAAATAGACACTCTAGATCAATGAAGTCCAGAGTATCTGTCATGATACAATTAGCTATCTCTGTGTAGAAATGTTAAAATAAAAAAAAAGGGGGGGAAAGGAAAAAGTCCTCAAAAAAAAAAAAAAATATCTTTGGCATAAAGGTAGTTCGTCCTGAGTAACCAGGGTTTCTGGTGTCTGATAAACATGTCTCCTTGTGTAAAAAGGGACTATACTACCTTGTGTTCATCAAATTGGTTGACTCTGTATGCCTTCTCGTCCATTAAATGAAGAAATGATTTCTGCTTGACATTAATGTGTTATTTCGTTGCTTGACAAACATAAGGTACAAGTTAATCGTGTCTCTCTCTAGGTTAAGCAACTTTAACAGCTAATTTTGTGATTATGCTGATTTAATATCTTGAGTTAACTGACCTTGGTTTTTGGAAGAATATAACCCGTCCACATATTGAAGGGCTAACTTAATATGGTGTAGCTGCGTTACATCTGAACTAAGGGTATTTTGGGTATTTACAGAAATAAGTGTGATAAGAGTAAAAAGCTACTCGACAAATACCTCTTTTTTTGTTCACACGTCTTCAACCTCAAACCCTCATTTCCCCTTGTCGATTCCTATTCATCCTCGTGCCGCTCCACCTTGAGCGTCTTCTTCAAACCTATCTCCATCTCTTCCCGCTCACCTTCTTCCCCCCACAGAGGTCCATTCCTCTCTTCAGTCTAGCATCGCGTCCAACAGCGGCCTGCAAGAGAGAGTTGATACTCTGAAAGTTCCGGCAGATGGATCAGCAGAGGTCAGCAGCTCCGGGTGACAGGAAGAGGAAGGGAAAAGAAATTGTTGAAGAGCCTTCATCTAAACAACAGAGATGTGTTGAGCCAGAACCTGCTGCGAAAGTCTCTTCAGAACAAGGTACCAGGTTTTCTCAGTCTACCGTGTTCTTAGAAAGTGGGAAAATCATTCCTCCTAGAATAATAGATTTCGGAGATGAAACCTTGGTCTCGAAGTTTCCAGAATTGTTGAAAATCTTTGAGTTTCAGGAGTGGAGAAATTTCTTAGAAAATCACCGTGTCTATTACCCTAGGCCGGTAATGGAATTTTACAATAACTTGTCCTTGAGCCGAGACAAGTCTACCTTGTTATCATCTGTTAAAGGGGTCGAGATAACTGTTACTTGTGACTCCCTTCACAAAGCTCTCGGTATTCCAGATAAAGGGGAGGTAGAGGGAAGCTTTCGATATAGTCTCCATGAAGCTTTCTCAGTCATTACTGGTAAACCCAGTAATATTCATGATAAGGGGCAGTTAAAGCTAAAAGCTTATCAGACATCGTCATTTCCTCCTCTTCACAAGCTCCTTCAGAATGTCATCGCTTCCATTATCACTCCACAGACTGGGGCTAGAGGAAGAATTACAGACACACAGAGATTTCTACTGTTTTGTCTGATTCAAAATGTAAAGATTTGTCTGCCAGAGATTATCTTTTCGGTCATGAAGGGATGCATTGGATCCAAGAGACATCTTCCCTATGCCGCCCATCTGACTGAGATATTCAAGCACTCTGAAATTTGCTTGGATGGAGAGGCCGCAACAGAAGTGAAGGCCAGAAACATTTTTAATATGAACTTTGTTTCAGTATTCTTGGGGTTAGAGGACTCCTCTATGGTAGGGCAAGTTAAGGTCCATAAGGCCAGGGAATCACAAACTCAGGGGGAGCATTTGGAAGAAATTCAAGTCTTAGCCCCAACTGGTGAGCAATTAGTTACTGAGATTGATCATCAGGAAACACCAGCTGGACAACCAGAGTCCATCTTGTCAGCTGCACCCACCGAAGTATCCTTCTCCTTTCAGAGGCTAGTTGAGGCTGCATCTGAGGACATCAGATTATCTGACGAAAGCATTCAGACAGATCTAGATGCAACTATTGCTGGACTATTTGATTCTTTTGGGAAGTCATCCGAAGAGGTAATAGTGCCTGAAGAACAGCCAGCTAAAGAGCAAGACAGTACTGATCAAGATCTTGCTGTTTTTGTTAATGAAATTTTAAGAGAAACTATTGAGCGAAGCTTGGAAGAGGCTACCAACTTGGTCGTATCTGAAAGTCTTGAGCAGGCCTTAGTTGGCAGCCCTGCAGATCAGGAACTCACAGAAGATAGAGAAAAGGTTCCTGTCATAGAACTAGATACAGAATCTTCAAGTGAAGAAGAGGAACCTGAAGATATATTCCCTCAGAAAGAAACTCAAGCTGCAGATGAAGTTCAGGTCCCAGCTGAGAGCAGTCAAATGCCAGTACAAGAGGAAGCAGCTGAGAGAACTGCACCTGACAGTGAATTTTTTGGTACACCTCTAGGTCCACCTAGACTTCTATCTGCAGAGGCACCCAACATTGAATCTACTCGGGCGCCCAACATTGAAGAGCTTCTCATAAACCTGACTCAGCAGATGCAAAGACAAGACAAGAAATTAGATGATCTGCTTACATTTGTCACTCTCAACATTAATCAGGTACATACCAGATTACTGAAGCTTGAGATATCTCTCCTCACTGAATGGAGACGATTCCTTCTAAACAAAAGGGCTTCAGATGATGCAAACAAATCCTTGATGGAAGGATTACAGGAGATTTGTTCAAAAATTGCAAAAGCTCTGAGAGAGTCACATGATGTTAGTATTTCCTCCTTCAAAATGTCTTCTACCATAATAGATCATTGCTATGAGATCAGAACAGCTTTAGAATTGTTGAAGAAGTCTTCAAGTGCCCTAGGTCCAGGCATTCAGCAAATCTATGATAAGTTGATCACCTTCTTATCAGAAATGACAACTCTGACTGACAGATATGAAACGGTCAATGTTCGCCAAGAAGACATTATTTCTGAAGTGGCAAATGTCAGAAGCACTGTGGCGTATTGGCTTGCTGAACTATCAAATGATTTAAAGGAATTTCAGTCTATCTTGGGTTCAACACCTGGTCACGCCTCTTCCAGCAGAACTCCACCTCAAGAACATTCTTCTGCTTCTCCAAGGGGGAGACCACCACAAGGCAGGACGCGTGGCCCCTCTAGCAGACATGCAAGATACTTTTCTTGAAAAGTTGATGCTCTGTATTTTTGTTGCCCTTTTGAGGCCTTCTCCCTCAGACTCTTGGACAAATTAACTTAACTCATATCATTTGCGTTGTTGCACTCTTCTTGTTTTCATTTTTTTTTTATGATGTCAAAGGGGGAGAAATCAGGAAAAGAAAAATGTTTAATGTTTGTGTTTGTGATATTCATTGCGAATGGCTATCTAGTGTTTTTTCCTTCTCTGCACAGACTCAAGACTCATAGTGTTGCCATCCATCAAAAAGGGGGAGATTGTTGAGTCTTGTAGAATCTTTACATGTTTTGATGATGACAACATGATAAGTCTTAGCTCTGCACAGACTCAAGACTCATAGTGTTGCCATCGATCAAAAAGGGGGAGATTGTTGAGTCTTGTAGAATCTTTACATGTTTTGATGATGACAACATGATAAGTCTTAGTGGTCTTCAAAAATTATGTCTATGTGAAAATTTAACAAAAATATTGTTTCTGTGAAAAAATGAACAAAGAACATGTTTGTTGAAGGATGAACCTTCATTTCACTTCAGGTATTGTTCAGGGACTGTATTCGTGTTGATTGGCACTTCGTCATGTTTGTATATAACACCTCGTGTTGAACTGTTTGTCTTCGTGTCGTTTCTTTTTCTCTGAAGTGTTTGTTTTGATTCAGTAACATTTTCGTGTCATTTGATCCTTACCTCGTGTTGTTTTCATCGTCTTCGTATCATTCTCCGTGTAGTGTGTGGTTCTGTCAGAATTCACTTCGTGTCTGTCTTATGTTGAAACCACACTTCGTGTTGGTTTCTGTTTTGATGAACTTCGAGTCGTTTTCCAGTGAACCCCGTGTTGTTTTGTCCTCCTGCGTCATCCTTGTTTTCACTCCGTGTCTATTCTCTGTTCTCATCATACTTAGTGTTGTTTTTCATTTCATGTCAACTTCACTTTGTGTGGTTTTCAACCCGTGTCGATTATTGTTACGACTTCGTGTTGTTTTCAGTATGTGTCAACTCTGTCTTCGTGTCGTTTTTCACCTCGTGTCATGTTACCCCGTGTCAATTACTGTTTCGACTTCGTATCGTTATCAGTCCGTGTCTCTCTTATGTTGAAATCACACCTCGTGCTGATCACTGTTCTTACTTCGTGTTGTTTCTTTGTATTCTATCTTCGTGTTGATCTTTCGTTATTTAGACTTCGTGTCTTTATCACTTTGATCACACTCCGTGTCGCTTCTCCTCTCATAACTTCGTGTCGTGTTTCTCTACACCTCGTGTCGTTGTCTCCTTGTGTCTTCACCTCGTGTTTATTTTCGTCTCTTCGTGTCGGGTTTGTTCTAGTGCGTACAGAACATCGCAGCACTTCATGTTGCTTCCTGTTTCACTTTCGTGTCATTTGTTTTGTTGTATCTTCGTGTTGTTTTTATTCTTCCTAGTCCTCGTGTCCTTCTTGTATTGAAACCATACTTAGTGTTGGTCTCTGTTCTTGTCTTCGTGTCTTTGCGTTGTTTGTCTGTCTACCTCGTAAGGTTCTCTTAGTAATGTTCATTGTGTCACCACCTTATCTCGTGTCGTTCTCTGTTTAGTATCTCTTGTCGTGTCCACTAACCTCATGCAGTTCTAGCTATTTATGACACTCAATACTAATGGCTCTTATCTCGTTGCAGGTCCGAGGAAGAACATTCACCAATGTCCGGGTGCACATGATCCGATGCTAAAGGAACAAATACAAAGAGGGCACGTGGCAGGAAGGTTCTAGGATCGAGCGTGGGAGGCACACGCGTTCAGTGCCCTATTCATTTGCTGCGGCTATAAAGAAAAACTTTTCGCCCACCGATGAAGGTGGATCAGAGCTAAGAAAGAAAAGGCAATGTTACAGAGAGCTCGATCCAGCAGAAGAAGAAAAAGAAAAGAGAGAGAGGTAGTGCTCGTGTGAAAGAGGAAGAGAGTGTAAGAGAAAGAAAGAGAGATAGAGAGTGAGTGAGAGAGCTCGTGGAGAAGAAGAAAGAAGTTTACCTGAAGATCTGTCTTCACTGGACCGTGGATCAGATCCAGGCCAGTCAGCTCTGTTAGGAGCCAAATTGTGCATTTCGTGTTTCAGCTTCTGCTTGCTGAAGTTATTTTCGTTTATTATTTTTTCCTTTGTTTTCTGGTTTGGTGTGCTTTCCGATCCTCTGGTCTGAGGTCGTGTTCCCTCCGGTCAGGAGGAAGGGAGATCTGATCTCCAGTTGCAAGTAGCTGGGAGCTACTTGTGGGTTCCCTCCAGGTCTGGAGGAAGAGAGACCGTGTGTCTCTGGTTTACTAGTGACTGGTGTCACTAGTGGTTCCCTCCGGTTTGGAGGAAGAGGGGAGGTTGTTCCCCTGGTCAAGCTGTGTGGCAACAACTGTTTGCAGACTGAGTCTGCTTGGTTCTAGCGTTTGCTAGTGAAGCCTCACTCCGTTGGGAGTGAGGGGTGGATGTAGGTCTGAAGGACCGAACCACCTAAAATCTATTGAGCAGTGGCTTGATTGTCTGGTTTTCTTCCGCTAGATGCTTGAATAGGTGCGCTCAATGTGATTGTACTTGAGTTGAATAGAATTGGTTCCATTCTGTTTCCTTATCTAGCATCCGGTTTTAAATTTGGCCATTATACGTAAAAGGATTCATTCACCCCCCCTCTGTATCCGGGCCAAGCACCCTAACAGAATGGGTGGACGCTCTCTTGCGGTACAGATACGGGTATGCTTCCACGCAGGTCACCAAAATGGTCACAAGATATGATAGAATATAAGTGTGAAGATGGACACCTAAAGCATTAAGAGAAACTTGTATTTCATTGCAAACAAAGAGAGATGAAGACAATGGGAGCCCTTCGAGGGGGACAGATTACAAAAGGCAGATAAGCTAAGATCGCCTAAAGATATCTTCAAAGTCGAGAAGCCCGACATATGGAGCCGCTCCAAGCTCACGGAGTTGTATTTCCTCCTCCTGAACGTGAGCCATCTCAGTCTGTAAGGATGCAACTTGACTCTCTAGCAAGGTGGTCTCTTCGATACCCTGGACTTCTACCACCTCCAGCAATGGTATTTCGGCTTCGACAGCATCTAATTCAGCCCGGGGTTCTTCCCGTCTGCTACGTAGGAATTATGCACGAGGAGCTGAAGCTTCAATCTGGGCCTTGTTCCTCTGAAGATCAGAATTCAGAGACTCCAGCTCCGTCTGACAGTCGGCTTTCTGCAATTTAAGGGCCGTCAGCCGGTCGTTCATTATCTGCCCGTGAAAATCTCGATGATTCACAAATTTCAGCAAGAACAACACCCGCTGGGTCCAAATACCCAAGGGACAGCCTAATGCCTACAGACCGACCGTCAGTCGCTCAGCCACTTCCTTCAGCTGGAGGTAAGACAATGTCAGCTGAGATTCTACGACTCGACGCAATATCTATAAATGCTGCCAGACAAAGTCCTCTGATGAATTAAAGCCGAGGGAAGCTACCGGCGCGACGTCAATAGCAACCTCCTTGTCTATGGAAGCCCATAAACCAGTGTCTGGCTCAGAAGAAGAAGATGGGACAGCCACCAAAGCTGAAGAAGCGGGTACCACAACAGCTTGCTCATGCTCCGTTAGGCTCTTTGAAGAGCTCTCTTCTACGAGTGCTGGAGGAGGCAAAGGCTTCGACCCTACTACTGGCATAGATGGAGTCACAGGGTCAGGCGAAATAGTCATTATGGCCATCGGAACGAAGGTAGAACCTCTCGACAGATCGGCTTCTACCCTCAGCTCTGTCGCAGGAATGAGAGCAGAACTTTCTCCTAGTGAGCACCGCTCTATTGACGATACTTCGGCAGCTGTGTGTATCCTTACTGGCACAGGACGAAGTATAGTAACCGCCTCTGAAGAAGACACGGTGACAGGCGGCAGCATGTCTAAAGCCTCCGATTAAACAATGATGGCGTCAGAAGATGATACCAAAGGATGATCCACTGTGTCAGACTTCTAGAACAAGGTTTCAGTATGCACCAAGATGGCAAAGAAGAATGAAAAGCTATGCAGCTCGGCGAAAGGGTGGGCAGAACTTACTATGGCCGCAGCACCCATCTCTTCGAGTGCCTGTATAGAAGACTCTAACTCTACAGATGAAGAAACAAAAGGAGGGGTTATCTCCACCTCCATGTCTATTCCGGCAAATTCTTCCGGCAACATTCCCTCAGATGATGTTACTAGCAACCTCGGGGGGCTGAATATTAAAGGACCACTCAACAACGCAGAGGGTGCCACTGCCCCTTCGCTGGCAACCGCAGATGCTTGTTCATCACCTTTTGAAGAGTCGTGATCAACTTCTTCGTCAGAAGGGGTGGCAGAACTGCTGGAAGAAATATCTATGCTAATCTCGGGTTGGTCCGCCTCCTCTGAGGCCTTGCGGGTCACTGAGCGGGTGATTACAAGCCGCAATGGGATGGCACCCTTCTTTAACACAGTTTTGTGTCTTTCTTGCTCCAAATGGGCATCCGCAGCAGGCGTCTCAACCACGGTACTGACCACCCCTGCCACTACAACACAAAGATATACATAAGGCAGGGCAAGAAGATCACTAAGAAGAGAAGAGTCAGAAGGATAATAGTCACTTGGCTCACCCTCGGCCTCACTGGCAGGCGTGGGAGAAGGGAGTCTGACATCCTCCTAAATAATGGGGAGACTCTCCCCTATGGTTTCAACTGCCCCAGTTGCCCCTACCGTGGCCATGGTAGAAGATCCCATATCCTTTGTCTCCAAGGCGACCTCCTCGGCACTCGTAGCGGTGCCAGCTGCTCCTTGAGCTGAAATCCGACAAAGGAGGTGTCAAAAGAATGAAGATGCCATGAAAAGAACATTCCTACAGATCGGGAATGAAAGTAATGTCACCTCCGGTTGCTTGCTGAGTGGCCTCCTTCTGAGCGGCAAACTGTTCAAATGATGGCACTTTAGGCAGAGGAGCCTCAACTGCATCAGTCGAAGACTGCTTCGAGGAAGTTTTTCGAGCTTTCTTCACTCGGCCTATGGTGACCTTCAGTAAAGATGCCGCTCTTTTTTACCAGGAGGCAGCGGAGTAGTGGTCGGCACTGGCGGAAGAGCGTCAAAATATTCTGGCTTCTGGGCCTGGGAAATGATCTTTCTGTAATGTCCTTACTGCTTTATGTCTGGGCGATCTGTCAAATGAGGCACATGCAGTTGTAAAGAGGATTGAGCAACAAGCTACTCTACATATCAACTGAAGAAGACTTTACCTATCGGGCCATTGTAAAAAGATGAGAGGGGCCAATACTGATAAGCTACCTCCTTGCTGCGGGATGCAGCTTCCCGAACAAGCCAGCAGACATCACCAGTTTTCTTACACTTCGCGGCTAAGTCAGCCAAGTCCGTATGACCATGGGAAGCAATGCAATAATACAAGCCAAGGTGGTCAAGACCCCAGCCGTCGGCATAATGAAAAGATACAAATAAAGGTTTGTCCATGACACTTGCTACAGGACTGTCAAGGGTCAGTCCATGGACATTCATCAAGATGAACAGCCAAGACGTGTGTTGATAATATGTCAGGGTTCTGTCTTCTCTATTAACTAACATCCGGTACGGGCAAAAGCGGTCAACCTCACTTTTCCATGAAATAGATCTGGAAAGCGGCTCCTCAATGGGAAAGGGATATTGCTGAAGCTCCAAGCGGGAATCACCAATCTGGCACAGATGTTCTAGATTCTGCATGAAAGGATCTTCATCTATGTCAGCAAGCACAGGCACCAGCTGCTCAGTCGCTTCCTCCTTCGCGGCCTTCCTACGTACTATATATGCGTATAGCTCCCTTGGATGATGGGAGAATAGCGTCTTCAAATGGGCTTCATCAATGTCAAAAACTGGCCCGGGCTGCTATTGACACCCATTTTTTGTCGATAAGTTGAGTCATTTCTCTTACTCCCATTTATTGATGTCTCGAGTTGTCCATCACTCGTTGAGCTATTTTCTGGCACGTTTTGGGCCAATTTTATGGGTAGCCTCCCTCCCTAGCTAGGTCCGAGTTGCTTCAGGGCTTAATGGGCCTTGGTTTTTGTTGATCAAGCTTTTCTGTGAATTTCAAACGCCCATATACATGTACGGTCAAGCTCCAGCCGTCCAACCATTTGTGTGGTTGATAGTGGGCAGTCCAAACATTTAGTGGGTATATTGGTTAATTCTCTTAATTATCACCGACAAGCATATATACGGCCCAAGTTTAGCCGCATAAGACCATTGTGCGGTGTTTACTAAGCCATTTATCTATCAAGAGTCCTAGCGTTGATTGACTATTTAGATAATTACCTATTTATCCTCTTATTTGTGATTTATCACCGACAAGCTTGGGCGGTTTCCCAAGAGCCATTCAACTATGAAAGAGTCCAGCGGCAAATTTACTGGTCAGTTCAGTGGATAAATTAATTATCTCAGGATTTATTTGAATTTCCACCGATAGGGATGGACGGCCCATGTCTGGCCGCGCATCATTTGTGCGGTCTATCGTGAGACCATTTATCCTCTCGGACCAGAAAGTGGTTGAGGCTTTTTCCTATCATTCGTGGCTTTTCTCCCAAACTTTCTCTGATGATTTCTCCGTGAATCCTTAACCATTTTGAGTGCCGTTTCTTCCAGATGAAGGATAATTGAATTATCTTCATCTTTTGTTTGATAATCTCGGCCTGAAAATACACAGAAACCATAATTTCGAGCTAGGACTTTAGGTGCTCTATAAATAGACCCTGAGGCCCAGCTTTGAAGGGGGGAGAATTTTGGTCGACAGCGAAGCCCTGCCGAATCTTTAAGAAACCTAGCACCAGGGAGGGAGGCCTTCTACATCCAGCCAGGCCTCCGGTTAAGGGAGTAGTCTTATTTCGAGTCATTAGTACATTTAGTCTCGGTGTTATTTCTCGTTTGCATGCATCACGTCCTCCACGTTGCTTCCATGTTTTCATTACTCTCTTGCACCATGAACACACCCTCCCATATTTTATGACGCCCCCAGGGGTTTTAAAATCCTAGGTATTCCCCATTCCATTTAGTTATGTTAATTTCCTTCCGTTCGAGCGTTTACCACACTTTCTAGTTCTAATTCGGGTTTTTCTTTGTGTCCTACACGTTATTTTGCAGGTCAGCAACACACTAATGCGAGGCCTATCCTTTCTGACCGACCAGAAAGGGTAGAGGTTGGACTCTTATAACTTTTGGCGTGGTGGTCTCGCGTAGTTCCAATCGGTCTGTTCAAGGATGCATGCGGTGGAGTGTGGACCGTTCTTCTTCATACTGCGGTTGGATTGGAGCCGTTCATCTGCCAGTAGTTCTTCATCCCGCATCCTCTGCAGTGCCTTTAAATTGTCTTTCGTGCGGCCGCTCATCATAACGGGCGGTTCTTCATAGACCGTACATCCTCCCAGCGCGGCTCATAAGGCGAGTTCCTTTTTCTTTTTCCAAGGTACGACGTGTCCATCATGTTCGGCATCTTGGTGGCGATCACAGGGTTGTGTATCTTCGTTCCTTCCTACCATTCACACATATATATATTTCTTACATTGTTTTAGTGGAAGGAACATGAGAGACCCTTAAGACTGTAAGGGGGAAAAACATGTCAACATCCCCTTTTTTTGCGATCACGGTGGGACACCTAGTGCCCATCATTTAGTGACTTTCTGACCTCCTCTTTTGCTTTGTTAGTCCTTTTCTCGAAGTGGTTTCATGTTGACCTTGGCTGGCCGCGCTCTCTGTCCTCTAGAACGTGCGCGGCCCTCCAGGAGCCGTCCAAATCTTGTGCGGCTGTAAACCCACCGTTCTTCTCTGCGAACAGTGCTACTTCTCCTCCAAGCCTACTGTCATGAGCGGTCTCATCACCCGTTCATCTTCCATACGGCCTATGTTTGGCCATCCATCTTACTGGTTCAGGTACGCCTCTGCCTTCATACTGTTGGCTGGATTACTGTCACGCGGTTGCTACAGGTCCGTCCTAGTATTTACGCGGTTGTCAATAGACTGCCCATCCTAGTACGCTTCTGATTTATGTCTTCTTTCATTCTAGCATTTTCTGATTTTTCTGTTACTCTGTCGTTACTCCCTGGTCTGCACGGTCGTTCACAGACCGTATTTGCTCCCTGAGCGGTCTCTATCAGACCGTCCTTTTGCTGCTACAGTGCACCCCATGCTATAGTTTGATCATTGAGTTATATCATTATATACATATATGTTGGTGCTATTTTGATCTCCCCCTGCTGTTGTTATATCATTCCATGATTGTGTTCATCTCATCTTCTTACATTTGTCGGATCACTGCTTGCTAGTTTCTCGGCTAGTTCTTGCATGCACTCCGGTGCACATAGGGCATACACTCTCATTAGTAGTTGCATTCCTACCGAGGTAGGGTTTCCTCTCGTCTCCATACTCCTTGGAGCCGACTAGGGGACCTTGCTGAGGACCTCCGTAAGCCCCTGTGAGCCGTGGATTCCCATACGGACGTCGGGCATGTTGTACCGTTACCACCCCCAGTTTAGGGTTTGCATCAGAGAGAGAGAGAGTCCTCTAGTGTCAGCCAGTTGCCCTATTCCCTACCTTGGCTAAGTACCGTGTGGTGGAGTGAATTCAAATCTTAATTAATTCACCGAGGCCAAAGAAAGAGAGAATTTATAAAACTTTACGTACATCATTTGAAGCTTGGTTGCATTAATTGATTGATTCTCTTCTCATCTCTATCCTCCGTTGTTTGCATTTTGTTTGGATTGGTGGTTTTACTTTGGTTAGGGTTGTCTATCTTCTTCTCTAGGTGTGTTAGTGTATGTGGAGTTGTCTCACGCCCTCAGGATTGTCTCCTAAGGGTGGTTCACCTTCTCACTCTTATCTCAATCCCTTGTTCGATTCACTGACAGTCATGTCGTCTTACAACTTCTCCCATCCCCCTGAGGATTCTCTCCCTCAGGGTCTTCTGGAGGACCCACCTAGGGTCGCTCATGTGCAAGGGAGAGAGGGGACTGCCCTCCCTCTCCCAACCATTGTTGCTGAGGGTGCTCAACCCTCCCTCTCAGATCCATCCACTCGCGGCTCGGCCAGTCATGTTCTCCAGATGATGGCCCAGCTGGATCTTACTCAACTCCACCTGCTGAAGCAGGCCTTGCAAGGGAAAGATGCCCCACCCTCAGTTCCTTCTTCTAGCATGACTGCTGCCGTCACTTCCACACCCACGATTGTTGGGTTATGGGCTACCTCTGTAGCCCCCATCGATCCTACTCCCATCCGTCCTCAGGCTCTTCGATTTTCCACCATGGAAGCGGGCCAGGCTTCTACCTCAGCCCATCAGCCGCTTGATAAGGGGAAAACCCAGGTCCCCTCCAGCTCTTATGTTGATCCTTACACCACCATCTCTTCAATACCGCAGGCCCACGTGGCCCCGGCAGATTTTGTCCGTCCGCAACCAGGGGCCGCCCAGTTGGCTCACTCGGATATGGGCCCTTCCTTGGCCCATTATCCACCTTATGGGCCCCCCTCTCAGTCACTATACCCTTCGGCTCCATATTCCGGCTCCATCCTTCCTACTGCTGTTGTGACTCCTCTGTGTTGATGATGTTGACATTTGCTTCATTTCTTTGGCAACACCTTATCTTGATTGATTGTTTGTTTTGATTGATTGGCAACAGTTCCTATTTTGATGAAATTGCTTTTATCAGGTTGTCTGTGTACATAATGCAGTCAGAGTGTATACTGTGTTCTGCACACACTCACAAGTCTTCACAGTGCTTTGCAGCATGAAACTCTATACATTGGCATATATTGCAGCGTCAACGCATTGCATCATCTTTACATGTGTGTACATTGCATCACATCGTTAAAGTCTGCACATCGGTAAAGTGTGTACATTGTCCACCTTAGTTAAAGTCCATTCATTGGACTGTGCATAGTCTATACATTGCCCGTCGTTACAGAGTCCATACATCCACAGTGCATTGCATAGTCTATACACTGCACGTTCAAGTTCAAAGTATATACATTGCTGCATTACCTGCTAGAGTGAAGTCTGTACAGCCGAAGCACACATATCAAGTCTATACATTGAGCTACTGTGCAAAGTCCACACATTGGCTTTCATGCTTGAAAGTCTGTACAATGGACTGTGCTTCGAAAAGTCTATACATTTGTCAATGGAAAGTATATACATCCATCGTCTCAATTTGCGTCTCATTGGAAGTCCATATAGTGCAGTATGCATCCTTCGTTGAACTTCCAAGTCTATACTTTGAAGCAAAGTCTGTACAGCCATCAGTGATCTTCCAAGTATGTACATCCAACTGTTCATCTTCGAAGTATGTACATTAGAAGTTTTACCTACGTTTTCCTTCAAGTCTATACATCGGTAATTTTACCGTCGTCTCCCTTGAAGTCTACACACTGATCGCTTTACCGTCGTTTCCATTTGGAAGTCCATACATTCGCTGCTTCTTTGTTCAAGCCTATACATCCTTTCATTTTGAAAGTCTATACATCGGGAAGTCTTCACATTGGCTGTTGAATGATATTCAAGTCTACACATCGGCACTGTAGCATGCATTTCGTAAAGTCTATACATTGCATGCTTCACTCTAAGTCTATACACTCGTGAGTGTTTCATCAAGTCTATACATTGGATGCTGTTCTTCAAAGTATATACATCGCATCATATTGTTCATGCAGTGTCTTGGTGAAGTCTATACATCGTTTCACTGTACAGGTCCATACATTGCATTGCATTGGCTAAGTGTGTACATCAGTCTGTCTCTGTTGCGTCTAAGGCTTTGGGCAAAGTCTATACAGACTCCACCGTCTCTTCCAGCGTCTCATGCTATCCAAGTCTGTACAGTGTCTGTCTTCATACATCAGTCAAAGTCTGTACAGCCAGGTACGTCTCATTTAGAGTCTAAGGCAAGTCTGCACATTGGACCTTCATTCAAAGTCTGTACAGCGTCTCGTTCAAGCATTGTTCATGACGTTTGTACATTGGACTGTGTCTTCGTGCATCATGTTAAGTCCATACACTGGGTCAGGTTCTTAAAGTGTATACATTGGCCTTAGCTCTCATAGTCTGTACATTGGTCCTCAGATTCGAAGTCCATACATTGGTCTTCATATTCAAAGTCTGAACATCCGTTCACTTCACTCAAGTCTATACATTGGAGTCTTTCCCTACGCTTCTAAGGCGAAGCCTATACATTGCCTTTGGGCTTCAAAGTCTATACATCGGCCTTAATCTAAAGTCCATACATTGGGTGAGGTTCTTCATAGTCTGCACATTACTTTACAATTCAGCAAGTATGTACAACCCTTCATATAAACTGAAGTCTATACATCGTGATGTCTTACACATTGGCTGATTGAATGATCTCAAAGTCTATACATCCGATTGTTCAGCTTGTGGCCAAGTCTGTACATTGGCCTTCATGCCTCAAGTATATACATTGCTTTTTCGTTCAAACAAGTCCATACACTGAGCAAGTATACACATTGTGTTTGTCTTGTAAAGTCTATACATTGATGTCTGTACGTCGGCTATAAACTGAAGTCTATACACTGCAATGAATATACTTACAGCTGATGATCCGATACTCTGTCTGACAGGGATTCTCTACAGGGATTGCTAACGTGGCTCGTGATCCCAGGAGGACGAGGTGATCAGATGATGACACATGGATAAAGTTGCCTCGGATCTGGCAAATTCCTTGGGCGGGAAAACGTGGAAACCACGCGCCCTTATCCACCTGCTGCCAGTATATATTGAAGCCTTGGTGTTCAGATGGAGGCTGATCGAAAACTGAAGATAGCAAAATCTATACAGCCAGTCTGAAAGCAGCAGAGTGCCATCGATCCACTGTGAGAAGAGAAACAGAGAATAAGAAAAAGAGAGAAGAGAAGATCAAGAGAGATGAGTTGAGAGAGCTTGATCGAGAGAGTGAGATTGTGAGAGTTTTTGTTTCAGAGGTTGTATCTCAGTCTCTTGGTTCAGAAACCAGAGCTGAGCATTGCTCATTCAAGCTACATTCCCATTTGGGTTTTCATTTTCGTTTTGCTTCTGTCTTTCATTTCTGAATTCCTGTTTCTTCAAGCTGTAAGTCAGCGGATTTGTAGTGGAAGTCTCCACTGGATGGGTTAAGCTGTATTTCCCCAGCAGTTGCAGAGGATCTGTTCCTCTGGTCGGCAAGCTGTAGTGCCCAGCGAAGCTGGGTATCAGCGGTTGTTGGCCAAGCTGTAGTGCCCAGCAGACGCAAGCTGTACTGCGCAGCAGTAAGCCATACTCGGTTGAGTGTGGGGTGGACGTAGGTCCTTGACCGAACCACCTAAAAATCGTGGGTGTCTTGTGTTTGTGTGATTGTCTATGAATTATGTGCGACTGGTTGTCTTGTTTACTTTAAGAGCTTGATTCGGTTCTGTTGAAATCTAGTATCAGGGTTAGTGATTAAGCAGATTTGCCTATATTCCGCTTTTGAACCTTACATTGGTTTTTTAAATAGGCATTAGATCTATTCACCCCCCTCTAGATCCACATTTCGTGGAGATAGACTGCATCCATCTAACTCAACACTTGGTATCAGAGCCACACTCTTCTACAGGGACTCATCGCCCGAAGAGGATAGGCAGAGATGGATGCTCGAGGGATGATAGCTGAAGGTCACTCAACAACTAAGCCCCCATTCTTCGATAGATCTAACTACGCATACTGGAAGAATCGTATGCAAGTGTTTCTGAGGGCTAAGGATTACGAGATCTGGAAGGTTGTCAGCAAGGGACCTTATGAGCTATCCCCGAATGAAGATGTCTGGACCAAGGAGGAGATCAGAAGGTCCACACTGAATTGGAGTGCCGTAAACGCCATCCAATGCTCTCTGCACCCTACCGAATTCTCCCGCGTGTCAGCCTACAAATCAGCCAAGGAGATGTGGGATGCTTTGGAAGTCATTCATAAGGGTACATATCAAGTAAGAGAGCAGAAGGCCAATCTTCTTGTATCCGAATACGAAACCTTCAAGATGAAGCAGAACGAGACCATCAGTGAAATGTATGCTCGGTTGACTATCATTACCAATGGTCTTAGAGGTCTAGGGAAACCTCAGATAGAATATGATGTGGTGAGAAAGATTCTGCGGTCCTTGACTCATGCTTGGCACACAAAAGCTACAATGATGGAGGAGTCAAGGGATTTCCGTAATATAAGAGCTGATGAGCTGATTGGCTCGCTAATGGCATATGAGATTAATATGCCAAGAACAGAAGAAGCTGAGAGGAAGAAGAAGCTGATAGCACTGAAGGCTGGTTCCAGCAATTCCAACAAATCCAGCTCCAGCAGTTCTTCATCATCAGAGGAGAGCCCGAATGAAGAAGATATGACTCGTTCTGAGATGGCCATGATGACCAGAGAGTTCAGGCGATTTCTCAGAAAAGGAGCAGGACGATTCGGCCAAAAGAAATACAGTGGCGGCCGAAAGGATAAAAGGTATAAATCTAAACCTGCTAAGAAAACTGAATCTAACGTCTGTTACCAATGTAGGAAATTGGGCCATCTGAAAGCTGACTGTCCAGACAATCAGAAATACAAGGACAAGTCAAAGAAGAAAAACAAGAAAAGGAGAGCTATGATTAGCACCTGGAGTGATGAAGATGAAGGCTCCTTCAGTAGCAGTTCAGTCAGTGAAGCCGAATCTGAGAAGCCCATTTGTCTCATGGCAACAGCAACAAGCTCAGAAGATAGAGAAGAGGAATCAGATGAGGTAATCACTAGATTCGATGATTTTACTATCAATGATTGGATAGATGCTTATCATGACATAGCTGATAAGGCAGATGATATCAGAAAAGAGAATAGGCATCTTAGAAAAAAAATTAACTCCATGCAAAATGATACAACTCTGACTGATAAGATTGCATGCTTAGATTCTGAGAATAAAGAATTGAAACTCGCATGTTCTGAATTAGACAAAATCAAAAATGAGTTAAAAGCTACTAGGGAAGAGAATGTGAGGCTTGAAAAAGAAATTGATGAATGGAAGCTGAAAATTCAGAAATGTGAGAGTGAAGTAAAAATTATTTCTGAAAAATATGAAGCTGTCCTCAATGTAAATAATGAACTGAAAAAGTCTATTGATGAAATTCAGAAAGACAATGAGGATAAGCTGAAAACCATTGAGAAAATGACCCAAGGAACAGATAATCTAAATGCTTTGTTAGGGTCAAAAGTTAATTACAGAAAAGAGGGCCTAGGATTTAATTCAAGTGCAACTAAAACCTTTGGAATAAAAACTATTTCATTTGTTGCACAAAAAGAAAAAGGACCTCTAATTAGCATGAATTCAAATATTTCTGTGAATAAAGCTGCTAATCTGAAAAAGATCAGTGCTGAGGAGAAGGGTAAACAAAAAGTCAGTGAGCCTAGTAGAGCTAGCACATCCAAGCAAAATCCTAGGGCTCAGACTCAGGTTAGGGGTCAACCTACACAGTCTCATAAACCCCAGGTTAAAGTCATTAAGTCTCCACCATCATCACCACCTCTGAAGAAGACCCAAAACAAACCTATGAATAGGATAGCAGGGTCCAAGGTGCAGGGGAGACAGAATGCTGCTAGGAGTCAACCCAAACATTTTTACCAACCCAGAGTTCAGACCTATCACAATGCATAGTCAACCTACTTCAACAGGTCAGATTGGACTAGAACTCTGGGGAGGCATACAGGTCTTGCATATCAGGCTGCATAATATCAAAGACCTTACACTAGCAATTGGGTTAATGGGTATGGCAACTGGACACCTAGGAACCAACAATTCCTGAGCCAACCTAGGAACTACTGTGGCCAAAACTTTGTGAACACACCCTGGCCAAGGCACTGGCACAGAAGTAACAACACTGTCAATAATCATGCTGCTGCCAATAAGAAGAGAAACAACAATATAAGAAAATCTGTAGGATCCACTGAACAAAATTCATTTAAACAAATGTGGATTCCGAAAAGCCTGCTTTCTTGCTTTGCTTCTATTTCATCTGTTATGGAGCCCAATCAGTCTTGGGTTCCAAACCTCTCTACCTAATTGTGTATGCAGGTATGCCTGGCAGCCAATAACAACTTGTGGTACTTGGATAGCGACTGCTCTAGGCATATGACAGAAGATAAGGCCAAGTTCTGCATGCTGACTGAGAAACTAGGAGACCTTGTCACCTTTGGAAGCAACACAAAGGATAGGATTATTGGATCAGGTAAAATAGGTAAGTGCTCTACCTGCTGCATTGATGATGTTATGCTGGTTGAAGGGTTAGCTTATAATCTACTTAGCATCAGCCAGTTGTGTGATAAAGGATATAATGTTTTATTTGATTCTCAATGCTGCAATATTTTTGAACCTGATTCTGAAAGTGTCAAATTTTCTGGAAAAAGAATAAATAATACATACATGATGGATTTAGATGACATTCAACATACTAACCTTTGTCTTACTGCCAGTAGAGAAGACTTAGCATTTTTATGGCATCGTAGGTTAGGTCATGCTAGTGACACTATTTGCACAAACTAAATAAGCATGGCATGGTTAGAGGACTTCCTGAAGTTTCCGTCAAGAAAGAAAATAAAATCTGTGATGCATGCACTCAATCAAAGATAACTAGAAAGTCATTTAAGTCTAGAACTGAAAATCTGTCTTCCAAACCCTATGAGCTGATACACATGGACCTTTTTGGGCCAACCAAATCTGTCAGCTTATCAGGGAGGAGGTATGGGTTTGTCATGGTAGATGATTTTTCTAGGTATACTTGGGTTTATTTCTTATCTAATAAGAGTGATGCCTTCTCAGAATTTCAGTAGTTCTATGTTAAAATAAATCAGAAAATTGAAAACATTTTGACTGATCATGGAGGTGAGTTTGAAAACTCATAGTTTGATGAATTCTGCAGGTCAAATGGAATCAACCATAGGTACTCCTCACCAAGGACACCTGAGCAGAATGGAGTTGTGGAGAGAAGGAACAGAACCCTAGTGGAGATGGGTCGTACACTTCTTGTTGAAGGTGGTCTACCAAGGAAATTTTGGGCTGAAGAAGTGAACACTGCCTGTTATGTAATTAACAGAGCTATGGTAAGACCTTCTACCCAGCAAACACCATATGAGATCTTAAAAGGTAAGAAACCTTCTATTGCTCATTTCAAGGTTTTTGGATGTAAATGTTTTATTCATATAAATGATAAAAGAGACCTTGATAAATTTGAACCTAAAGGTGAACCAGGAATCTTTCTTGGTTATTCTGAAAACACTCGAGCATATAGAGTGTACAATCTGAACTCTAAAACTGTTGAAGAATCTCCACACATAGTTTTTGATGAATCCTTGGTAAATTCTAATATTGGTCAATGCAGGAATGAAGACAATGGTGAAATTTTGAAGGAAGGAGATCCTGCAGACAAATCCGAGGATGAAGGACATACAGAGCTTAATGAAGAGGAGCCTACAGTTCAGGGGGAGGTAAATCAAACACATGACAATTCAATTGTTAACATTAGATATCTTAAAGATCATCCTGTAGATAATGTAATTACAAATCTGCATGACCCCCCAAGGACTAGAGGACACCTGAGAATTCAACATGAACTGAATGCTTATGCTTTTGTATCAAACACAGAACCCAAGTCCATTGACTGTGCTCTCCAAGATGTGCATTGGATAAATGTCATGCATGAGGAGCTCAATCAATTTGACAGGAATAAGGTGTGGCATTTGGTTCCACCTCCTGATCATGAAACAATCATAGGGACTAAATGGGTGTTTAGAAATAAAACTGATGAATCAGGGAATGTTATTAAAAATAAAGCCAGACTTGTAGCTCAGGGGTACAATCAGGAATTTGGAATAGACTTTGAAGAGTCTTTCGCCCCTGTAGCTAGGTTAGAAGCAATCTGAATCTTATTAGCTTATGCATGTTCCCTAGGAATAAATCTTCAGCAGATGGATGTGAAATCTGCTTTTCTGAATGGGGAAATTAATGAGGACGTCTATGTGAGACAGCCTCCTGGGTTTGAATGTTTAGACTTCCCTAATCATGTTTACAAACTCAATAAAGCTCTCTATGGTTTAAAGCAAGCTCCTAGAGCTTGGTATGACAGGTTGAGCAAATTCCTCACCGACAAGAATTTCACAAGAGGTATAGTTGATCAAACATTGTTTACCAAGGTGAGTCATCCAGATATTCTTATTATTCAGATTTATGTGGATGACATTGTGTTTGGGTCAACTAACCCCAAATTATGTGAGGAATTCTCTCAAATTATGACTGATGAGTTTGAAATGAGCTCAATGGGTGAGCTCAAATTGTTTCTTGGACTGTAGGTTACACAATCAAAGGATGGTAACTTTATCTCTTTGTCTAAGTACATAAAGAATCTATTGAAGAAGTACAAAATGGACAACCTCAAGGAAATAGCTGCTCCAATGGGTACCTCAACAAATTTAGATGAAAATCCTAAAGGTAAACCAGTGGACCAAAAGCTATATAGAGATATGATCGGATCCCTTCTTTATCTTACAGCATCTAGGCCTGATATTCAATTTACAGTGTGTCTATGCTCTGGATTTCAGGCTAATCCTAAAGAAACCCATTTTAAAGCTGTGAAAAGGATTTTTAGGTATTTACTAGGCACCCAAGAGCTAGGTCTTTGGTATCCTGCTAAGTGTGAGTTAGAGCTTCTAGCCTACACTAATGCAGACTATGCTGGGTGTCGAGTAGATAGAAAAAGCACTAGTGGCTATTGTCAATTCCTTGGTGGCTGTCTAGTGTCTTGGGCATCTAAGAAGCAACACACTGTAGCATTATCTACAGCTGAAGCTGAGTATGTTGCAGCATGTAATTGTGCTGCCCAAGTACTTTGGATTAAGCACCAACTGATTGATTATCAGATAAATTTGGGATGCATTCCACATTTATGTGATAACACTAGTGCTATATGCCTTGCTAAAAATCCTGTTCATCATTCTAGGACTAAGCACATAGAGATAAAACATCATTTTTTTAGAGATGCTGTAAACAAAAAGGAGATTGAAATGAATTTCATAGAAACTGAAAATCAAATTGTTGATATTTTTATTAAGCCTCTTGGGAATGAAAGATTTAAATTTCTTAGAAGAGAACTTGGCTTATATAAATTTCAGCATGATGAATGATATGTTCAGCTGCCTTGAATAAAATTTCTGATTTGGACTTGCATCTGATAGCTTGAATAAACCTGTGGATGTTGAATGTGGCATCACACTCATGATCATCATTGCATATCATTTAGTCATGATTGTGTCTAAGCTCTCTCTCATTCAATTCTTGCCATTCATTTGCAAAATTGCATGCATATAGACAGGGGGAGTTTCTGCTAGAAATTCAGAGTGTCTTCAACTTTCTTGAATTCATTCATCCTTTAATTCTGAATGTCGATTCTGACATTATGGCAATCTGTTTGTCAGTTCTGATTTCTAAGCAATAGAAAATGGACTTCTTCAGTTGTAAGAATTTGAATTGCTTAAGGACTGACCTAATGGTTTAAATTTTATAACTTGTTGGAGTTTAAAAATTGCAATCAGTATAGGAGTAAGCTGAAATTGATAAAAACTCTCAACCCTTATCTTATTTCATGTCAGACAAAGCAAATCATATCTGAAATCATGTTAGAGAAGCTAAGTATGTGTATTGTTCTTAAACAAGTCATTCTGAAACATATAAAGGAGTAAAGGACAGCTAAGAAAGATATTGAAAAATATTAAAAATCATTGCAAAATAAAATTGTCAGAGCAATGACTGGTAAATCACTGAGAAACTGAGTGATCCATCAAAGAAGTGGACAACACTTATGTCATGAGGTGTATTAGCTATCTCTGTATAAAATGATCAAAACAGTAGGGTGATTTCATTGAGTACCTGGGGGTAACTGGCGTCTGATAAACGTGTACCCTCACACAAAAAGGTGTAAATCACTTTTATTGAGTTTGATCATGGCAGAATGGTCCATCATGTTGAGTATCTAGGAGTATTGGCGTCTGATAAACGTATACCCTTATGCAAAAAGATAATGGCACCTGAATGCCCTTAATGAACTTATATTGAAAATGCTGCTCCATCGAAAGAAATTTCATGAATGTCAATTTGTTTAGTTTCAATACATGACTTGGTATCTCTCAATCATTTTTTTTAGACTATGAAAGTAAGATATTTTGAAACTGACTCTCTCATGCAAATGTGATTCTGGTTTATTATTTTATCATGCATAGAGAACTTATCTATTGATTGTAGTGCATAAACTCAAAATTTTATAGTCTTTAAACCAGCACTCTATCTGAAAGTAGTTTCTAAATTCATATACCTGAAGACTCTGTGCTTTAGCATGCTTATTCATGAACTACTTGTTCAGAATGCCGGTCAGATAACTTCTTGATCTTTCCCTTGCATTCCCTTTCCCTCCTCTTTATTGATGGCAAAGGGGGAGAATATTGTCTGGGGGAGAATATGTTGTCGGGGGAGAATATGTTGTCTGTATTCTGAATTCATTTACAGGGGGAGTCTGGGGCAGTAAGTTGCTTGCATTGTGTAGCATGCATTCATAGCATCTGCATGTCAATCTGAATAACAAATCATGTTTTTCATCAAAATACATAAAAATACATCTGTTTGACAGGATGTTGCTATTCTATTTAATAAGGGGTTGCCATCATAAAAAAGGGGGAGATTGTTGTGACTCCTCTGTGTTGATGATGTTGACATTTGCTTCATTTCTTTGGCAACACCTTATCTTGATTGATTGTTTGTTTTGATTGATTGACAACAGTTCCTATTTTGATGAAATTGCTTTTATCAGGTTGTCTGTGTACATAATGCAGTCAGAGTCTATACTGTGTTCTGCACACACTCACAAGTCTTCATAGTGCTTTGCAACATGAAACTCTATACATTGGCATACATTGTAGCGTCAACGCATTGCATCATCTTTACATGTATGTACATTGCATCACATCGTTAAAGTCTGCACATCGCTTAAGTGTGTACATTGTCCACCTTAGTTAAAGTCCATTCATTGGACTGTGCATAGTCTATACGTTGCCCGTCGTTGCAGAGTCCATGCATCTACAGTGCATTACATAGTCTATACACTGCACGTTCAAGTTCAAAGTATATACATTGCTGCATTACTTGCTAGAGTGAAGTCTGTACAGCCGAAGCACACATATCAAGTCTATACATTGAGCTACTGTGCAAAGTCCACACATTGGCCTTCTGGCTTGAAAGTCTGTACAATGGACTGTGCTTCGCATAGTCTATACATTTGTCGGTGGAAAGTATATACATCCATCGTCTCAATTTACGTCTCATTGGAAGTCCATACAGTGCACTATGCATCCTTCGTTGAACTTCCAAGTCTATACTTTGAAGCAAAGTCTGTACAGCCATCAGTGATCTTCCAAGTATGTACATCCAACTGTTCATCTTCGAAGTCTGTACATTGGAAGTTTTACCTATGTTTTCCTTCAAGTCTATACATCGGTAATTTTATCGTCGTCTCCCTTGAAGTCTAAACACTGATCGCTTTACCGTCGTTTCCATTTGGAAGTCCATACATTCGCTGCTTCTTTGTTCAAGCCTATATAGCCTTTCATTTTGAAAGTCTATACATCGGGAAGTCTTCACATTGGCTGTTGAATGATATTCAAGTCTACACATCGGCACTGTAACATGCATTTCGTAAAGTCTATACATTGCATGCTTCACTCTAAGTCTATACACTCGTGAGTGTTTCATCAAGTCTATACATTGGATGCTGTTCTTCAAAGTATATACATCGCATCATATTGTTCATGCAGTGTCTTGGTGAAGTCTATACATCGTTTCACTGTACAGGTCCATACATTGCATTGCATTGGCTAAGTGTGTACATCAGTCTGTCTCTGTTGCGTCTAAGGCTTTGGGCAAAGTCTATACAGACTCCACCGTCTCTTCCAGCGTCTCATGCTATCCAAGTCTGTACAGTGTCTGTCTTCATACATCAGTCAAAGTCTGTACAGCCAGGTACGTCTCATTTAGAGTCTAAGGCAAGTTTGCACATTGGACCTTCATTCAAAGTCTGTACAGCGTCTCGTTCAAGCATTGTTCATGACGTTTGTACATTGGACTGTGTCTTCGTGCATCATGTTAAGTCCATACACTGGGTCAGGTTCTTAAAGTGTATACATTGGCCTTAGCTCTCATAGTCTGTACATTGGTCCTCAGATTCGAAGTCCATACATTGGTCTTCATATTCAAAGTCTGAACATCCGTTCACTTCACTCAAGTCTATACATTGGAGTCTTTCCCTACGCTTCTAAGGCGAAGCCTATACATTGCCTTTGGGCTTCAAAGTCTATACATCGGCCTTAATCTAAAGTCCATACATTGGGTGAGGTTCTTCATAGTCTGCACATTGCTTTACAATTCAGCAAGTATGTACAACCCTTCATATAAACTGAAGTCTATACATCGTGATGTCTTACACATTGGCTGATTGAATGATCTCAAAGTCTATACATCCGATTGTTCATCTTGTGGCCAAGTCTGTACATTGGCCTTCATGCCTCAAGTATATACATTGCTTTTTCGTTCAAACAAGTCCATACACTGAGCAAGTATACACATTGTGTTTGTCTTGTAAAGTCCATACATTGATGTCTATACGTCGGCTATAAACCGAAGTCTATACACTGCACTGAATATACTTACAGCTGATGATCCGATACTCTGTCTGACAGGGATTCACTACAAGGATTGCTGACATGGCTCGTGATCCCAGGAGGATGAGGTGATCAGATGATGACACGTGGATAAAGTTGCCTCGGATCTGGCGAATTCCTTGGGCGGGAAAACGTGGAAACCACGCGCCCTTATCCACCTGCTGCCAGTATATATTGAAGCCTTGGTGTTTAGATGGAGGCTGATCAAAAACTGAAGAGGGCAAAGTCTATACAGCCAGTCTGAAAGCAGCAGAGTGCCATCGATCCACTGTGAGAAGAGAAACAAAGAAGAAGAAAAAGAGAGAAGAGAAGATCAAGAGAGATGAGTTGAGAGAGCTTGATCGAGAGAGTGAGATTGTAAGAGTTTTTATTTGAGAGGTTGTATCTCAGTCTCTTGGTTCAGAAACCAGAGCTGAGCATTGCTCATTCGAGCTACATTCCCATTTGGGTTTTCATTTTCATTTTGCTTCTGTCTTTCATTTCCGAATTCCTATTTCTTCAAGCTGTGAGTCAGCGGATTTACAGTGGAAGTCTCCACTGGACGGGTTAAGCTGTATTTCCCCAGCAGTTGCAGAGGATCTGTTCCTCTGGTCGGCAAGCTGTAGTGCCCAGCGAAGCTGTGTATCAGCGGTTGTTGGCCAAGCTGTAGTGCCCAGCAGACGCAAGCTGTACTGCGCAGCAGTAAGCCATACTCGATTGAGTGTGGGGTGGACGTAGGTCCTTGACCGAACCACCTAAAAATCGTGGGTGTCTTGTGTTTGTGTGATTGTCTATGAATTGTGTGCGACTGGTTGTCTTGTTTACTTTAAGAGCTTGATTCGGTTCTGTTGAAATCTAGTATCAGGGTTAGTGATTTAGCAGATTTGTCTATATTCCGCATTTGAACCTTACATTGGTTTTTAAATAGGCATTAGATCTATTCACCCCCCTCTAGATCCACATTTCGTGGAGATAGACTGCGTCCATCTAACTCAACAACTACATCCCCTCCTTCCCAGGAGCGGGAACTCCTTGACAAGTGGGCTGCTATGCAGCAAGAAATTGACCTCCTCCACAAGCGGGTTGGCCCGCAGTCCTTGGCCGATGACCCTACTCCTAACTTCAGGGACATTCGTTTCCCACCCCAGTCTGAGCTACCCGTGTACCGAAAATATGGCGGGAACAGCAACCCGTTCATTCATGTCAGGGAGTTTCTTTATGAGTCGGCGCAGTTTCAACACAATGACCGCCTGATGGCTTACTTGTTCCGCCGATCTTTGGATGGGGTCACCCTGGAGTGGTTCTACACATTGCCTCTAGAGGACGCGGAAAGTTTCAAGACAGTTAAGTAGAAGTTCATTCAGAGGTTCCAGGATCGGGTCAGTCCCGAATATTCTTTCACCGACCTAGTTGCAGAAAAGATTAAGCCGGATGAAGATTTTGCTGTATATGCAGATAGATGGAGGTAGATGGCCTCGCGTGTGCCCAAGTAGATCCCGGAAGAAGAAAAAGTAAAGTTGATGATTTCTAATGCTACTCCGACGTTCCAGAATATTTTGGCAATGAACGACATTTCTAACATGCACCAGTTGTACAGTCGGGCCCGATTTGTCCAGACCCAATTTAAAGACTCCCCCATCCATTCATTGTTTGAAGCCCAGAAATCCAAGACTACCCGAAAATCCTAAGGCCCAGTTACTGAGGGAGTCCAAGTCAATGAGCAGGTCCAGGCTGTTCAATTCCCTAACCAACCTGCTTCACCTTGTTTCCAACAACCCCCGCGCAACCCCTAGTTCGCCGCTCCGCAAGCCCCCCGACCCTCCTTCCAAGCTCCTCAGCACCCGCAACAACAACCACCACCACCCCAACAGCCGCAACCGCCACCCCAATACCACAATGTTCCTCCTCCCGCTGGTTATGGGCATGCTCGGCCGGGGCCCAAGAGGGCTAATTATCCACCACTGCCAGAAACCCTCCCCAACATATTTTCAGCTCTAATGTACACTGGTGACATTCAATTGCTTCCAGAACGTCAAAATTGGAATCCGACAGCCGATTGTTGACACCCGTTTTATGACTAATAAGTTGGGTCATCTCCTTGTTCATTCTATATGATGCTTCGAGTTGTTCCCTCTTTTGTTGAGCCTTTTTGGTCTATTTGAGGTTTATTTCTTGAGTCATGTCTCCTTGGTTGGGTCTGGTTCCTTATCCCTTTCCGCTGGACGAGGCTTAGCAAGCTCTCATTTTCATTTGAACACTATTGTCTCTAACGGTCCTTTGATGGGGCATTACAGTCCTCTAACGCATCTACTCTGGTGCGTTACATCCTTCCAGAGTCCTTAAGCTTGAGGCTTCCTTTCAAGCTTATCTTTTGCCTATCCGTTGAGTGTGACGGTCTATCGTGCGACCGTTACCTTATTGTAACGCATCTGTTCTAGACCGTTACATTCATCTAGAGTCCAAAATTTGTAAACTTCCCTGTTGATCTTATCTTCTTAGAGGATAAGGTTGTGTGACGGTCCCTTCCTGGAGCGTTACATCACTGTGGCGGTCTGTCGTGCAACCGTTACATCCAACAGAGAGTCCTGCCAAGCCTGGCCTTTTCTATGCTATTCCGTGTTCAAACAAAGAGTTTGTTTCTTTGATTTCTCTCTCAATACTCATCATAAGAACCTTCCGTTCGATTCTATGGACTCTTGGGAGTATTATCTTTATGAGTTTGCTAAGAAACATCCCCTTTTCTAGCTGGATTATCCTCAACTCGAACCTAGACTTTGAGGGCCTATAAATAGAACCCTTGACTTCGTGGCTTGGAGAGGAAAAATCTAGAGTTTGCATCGAAGTGCTGTCGCATCCTGGAGCTAGAACCAACCAAGGAGAACTGCTTCTCACGTCCATCTACTTCCAAAGTCCAGCGAGTATCGGTTTCAAGGGTGTAGTTCAGTCAAGTCATTGTTCTTAGTGCTTTTCCCTCTTCTAAGCAATCATAGCATTGTCCCTATCCATCTTTCACGTCCTTTCATCTGTTGCATTCATTTAAAACATCCTCCCATCTTTTAAAACGCCCCAAAGGGGTTAAAAAAAACCAATCTCCCTGGTATTTTCCTCTCCTTTTGCATGTTCATAAGTTCTTTGGATTATTGATACTACTTTGTGAAAGGGCTAATCTGGGTTATTTTTCTTGTGCTCTACACTCTTTTGCAGGTTTACAGAGTGCATATCACGTGGCCCAAGCTCTCTGGCCGGCTAGAAAGCTTAGAGATCAAAAGATTCCCAATCTTATTCTGCAGAAGCTCTGACGGTCTATCACAGGCGCGTTAGAGTGTTGTAGCAGTCTATCGTGGGACCGTCACAGTCCAGTGACGCACCATCTTTCGACCGTCACATCCCTCAGAGCTGCAGTTTCCTAATTATTTTCTCTCTCCCATGGGTGGGTGCATCATTCTTCTATTCTAAGGTATTTATCAGGTCTTTGGCTTATTTTTACCTTGGTGGCGATCACATCTTTTCTTAGTTTGGGCATTAGCTTTTCTCTCTCATCATATCTCTTCTTTACTTTTGCTTGTTCTGCCTCTACGGTGTGTTTTCCTTATTCCACGCCCCGGCGTGTGTTTTTCTTTCCTTGCTTAGTTTATTTTTGATTGAGATAGCATGCCCATGCTAGAGCTTATGTCGGTTGCCTAGGTTCATGATTCGTATGTTCATAGGTTGATTGATTTCATTACTTGGCTCATTATCTGCTCACAGTTGGCATCATAGCCCACCTTACAAAAGAAGGGGCACATTCAAACCAACAGTTTATTTTGGCGATCATGGTGGGACATCTAGTGCCAATCGTGCTTTGGATCTCTGTTAAAACCTGCTTTCATTTGCTTACCTTGGTTGCCCATGTGTTCCCCGGATTTTCCTTTTATCTCCTTTTGTTTCTGGTTCCCTGGCTCTTCTGATGGTCCCGCACCCCCGCGTTACAATATTCTGACGGTCTGGTCTTCGACCGTCACACTTCTCTGACCAGGGGTTATAGACCGTCACGTACACCAGATAAATACGCATCCCGAGGTGCATTTTATTTATGCAGTTTTTGCTGTGATCTTTGTGTTTGGATGCTATTTGGTCTCCTCCTTGGTTGGTTCATATATTCATATCCCTGTGTGCATATTTGATTGCTAGATTCTAGGTTAGAATTCGCATGCACCCCGGTGCACATAGGTCGATGCATATTTCCATACATTAGATTGCATTCTCCTACCTTGGTGCGTGGACCTCTCGTCTCCATATTCCTTGGGGCCGACTAGGAAAACACATCAGGGACCTCCATAAGTCCCTGTGAGCCATGGATTCCCACACGGACACCGGGCCGATTGTACCTTTTCTACCTCGTGTCTTGGACTGCATAGGTGAAGGAGTAATTACATTTAGAGTCAACCAAGCCACACATCCTTTCCTATTAGAAACCTACTTGTGAAGAGCACATCCTAATCAAATCACTAAGGTTCTAAAGGAAGAAATCATAAAAATCTTGTTGCATCACCCAAGTAACTTGGTTGAATTTGAGTATTGTCTTCTCATTTTCACTTGCATCTTTGTCAAAGTTATCTAAGCTTGATCCATCATTGTGTGTTTGTTGTGTGTTGTTTGCTATTTTGTTCATGGTTTTCCATTGCATGTGGAGTTATCTTCGTATATTAGAGTCACCTCCTAGGGTCAATTCCTTCTCCAAGTTCTACTCCAATCCGCTCTTCGAACCCATCATGGCTTCTTTCAATCCTCCCCGTTCCCAAGAGGAGTCTCTCCCTCAAGGGCTTCTTGAAAACTCTTCTAGGGTTATCTCATTCCCATCTGGAGAGGGGTCCGCCTCTCTTCCGTCCTCCGTCCCTATGGAGGGCGGCCAAACCACTCCTTCCTTCTCTTCTCCTTCTACTGGCTCCATTCTCCAAATGATGGCTTAGTTGGATCCGGCCCAACTCCAGGCTGTCTACCAAGCCATGCAGGGGTCCAATACCCCACATCCCACGATTGCGCAAGGCCAACCTAATCTTTCCATCGACCAATCTAGAGTTGTTGGGCCCTCCATCTAGCCTACTCCAATTGATCTTACTTCGGTCCAACCTCAGACCATCACCTTTTCTGGTATGGAAACGGGCCAATCTTCTGCCTCGGCCCAGCAATTTTCTGATAAGGGAAAGTCTACTCTCCCTTCTTTTGTCCAAGTGGATCATCACATGTCTAGCCCATCGGTGCCACAAGTCCTTGTTGGTCCTTCAGACTTCTTGCGCCCTCAGCAAGGGGTTGCCCAAGTCCATTCTAGTTTGGGTCAGTTCCCGGCCCAATATCCTTCTTATGGGCTTCCCACTTTATCCGCCTACCCTTCTGGGCTTCCACCTCCATCAATAGTTTACCCTTCCGCTCCAGAATTTCAACCTTCATCTTTCGCTACCCCTGCTCCGTCTAGGGAACAGGAACTCCTTGACAAATGGGCCGCCATGCAACAGCAACTTGACTTCCTTCAGAAGCGGGTTGGCCCTCAATCTTTGGCAAACGTTCCAGTCCCCAGCTTCCAAAACATCTGATTCCCTCCGCAGTCTGAGCTCCCTAATTACAGCAAATATGATGGGAACGGCAATCCCTTTATTCATGTGAGGGACTTTTTGTACGAATCGGCTCAATTTCAGTATGATGATCGCCTTATGGCGTACCTGTTCCACCGATCGCTAGATGGGGTCGCATTAGAGTGGTTCTACTCTGATGTGACACCACCTTGGGGTGATAGTCATAAGATCAAATGCCCCTTGGACCTAGCAAGCAACCAACGCACGGACCGGTGACTTTACACGAGCGGACTCACCCGCTAAGCGCACTCTTGTGCCCGTAAGCAACCCGGTGATGGTGGTGAGGGTTCGGGACGGGACCTCACTTCTCCGGAGCTTGTCTAGCTTTGGATTGAACCCCCAAGGGTCCTGGGATGCCCACTCTCATAGGCGGCCAGCATGCCAAGGGCGTGGGTTGTAGGGTCGCTCTCTCAACTCACTCCGCGGTGGTTGCTCAATTCGAAGATAATTTGAGATCGGGCACTCTCTTACCGCCGACGGCACTAAGAAACAATACTAATTAAGCAAGGGAATCCAGCAAAGAGAAGTGTTCAGTGGCTCACCTAATCGGTGTGAGGACACCGATCTCGGCCGGAGACGAGGGCGAGCGAGGAAGCGTGGGCTTACCCGCACGCCGCGCCGGAGAAGCTTCAACTTGAAATTTCAGATTACATGCACTACGCCCCATGCAAGGGGGGGGGAGATCTTAGTGAAGGGAAGCCAATGAATACACCCAAACACTACCTCCACACAGTGAGGGGCCTTCAGCCGGCCAAACGGGGAGGGGTGAAACCGAACAAGAAGCTAAAAGGAAGCCGATGATGATTCTGTCCGCTTCCTGCGCTTCAGGATAGAAAGTTGGATACCTTGACGCTGCGGCAGCTCCAGAATGTTTTTGATGACAAGACCAATTGGTATTTCTTCATAGCTGGATCAGGATGTTGTCAGAATTTTTCTGATTTCTTTGGTCACTAGTGCTGGTCGGGGCAGAGGCTCGAACAGGGAGGCAGGTCTTCAGTTCTGACTGCTTCAGGTTCACAACAGTAGGAAGAGAAGGCTGCCACGAGCACTCCAGAGCTCAGAATCAGGCGCCGCCAGAGTCATCAGAACCATGGATGATGCCTCTTAGAAACGTGATCAACGGGGATGCCAAATGTTGTCGGAGTAGAACGATAGAACTCGAATAATGAGGGGGGGTCGGAGCAGACTGATAGGAAGTAGAACTGCACACCCGGAGGAAGAAAATGAGAACTCTTGATTCCGAGTGCAAAACAGAGCTCCGCTTCCTGATTCTGGAAGTAGACTTGTTGACGAAGCTCCTGGACAAGCCTAGCCTCCAGATCTTCCAGAGAGTGGTCGTGGTAGCTTCATGAATCAGCTTCAGGTTGCTCTTCAAGGAGGAGATGCGCAGTTGCAGAAGATCAACTGCTCAGGACGGCCCCAAGCTCAGAACATGATAAGACTACTGCCGTTGCGAAGCAGACAGAGAGACGCTTCCAACGGTACCTCTTGGGCCTTCAGATACACTGGGATGTGGTCGGGGTTGTCTCTGAATGCTGCTACTTCTCTGCTTCCTCCGAACTAAGAACTGCAGGTTGAAGATGATGGGGGGAAATGGGGTATATGGGAGGGGAAATGATGTGGATGTGTATGGGGGCAACCTCTAGCTGTGAGGGGGTCTGGGAGGGGGTGTTCCAAGGTGTGGGAAGGGGAGAATGGGGGATGGAATGGGGTGTTTAGAGTGGGTGAGAGAGGAGCTGCGAATTTAGGATGGTCTGTGAGAGGGAAGGACAGATCTATCTCCAAAGTTTGAAAGTGGACTAAAGGGGTGATTAATGGGGGCTTTGGGGATGGGAAGGGTTGTATTGGGGAAGGGAAGGGGTGCTTAGGGAGTGGAGAAGTCTCCCTTGGGAGATGAGAGGGTGCTTAGGGAAGGTGATTGGGTAGTTGGTGGTTGGGTGGTGGAGTATGGATTGGTGGAGGGTCTCTTGGGACTAGGGGTGGAGTAATGAGGGTTGGGGGTAGTTGGAATGACCTTAATGGATGAGGGGAGGAGAGAGAACGGTGGTTGGGAGGGGAGGAGAGAGAAAGGGGTGCAGGTTTTAGAGAGAGAAAGTGGGGGAGAGAGAAAATGACTTTCTAGAGAGAGGGGTAGAGAGAGAGGGGGGGTAGGGGCTTCTCACCCACTCAATTGGCTTCTCACCAAAAGAAGAAGATTTAAGTTGGACACTAGAGAATTCAATTTTTCATTCATTCATTGATTAACTTCAAATGGGGAGATGGGGGTCCTATATATAGGCAACCCACATTTTACAAAAAGCCCCTAACTCTTGACACAATGACAAATAACCAAGGGGGTAGGGGCACCCTTGGGCCTAGCCCACAGAATTGGGCCCAATATGCAACTTAATCACCCTAATGACACTTAACCTAGGTAAATGACTCATTAACCTTGGTACAAGACTCAAATAAAAGAAAAATTACATAATATGACTCAAATAAAATAAGAAAATTACATGACTCGACTTAGAAAAATGTGATGGACACAATGGAACCATGCCGTTGAACAATCAGAGCTGTGGAAAAAATGTGAAGGATGAGAGATGCCCGCATCATACTCTCTGCCATTAGAGGATGCTGAAAGTTTCAAGATAGTAAAAGACAAGTTCATCCAGCGGTTCCAAGACAGGGTCGGCCCGGAATATTCATTTACCGACTTGGTGGCCGAAAAGATGAAGCCAGATGAGGAGTTTGCAACTTACGCTGATAGATGGAGGCAGATGGCCGCCAGGGTGCCAGGCCACATTCCAGAGGAAGAGAAGGTCAAGTTACTCATCTCCATTGCTACTCCGACCTTCCAAAACATTCTGGCCATGAATGATATAGCCAACATGCACCAACTCTATAGTCGGGCGCGATTCATTCAAATGCAGTTCAAAGACTCCCCCATCCACTCGCTCTTTGAGAACCAAAAGCCAAAATACCACAAGAAACCTCAAGGGCCTGTCACCGAGGGGGTTCAGACCGATGAACAAGTTCAAGCCGTTAACTTCCCTTTCTAAGCCGTACCTTTCCGCTTCCCGTAAAACCCCCGCACTCCGCAAAACTCCGCTCCACAAAACTTCCCAACCATTCCAAAAAATCCTCCGCCTACCTTTGCCACTCCACAAAATACCTTTACCGCTCCACAACAACCTCCACAGCCTTCGCAATACTATAATGTCCCTCCACCCAACGGCTACAACAACAACAACAAGCGTCCGGCTCCTAACAGAGCACAGTACCCACCCCTGCTAGAAACCCTCACGGATATATTTTCCGCTCTCATGTCAGTTAGTGCTATACAACTCCCTCCAGAATGGCCCAACTGGAACCCGGCTGTTGATCAGACAAAGTATTGTATGTTCCACAGGCAGCCATGACATACTATTGAAGGGTGTTTTAAGTTAAGGGATTTGGTCTATGACCTCCATGAAGGACAAAGGATTGATAGGGCCGAAATGCATAAGGCCATTACAGAAATTAAAGAGAAAAGAAGGCAGCCGCCGAGACAGCAAGTGCAGCAACAATAGGCACCGCAGCCGCAATAGTAGCAGCAGCCGGTTCAAGACTTGGGGATCCACCAGAACCCGATGCCTAACCATCCTCCCGCTCTGCAGCCTCAGCCGCCGGCGTCGGCTCAGGTCCATGTTGTCCAACCCCCAGCTCCTAATGCCGGGTGGTCCTTTGACGACGATGGCTCCACGCCACAGGTTATGGCCCTTCACCACAACTACCTTAATTCCCCCGCTTCCTCCATCCTCATACCTACGCAACAAACCCCTTCTCCACTTGTTCTCCCATACACCCCTGTAAATATGTCATCACCTGCACCTCCATCACGCCCGCCATTGCGCACTCCCACTTCCATCACTACCCATCCGCTCACCTTTTCACCCGCTATCACCGTACCTCCATCTAACCCTCCACTCATTACGCCTCCACCTACTTTTATATCCCCACTTCCGCTCACACCTGCTACCACCAACCCCTCACCCATCATCCTTTCCACCACATCCTCATCCGCACCACTCATCCAACCCATCGGGCCTACTAAATCCCTTATCTTGAGCCCATCTGAGGCCGCAGTAGCCTATAACTTCGCCCTACGGAGCGGGCGCATGTTTCACCGCAATTATCCTTCCACCTCCAACCCCTAGTCTTCCCAACCGGTTGCTGAGTAGGAAGAAGCTGAGCCGCTACTAGGGACCCAATACGATTTGCTGCATCACTTGGATAGGGTGCCTGCTAAGATATCCGTACTCGAGCTTATCAAAAGATTTACCCTTCACCAAGATGCTCTCAGAAACTTCCTTCAAAAGGTGATGGTCAGTGAAGATGTGGCAGTCGACAGTTTACCTACAGCATTGGCAACTATTTCTAAAGGACCAGTTATAACCTTCTATGAAACCGAGCTAGCACCTCCAGAAGCTCGGCAAATGCCGCTTTGCATTACCGTTATCTTGAATAAAATCAGCAGTGATGCAGCATTAGTTGATACAGGGGCATCTATCAATGTGTGCCCGCTCAGCACTCTCAAAGCCTGCAATCTGTCAGAAGAGCTTCTACGCCCGACCCCCACTACTATAGCTGCTTATGACAAATCTCGGAGGGCATGTCACGGGATTGTTACTATTCAAGCTGAGCTTGGGCCTCTCACCATGCCCATTGAATTCTATGTGCTGGACATCGACCCCATGTTCAAAGCTATCATGGGTCATCTGTGGATCGACACTCTCAATGCCGTGCCCTCCACCGCGCACCAATGTCTCAAGTTCCCTTTTCAAGGGAGGGTGGTTAAAGTAAAAAGCTCATCCACGGTCCAGTCAGTCAAAGTTATTTCAGAGAAGATTTTGCCCACATTATGGCCCAGCAGCCGGCCCGTTATTTCTGTACTAGATCTGGATTTCCCTTGGGCTTATGTGCCACGCAAGCCCGCCACTACACCCGTCAATATCAAAGTGAAACCCCAGATTCGATATTCCAAGGGTTGGGATATCATATTGAAGCTGGGTTATCAACTGGGGAGAGGCCTCGGTGCGCAGCTACAAGGGCAAACTAAGCTAGTACCCAAAGGAAGAAAGATGAGCAGGCGTGGTTTTGGTGACCGAGAGTCCGCATTATCAGTTTTGAGCGATTCAGGGCCACTTACATGGGACTATCGTCAACACTTTGTTAAAGGTCCTCTTCAGCCAGGCACCCTAAGTTCACAGCTAGCATAGTCGGAAAAGAAAGATACAGCTTGCACAATCGCCAATCCACCTCTGCTACCAAAAGGGCATGTTGATGATATGTCAGATTTCAGTCAATCTTTGCCAGAATGTTCAGCGAACCAGATGGCCATGGTTAGAGGATGAATCAAGAAACCCGGCTTGTTCAGTGGAGGCCGAAAAAACCAATTAGCTATCTGCAAGAAAAGGGGTGCTCGCCCGTTACCATTTCTTGGTCTCCCTCCCGCCTCGCATCTCTCTTTCAACAATTGGAGTCCATACCCCATTCACCCCCGATCATGGTCAATCCGTATTTCACAGAAAGACCACTTGAAATCTTGTTTGTCCCATGTGCATGTGGGCGCTGCCCGCCCATTGATCTATCAACTCTATTCACTCCTCCTTCCTCCACCACCCCACTCCATGAGATGTGGTTTTGATCCTCTGATCCATTCTTCAATTGCATCTTCCCCGAGTTGTTCCCCATGCAACTTCCTCCTCCTCCATCCTGCTGTATGATCTCCACTGATCTCCAAAAAAAAATTGTCAAATTTGAAATAGAGATTTCGGTGGAAGATTACGCTATCATGTCTCCATCCTTCTCCCAGGGGCACGAGTCCCCTGCTCCATCCTTTCCACTAGATTTCCTTTCTCCTAGGTTAGGCGTAGGGTCCGTCGAGTCTAGGGAAGTAGAGTCAGTTAGAACTAGAGAAGTAAGGTCATGTTCTAGGTCATCTAATCCTTCTGAGCTTGATCCGCGCTCGCTTGCACGTCCTTCCAAATCCATTCTTGATAGGTTCTTGTAGGATCTGGCTCAGCGATGTCATGCTCTTTTGAAATGTCCAGAGTTCGTCGCTACGGCAATCATGATAGAAGACAAAGAGGAAATAGAAGGGGTGTGGAGCGATGACGGACTCGGTGTCTATGAAGTCTTGGATGAGAAAGACCCGATTGAGGATGAGGACGGCAACGTAGATGACACTGCCGATCTGTATGTGCAAGGATTAAAGAGATTCGACGAGCCATCATTGACAGTGGATGAACCTACGGAGGAAATAAATTTAGGAACTGAAGAAGACCCAAGGCCCATCATTATTGCCGCTAATCTACCTCCGTAAGTGGAAGAAGATCTAGTCAAGGTTTTGAGGGAGTATAGTGATTCTTTTGTCTGGTCTTACGAGGACATGCCGAGTCTTGACCCCTCTTTAGTGGAACACCGACTTGTACTTAAACCAGGGGCAACACCCGTAAAATAGAGGTCGAGAAGATTTCACCCCCACATGGCCTTAAGGATCAAAGAAGAAGTTGACAAATTATACAAGGCCATGTTCATTAGAGTTGTTCTATATCCCCATTGGGTGGCGAACATAGTCTCTGTTATCAAGAAGGATGGAAAGGTGCGTATTTGCATCGATTTCAGGGATCTTAATAAGGCATGTCCCAAAGATGATTTCCCGCTGCCTCACATAGACGTCCTGGTCGATAACACTGTCGGGTAGGAAGCTTTGTCATTAATGGACGGTTACTCAAGTTATAATCAGATTCGTCTCGCTCCGGAGGATCAAGAGAAAACTTCCTTCACCACGCCCTGGGGCACGTACTGCTACGTGGTTATGCCGTTCGGTCTGAAGAACGCAGGTGCCACCTATCAGAGGGCAATGATGGCCATTTTTCACGACATGATGCATAACTATATGGAAGCCTACGTGGATGACATCTTGGTGAAATCAAGAACCAAGGAAGAACACCCCTCTATCCTGGCTAAGGTGCTGCAGAGAGCTAGGGAGTACAAGCTGAAAATGAATCCGAAGAAGTGTGTTTTTTGAGTCTCTTCAGGGAAGTTGCTAGGCTTTATAGTTAGCAAACTGGGGATTCAGATTGACCCTAATAAAGCAAAGGCTGTCATGGATATGCCTCCGCCAAAGAACATTACGGAACTTCGAGGACTAATTGGTAGAGTGCAATTTATTAGAAGGTTCATATCCCAACATTCTCAGAGGTGCCGCACGTTTTATGAATTGCTAAAGGCGGAAGTCAAATTTGAATGGAATCAAAATTGTCAAAAGGCCTATGAGGACCTAAAGGAATATCTATGATGGGGACATCACCTCCCATGCCCACACTCACGGATCGTCTCCTCGCCCCAGAAGCATCCGACATGGTCTAGTCATTTATCTTGAGTCATATGTTGTATTTCCTCATTTTTATTTGAGTCATATCATTGTAATTTTTCTTTTATTTGAGTCATGTACCTAGGTTAATGAGTCATCTACCTAAGTTAAGTGTCATAGGGTTGATTAGTTTGGTTATTGGGCCCAATTCTATGGGCTAGGCCCAGGGGCGCCCCCTATCCCTTGGTTATTTGTCATTGTAGCAAGAGTCAGGGAGTTTTTGTAAAATATGGGTTAACTATATATAGGACCTCATTTCCCCCCATTTGAAGTTAATGAATGAATGAATATTTAAATTTTCTAGTGTCCAACTTAAATCTTCTTCTTTTGGTGAGAAGCCAATTGAGTGGGTGAGAAGCCCCTATCCCCCCCGCTCTCTCTACCTCTCTCTCTAGGAAGTCATTTTCTCTCTCCTCCACTTTCTCTCTCTAAAACCTATGCACCTTTCTCTCTCCTCCCCTCCCAACCACCTTTCTCTCTCTTCCCCCCCTCCAATAACTCATCCCCAACTCCCCACCACCCCAACTTAACTCCACCCCAGCCCCAAGGGAGATTCCACCACTCCCCACTACACCCTCCAACCACCAACCACCAACCACCCACTCCCCTTCCCCAACCACCCTCTCATCTCCCAAGGGAGAATTCCCACTCCCCAAGCCCCCCCTTTACCTTCCCCATACACCCCTTCTCATCCCCAAGACCAGAAATTAATCACACCCTTAAACCCACTTTCAAATACCCTTTCCCTCTCTCCCTTCCAACCAAATTCGCAGCTCCTCTCTCACCCACTGCAAACACCACCTTCCAGGACTTATTCTCCCCCTCCCACACCATGGAACACCCCCTCCCAGACCCCCTCATAGCCAGGGGTTGTCCCCACACCCATCCACCCCATTTTCCATCCCTTCTACCCCATTCCCCCACCACCTTTCACCACCTACAATTCTCAGGTCGCAGGTAGCAAAGTACCAGCAGCTTGCAGAGCCGGCCCCAACTTCATCCCAGTGTCCCTAGAGGTAAAAGAGGTACCGTTGGAAGCGTCTCTCCATCCTCTTTGCAACGGCGGTTGTCTCATCCTTTTCAGAGCTCGTGGTCGCCCGGGGGAGCCGTTCTTCTCTGACTGCGCACGACAGATCTGATCAGCAACCTGAGGCCACTTCCAGAAGTTCCCACGGCCACATCCCTCTGCTTCTTGAGGCGCCACTTGGCCGAGAGCTTCTACAATGAGTCATCTTCCATCTCCAAGAAGCGGCATCCCATTCGGCATCCGGAGCTAAGATTTCTCAATTTTCTCCCCCGAGTGCGCTGTTCTGTCCACTCTAGGACTGAACAGACACCCAAGCACTGTTCGGACTGTCCCTATCTACTCTGACATCATATGGTGCCCCCGTGGGTCTCCGCTCGAAGAGGACTTGACAACGAATTCGAAGACTCCAGCCACGCCGGAATCAGAGCTCTGGAGCGCCCGTAGTGATTTCATCTTCCTACTGTTGAGGTCCTGTTGCAGTCAGAACCAGAGATCTGCGTCCCTGTTCGTGCCTCTGCCCCGACCAGCACCGACTTCCCAAAATTCTGAAAATATTTGGAAGACTACCTGGGTCACCGAAGAAGACTTTCTAGCTGGTCTCATCACCAACAAAATTCGGGAGTGGCTTCAGCGTCAACTACTTCAACTATCTGTCCTCAGTCACAGAGAGCGGGCAGAACCGGCATCATCCAACCGTTCGACTTCAATTTCAGTTTTTCCCCTCCCCGCCTGGTCGGCTTACCACCCCTCCCTGTGGGAGGTAGTGTTTGGCTGTAATCTTTGGCTTCCCTTCCCCAAGACCCCCCCCCCTTGCATGGGGTGTAGTGTTGTAAGATCATAAATAGGTCAAGCTACTCCGGCGCGGCGTGTGGGTTACCCACGCTTCCCCGCTTGCCCACGTCTCTGAGCAGGACCGGTTCTTCAAACCGGTCGTGTAAGTGCTCCAGCCTTAGCTCTCTTTAGTACTTGTTCTTTCAATATTAGCTTATAAACTCCGCTGGTCCGTGAGAGTGAGCACTCGATCCTCAAGCCCCATTGCTTCGAGTGACCATCGTGGGAGAGAGTGTGCAACCCGTGCCCTCGGCACGACGTCGACTCCATTGAATTTGGCTGCCTTACCCTTGGGGATGAACCTTGGCCTTGCTGGCCCTCTACCACCAAGGGCCCAGCCCTCACATCCTCCACTTGGCATCGCCAAGTTACCCCGGGACTTGGGTGAGCGTCGGGTGAGTAGTCGCCAATATCGGTCTGTTTTGATTGTGAATTGTGCTTGCTTGCTTAAGTCCAAAGGTGTGTCACATCAATTGGTATCAGAGCAAGTTCTAGACTTGTCTCTACTAAGTCTTTTCCTACGGCCATTGCATTTATCCCCCCGTTCATCATGGCCATTTCCTACTTAGCCTACTCGCCACCCATGGACTTCATTCTATACAAAGATATTACCTTTGACGGATCTCGTTCTAGTGATTACCTTAGGTGGGAGGCTACCATGGAAAGGTACTTTGAAAAGACTTGGGTATATGGACCCGCGAGAATCCGCAAGGCCAAGGGACGACTTCGGGGTCAAGCCAAGAGTAAGTTGGAGCACATAGAGGGCTTAAGGAGGGTTGAAAGACAAGAACCTATTCACTCATGGGAAGAGATGAAGGTAGAACTTAGGAAGATCTACATCCCCAAATATTCTCACCCCTCCTACTCAAACACCCCTAGCCCGAGGAGCACTACCACTCCTCCATCCCCACCCGTCCAACTTGAGACCACCCTTAGGCCTCCACCCCCACCACTCTCAACAAATTCCCTCTCAACCATCATCACTACACTTCACCACCAAATCCTCTCCCTTAAGACCGAAATGATCCAAGCATCCACCTCCCCACCTAACCCCATGAGGGTCCCCACACCCCAACCAAAACCCCCTTCCACAACCCTCACTATCCAAGCCCCCTTGGTCCCCACCACTACCCCTCCATCTTCCCCTATAAGGGACACTCCCCCCAAGACCGACCAACCCAAGCCACCCCAACCAACCCATCTCCCACTCCCTCGCCCAAAACTCCCATGTCTTAGGCCTCCACTACTTCCCCTCCCTATCCCAACCCAAGTTTCCCATTACCCTTTACCCCGGGTGCACCATACACCAACCATCACCACCCCACCCCCAAAAGACCCTCTCACCTCCTTGGAGGAGGAAGCCATACCCGACCCCATAGTGGTGAACACTCCCGACCCTATCCCCACCACGGAGACCACCCATATCCAAGTGGAAGAAGAAACCTCACATGGTGGCCGTCACCTTACACCACCCTCTCTAGTTGGGGCCGAGCTTATCTTAGGAGAACCCCTTATTAGTTGGCTAAAGGAGAGCCCAATAAAAGAGATCACGGCCCACGATTTCCCTCCCATGGAGCAAAACCTTCCCATAGTGCCCTTCTTCTCCTATCACACCACTAACCAATCATCTTACCAAGTGAAAACCTTAGGGGATCTTCTTAAAGGCTTAGCTTGGAAAATGGAGCTTACGAGCATGTTGACCACAATGGATAACCAACAACGGAGTCTTGACTTCTTACACCTATGTGTCAGGTCCATCACCTCGGTATACACCATTGGTTGCTACACTAGTGACCTCCTTCTATTCCTCCCCACACCCGATGAGCCCAACCTTCTCCTCAATTTGGAGCTTCATATATCGGGTAGAATGCCAAACCCTCCCCTCATGGCTGACCCACCCACCAAGAACTTTGGCCTAATTGTTTCGTTAGAGGAGGATGACCCACCACCATTTGAGGATCTTGAGGACATAAGGCCCCTCCCCCTTAGTAAACCTTTTCATGATCCCTTTGATCCCTTCCAATGGGAACCGTGGAACCCATGTGACACAACCACCTTACCCACCGACCCTTTCCTACCCTCACCGACCATGTTGGGCCAAGCTCACCTCATCCATAACCCATGTAACACCAAAGGAGCCATGACATTAGGCAACACCCACCTAGAGATCGAGGAAATGCCCCACCCCATATCCACCTTCCTAGATCCCTTCGACCCTTTCACATGGAAGTTCAAAGGTCGTCCCACATCTATGCACATGGAAGTCACCTTTGGGATAAGCATGCATGTGTATAGGCTTACCACACCACTTGGCATGAACACTATGTTGGGTCCATTCATTCACATCACCAACATGTCAAATAGGAAACAAGAGTGGTCCATATTCGGGTGTAATGGTCTTCCTTCATTCATCATGGGTCGTAGGCATGATAGGAGTATTCATGGATGCTCAGATCCCCCAGCATTTGTCACCCCCATACATGACCGGATCACCTATGGATGCCCCGGTCCTCCCCGTTCCATCAAAGTCTTCTTAGCGTCAAAGCATGATTGGTCTACTTTTGGTTGCTCAGGTCCACCCATCACCCCTAGAATGTCCGCCTTCACAAAATTGCATGAAAACCTTTGCAAGCACATCAGCAAGGAAAATGAGATTTATAAAAGGCAGGCTAACTCCCCTCGGTGTCACCAAGAATTCCACATGGGTGACTTTGTGATGGTGAGGTCGGAGAGGCTCTCCCCGGGAGCCATCTCCAAATTGAGGCCTCGTGGGGCTGGTCCCTTCCAGGTTCTGAGGTGCATTGGCACTAATGCCTATGAGTTAGATCTTCTCGAGGAGTACGGAGTGAGCCCCACATTCAACATGGCCGACCTAGTGCCATATAAGGGTCCCACAGTGGTACCTAGTGAGGATATTGAGCCCACTCCCCTCATTGAGAGAGCACCCACCCGTGAGAAGAGTCCACGAGCCAGGAGTGCCCAACGTGAGCGAATTGAGCGAATATTAGATGAACAGGTCACTACCACCGGGAGCAAGGTGTATGAGCGCCTTCTCATCAAGTGGGTGGATCGGTCTACTTCCGAAGACTTCTGGGTGGTACCACTTCTACACCCTCTAAGGAGGGAAGGACTCTTACTCGACGGAGTCGAGTTCTCCGCACCCCGGGAGTATGATGGGGACATCACCTCCCATGCCCACAGTCACGGATCGTCTCCTCGCCCCAGAAGCATCCGACATGGTCTAGTCATTTATCTTGAGTCATATGTTGTATTTCCTCATTTTTATTTGAGTCATATCATTGTAATTTTTCTTTTATTTGAGTCATGTACCTAGGTTAATGAGTCATCTACCTGAGTTAAGTGTCATAGGGTTGATTAGTTTGGTTATTGGGCGCAATTCTAGGGGCGCCCCCTACCCCTTAGTTATTTGTCATTGTAGCAAGAGTCAGGGAGTTTTTGTAAAATGTGGGTTACCTATATATAGGACCCCATTTCCCCCATTTGAAGTTAATAAATTAATGAATATTTGAATTTTCTAGTGTCCAACTTAAATCTTCTTTTTTTGGTGAGAAGCCAATTGAGTGGGTGAGAAGCCCCTATCCCCCCCTCTCTCTCTACCTCTCTCTCTAGGAAGTCATTTTCTCTCTCCTCCACTTTCTCTCTCTAAAACTTGCACCTCTTTCTCTCTCCTCCCCTCCCAACCACCTATCTCTCTCTTCCCCCCCTCCAATAACTCATCCCCAACTCCCTACCACCCCACCTTAACTCCACCCCAGCCCCAAGGGAGATTCCACCACTCCCCACTCCACCCTCCAACCAACAACCACCCACTCCCCTTCCCCAAGCACCCTCTCATCTCCCAAGGGAGAATTCCCACTCCCCAAGCCCCCCCCCTTTACCTTCCCCACACACCCCTTCCCATCCCCAAGACCAGAAATTAATCCCACCCTTAAACCCATTTTCAAATACCCTTTCCCTCTCTCCCTTCCAACCAAAATAGCAGCTCCTCTCTCACCCACTGCAAACACCACCTTCCATGCCCCATTCTCCCCTTCCCACACCTTGGAACACCCCCTCCCAGACCCCCTCACAGCCAGGGGTTGCCCTCACACCCATCAACCCCATTTCCCATCCCTTCTACCCCATTCCCCCACCACCTTTCATCACCTGCAATTCTCAGGTCGCTGGTAGCAGAGTACCAGCAGCTTGCAGAGCCGGCCCCGACTTCATCGTAACGTACCTGTAGGAACAAGCGGTACCATTGGAAGCGTCTCTCTGCCCTCTTCGCAACTGTGGTGGTCCCATCCTTTTCTGAGCTCGTGGTCGCCCGGGGGAGCCGCTCTTCTCCGACTGCGCACGACATATCTGATCAGCAACCGGAGACCACTTCCAGAAGTTCCAACGGCCACATCCCTCTGCTTCTTGAGGCGCCACTTAGCCGAGAGCTTCTACAATGAGTTGGCTTCCATATCCAAGAAGCGGCATCCCATTCGGCATTCGGAGCTAAGATTTCTCAATTTTCTCCCCCGAGTGCGCTGTTCTGTCCACTCTGGGACTGAACAGACACCCAAGCGATGTTCGAACTGTCACTGTCTACTCCGACATCATCTGGTGCCCCCGTGGGTCTCCGCTAGAAGAGGACTTGACAACGAAGCTGACGACTCTGGCCACGCCTGAATCAGAGCTCTGGAACACCCGTAGTGATTTCATCTTCTTGCTGTTGAGGTTCTGTTGCAGTCAGAACCAGAGATCTGCATCCCTGTTCGTGCCTCTGCCCCGACCAGCACCGACTTCCCAAAATTTGGAAATAATTTGGACGACTTTCTGGGTCACCTAAGAAAACTTTCCAACTGGTCTCATCACCAACAAAATTCGGGAGTGGCTACAGCGTCAACAACTTCAACTGTCTGTCCTCAGTCACAGAGAGCGGGCAGAACCGGCATCATCCAACCGTTCGACTTCAATTTTAGTTTTTCCCCTCCCCGCCTGGCCGGCTTACCACCCCTCCCTGTGGGAGGTAGTTTTTGGCTATAATTGTTGGCTTCCCTTCCCTAATATCCCCCCCTTACATGGGGTGTAGTGTTGTAAGATCATAAACAGGTCAAGCTACTCCGGTGCAGCGTGTGGGGAACCCACGCTTCCCCGCTTGCCCAAGTCTCCGAGCGGGGCCGGTTTCTTCAAACCGGTCGAGTAAGTGCTCCAGCCTTAGCTCTCTTTAGTACTTTTTTTTCAATATTAGCTTATAAACTCCGCTGGTCCGTGAGAGTGAGCGCCCGATCCTCAAGCCCCATTGCTTCGAGTGACCATCACGGGAGAGAGTGTGCAACCTATGCCCTCGGCACGACGTCGTCTCCATTGAATTGGGCTGTCTAACCCTTGGGGAATAACCTTGGCCTTGCTGGCCCTCTACCAGCAAGGGCCCAGCCCTCACATCCTCCACTTGGCATCGCCAAGTTACCCAGGGACTTGGGTGAGCGTCGGGTGAGTAGTCGCCAATATCGGTCCGTTTTGATTGTGAATTGTGCTTGCTTGCTTAACTCCAAAGGTGTGTCACATCAATCTATCCAATCCTCTAGTTTTGCAACCTCCTGTCCCTGGGAAACCCCTAATCCTATACATCTTGGTCATTGAGGACTCCCTAGGGGCGGTCTTAGCACAAGTAGACGATGAAGGAAAAGAGCGGGCAGCTTATTACCTCTCCAGGTTGTTCAACCCAGTTGAGGCTAAATACACCGCTATGGAGAAGACTTGTGCCGCCTTAGTGTGGGTAGCTCAGAAGCTTAAACATTATTTCCTTGTCCATCCAGTTAGGCTGATCTCTAGAATGGACCCGATCCGCTATCTCTTAGAAAAACCCGTCCTCTCTAGTAGGTTAGCTCGCTGGCAAAGTTTCCTCTCTCAGTTTGATATCACGTTCGTCGTTCAGAAGGCAGTCAAAGGATATGCCATCGCTGAGCATCTTGCCCATCTCCCGATTCCCTGCACAGACTCTATTCAGGATGACTTCCCTGATGAGCACCTCAATGTTCTCACTCATCATCCCTTCTGGTCTCTGCACTTTGATAGTGCACTCAATTCTCAGGGCCGAGGGATAGGCGCTGTTCTACTCACTCCAGAAGGAGTGACGATTCCTTTTGCATATCAACTTCAATTTCCTACTACCAACAATATCACCTAGTATGAGGCTCTCCTAGCTGGATTGAAGCACGCCTACTGATGAGGGCATCTCACGACACTCCCTCTAGCTTTGGTCGTCTACACACTCTTGATATGGATTAATCATGGTCTCCACTTGTTATCTTCATTTTCCCAGGTTCATTTTATGTATTTTCCTTTTATTGAGTCTTATCTTATGTATTTTCCTTTATTGAGTCATGTGGTTCTAGTCCATTTCCCTTATTTTGCTTAATTGGGCCTTATTTCCTTAGTTATGGGCCCATAGGATTGAGTCTAGGTTATGCTCGGTCTTTTGTCCTATTGTCAGGGACATTTTGGTCATGTAAAGAGTGGTTGCCTATATATAGGCCTCATCTCTCCACTTGTACTCACTTTTTTGGATATTGAAAAAAACCACTTCCTTTTACCTCTTAAATCTCTCTCTCTTACTCTCTTTCCCTCACTCTCTCTCTCACTCTCTCTCTCTCCCAAGGGGAGTTCGCCCCCACCCTCTCTCCTCCTCCCCCCCTCACTTACTCCAACCCCCAACCACCTCCACTACCTCACCCACCTCCATTAAGACCCTCCACTTCCCCAAGCCCCTCATTTACTCCCCTCTCTTTGTCCCAAAGCAAATCCTCCACCTCCCAACACAATCCACCACTTCCGCACACAAACCCCACCCCTCCCTAGGCCAAATTTGAATTTCAACCTTCCCCCCCCCTGCCCTTGGTCGCCCTAGACCTCTCCCCTTGGACAAGTTCGCCCCCACCTTCCCTATCACTCACCCTCCCCTTGTGCCCACTCCCCTCCCCACCACCATCCCTAGCAGACCACCCCCATCTCCAGCCCCACTTCGCCCTCCCCACCTCCATCTCCCTAGCCTCCACAGCCCCTCAAACACCTCTCATCTCCCTCCCATAGCCATTAGAACTACCTTACACCTCTTCCTCTCTTGACCATTCCCTTTCCCACCTCTTCTTCGTCTCCTCATTCTCACCCTGTTTCAGGAAGTAGAACTACAACAACTTGCAGAGGAGGCAACGACCATCCCTCAATGACTCAGGAGGCGAGGCCTACATTTATGGATTCGTCTGCAAGTCAGCTTTCAAGGCGAGGTGGTTTCGTCGGCATCCGAGCTCGGTGCTGTCCGCAATCACCATTCTTCTCCGACTGTGCAGAACTTCAAAGACCAGAAGCCAGAGCGGCAGAGAAGACTCTCCCACGATGAACCTTGAAGGAACCCGCCTTCAGGGTCTTCTACAAAGTTCTTCCTCCCCCTATCAGCATCCAGGAACATAAGGCAGAATCCTGTTCGGCATCTGACAACCAGAGATACCAATTTTCTACCACAACCACGCCGGTCTGCCTCCTCACAGTCTGTCCCGACCACCGTCCACTTCTCTGGACATCCAGCTCATCTCCGACATCAGAAGACTTCCCCGTTTGTTTTGCTGCAAAGTAGACTCGTATACAATTCCAACGAGTCCAGAGGTGCCAGATTTGGAGCTCAGGAGCGACCGTGGATGCTTCTGCAACCTGCTGTTTCAGACTGAGCTCGGCAAGAGACTAGAGCTGCATCCATCTTCCAGTCGCTGGAGCAGTCAGCCCCCAGATCAGAACGTCAACCAAAAATTCAAGCCGCACCCCTCTCCGGTTAGCAATCTTTTGGCGTAAGTCTCATCAGATTCTGAGCTCGGTGGATTTATTGGCTGCATCAACATCGACTCCCTGTCCAGAATTACAGAAGCTAGACAGAATCGGCGAAGCTCGGAAACTCGGTTTCCTTTGCATCTCTCCCCACCCCGCTTGGCCGGCTGAAGGCCCCTCCCTGCGTGGAGGTAGTTTTGAATGTATTAAGTATAACCCCCACCCCAAGATCACCCCTCCTGCGTGAGGAGTAGTGCTGTACCATTTGCAATTTCAGGTCAAGCTACATCGCCGCGGCGATCGGGTGCATACCCTCGCCTCCCGGCGCGCCCTCGTCTCCGATCGGGATCGGTGTCTTCACACCGATCAGGTGAGCTTCTGATACTATCCTTAGTAGCCTTATTCCTGCTAGTTTAGTATTTCTTTGATTGCTCGTCGGCGGTGAGAAGAGGGCTCGAACTTGCATGCTAGTTTGTTAGTGTCCACCGCGGACCGTGAGTGAGTGCCACCAAGCCCCCGCCTTGCGGGCCAGCCGCCCACAAAGTTGGGTATCCTAGACTCATTTGGGGTCAGCCCTAGCATTGTAAGTCCATTAGAACAATTGGGTCCCACCCCGGACCTTCATCATTATCTCCCGGACCCACCGGGTGAACGTGTGAATCGGGTGAGCAAAAATCGTCATCGTGAGAATCATTGAGCGCTTGTATGCTTGCGGGTCTAAGTCCTAGGGTCATCTCATCATATTTAGTGGTCTTTGGGCTGTGCCACATCAAGTGGTATCAGAGCGGTCATAGGCTTGTCCTTACAAGTCTAGTCTTGGGTCACGCTAAGTCTTTCTTAGGTGCATTCGCACACCCTTGCATAGCCCACCCAACCTTGCATGACCACCCGTAGTGGAACTCATTATCAAGGCAATCCATCTTCTTCCAATAACACCATGAATCCCAATCCCCAAGGAAATCCCCCTCACAATGAGCATGAGCTTCCCGACCAAATGAGGTTTCTTGTGGACTACATGACCGAAATTATGGGAAGGCTTGACGGTATTACGGCCCGGCTTGAACAACTTGAGGAAAATAGACCTATTCCAAGGGAAGGAGATAGGAGAGATCCCCCTCCACATGTGGAGCCAGCCATAGGAGGACTCAACCTTGACCCCCCTCCCGAACCGGAAAGGGACCCACCCCCTAGAAGGAATGAGAGGCCACCCCGGGACAACCCGGATGACCAACTAATGAGACTTGTGAAAGTCGATGCTCCCACTTTTGATGGATCTCATCATCCGAGCATCTACTTAGATTGGGAGGCAGCCATGGATCAATATTTTGATTGGTACCCAATGACCGAGGATAGGAAAGTCCGACTTGCAAAGATGCAATTAACCAAACTTGCCAAAACTCATTGGATGAATATTGAAGCCTTAAGGATAGTTAGGAGGGAAGTTCCAATCACCACATGGGGGGCCATGAAAGACCAACTCAAACTCAAATATGTCCCACCCTCCTACCATCAAAACCTCCTAGATGAATGGCAAGCCTTGACTCAAGAAGGAAAGACCGTTATGGAATACATTGAAAAGTTTGACTACTACCTCCTCAAATGTGGAGTCCAAGAGGACCCCTCCGTCACACTCTCCCGCTTTAGGAATGGGCTTCAATTCTATATCAAAAAGGAACTATTCATGCGTCAAGTAACAACTTTAGAGCAAGCCTACCAAGTAGCTCGGGATGTCGAGAAATTCTCTCGGTACACGTGAATGGTTCCCCCTCGGGGAATGGACCCTAGAGCCATGGCACCTCGGGCCAACCCCCCACCACCCCAAAGAGGTCTCCTTCCTACACCCATGGGAACTCCTCCCACACGGGTCACCCCTCCTAATGCCAATCCACCATTCCGCCCCGTAAGTGGGCCCCTAAACACAACTCCCAATAGGCCCAATTCGACACCCACTCTCCCTCACACTAAGGTAACCCCAAACCATCAAAGTGGGCAGCAATGCTTTAGGTGTTATGGGTATGGGCACTTTGCCAATCAATGCCCCACCAAGGGAGCATCAAACTTACTCATAGAGGAGACCAACCCCCAACCCCAAGCTGAATTTGAAGGAGAGATTGAGGTATATGAACTGATGCGGGACGGACACGGGAGACGACACTATACAGTGCCACCCTCGGACTCTAAATGAAGACGCGACCAGCAATACACACCAGGGAGACACTAAGCCCGACACTACGAGCTCCTAGTGGCAAACGTCGCTAACAGAAGTACAAGCTCACTCGGCGTCCCATGCGAGGGAAAGCGTGGATCGTGCGTGGTTAAGGAACCGGCAGAGTTCAAGGTAGTCAGACTCACTTCCGGACTCGGATCGAGTCGCGGGACGGGTCACTCTCATGCTCACAGCGGTGACATGGACACACGGGCTAGCAACCTACACTCTCGGCAGCGGCAAAAGACCGTATACTAGCTAAGCAATGTAACGCCAAGAAGTTAAGACCTTTACCTCCACGCACCCGGCGTGGCGAAGACACCCGGCTGACTTACGGACCCCCGGTTAACATAATTCACAGCGGTACAAAAGGATTCGACCCACTCCACGCAGGGAGGTAAAAGGTCACATGTGGGCCCCGGGGATCACGCAAATCAGGTTGACAGGCAGCATCTTGATGTCGACTCGACGCGCCGAACCCCGCGTTTTCGTGCTTCCCGAACGGCGGGTTCTGCGGGCCCGTGGGGCCCACGAATGGCGCTATCCTCCGGATCTGCGGAGGTGGGTCCCACTATGATGGAGACCCCTGGTGGCGCGCCTCCACGGACGGCGGTCGGCCGGAGACACCGATTGGTGGCCGGTCGGGTCCGATCTTCAAGTTGTGGAATGGCTGCCCACGGATTTCAGTTCTGTTTTCCCTGCGCGCGCTCCGGCGAAAACAGCCGCTGCGGTCGATCCCGACGTCGGATCGGGACACATGAGCTATCGTTAGAAAGCTCTCTTCAAATGCTTCAATCTAGACTCAGAGAGATCTGATGGATCTAGCCGGATCTAGACTTTAATGAATTTACAAATCCCTGTTGTACAGTAACCGAGACATCAGATTTACAGGGTACTTGTCTGAGAACCACCGTTGACCGCCTATTTGCCGTAGGAATCAGACTTCGAGCTCTTCTTCAACTTTGTAGATAATCAAACCATGAATCTGGGACAATTTTTGGAATTGGATTCCAAGGTGGTGGTGATTTGATAGGATTTTTAGAGTGTCTGGTGGTCAGATCTGGGAACTGGCAGAAAGTACTGTAGCTAGGGAAGAACTCGATTTTTTTAAAATATAAGATGGACTCAAAAAAATTCAATAAAACTTGGGGATGGAGGGGATAGTGGACAGAATGCCCAGTAAAATTGGCCGAACCAAAAAAAATCAAAAAGTGGACATAAGACTTAAAACTCCGGGCGGGTGGAAATGGAAACAGACAGGAGACAGATCTGGAAACTGAGATTGGACGAAAATAAAAAAATACCAAATGAGATCTTTATGACCAACCAAAATTCTGAGGACGTGCTGGACACCTCTGGGACATCCAGTAAAAGTACCAGCTCGATCTGAGGCCGTGGCTGAGACTGGAATTTCGTGGAAGTGGCTGTGGTACTACGTGGACAGAACTCCGGCGGTGGCGATGGCGGCTCGTGGCGGCGGCGGCGGCGACCGGAACTGATAGGGTGGAGTCACACCACCAAGAGGCAGCCTTCACAGCTGCAAGGGGGAGAGGGAGAGAGGAAGGGGGCGGCCTAGGCCTTGCTCCAACATTAAGTTTGATTCAAATGGCATTAATTCCACTAAAATGAAAAAATACAACTCTTTATAGGTTACATGCCAAATTCAATATCCACCCTTAGATCTAGGTATGGGGGAATGGATGGCTTGGATTGGATGTGACCAACCACAAAAAGAAATATTTAAAAGAAACCAATTCATAATTTTATCCCATGTGGTCAAAGAGAGAGAGGAAAGAAAGAAAAAAAAACAACCTAGCCTAATAATGCCAAAAGAGGGGGCGCCCCCTTCTTGGGCCCTTCTTGGGCCAAGTTGCTTCAAGGCTTGTTAAGGCCTTCCACAAGCCCATCTTATCCCAATCTAGGTGGCCCATGTGGAGTGGAGGCTTATATGGGCCTTAAGTGGCTTAAGAACCCAATATGAAGCCTAATGAGGCCTTACAACCCAATATGGCACTTAACCCTTAATGGACCCTAAAGGACTCACCCATTTGGCTTATTAAGAGCCTTACATTGAACCCAATATGACAAACCCAAATAAAACACTCATTACAACCCAATTACAAGGCAAACCATTGCTAAAACAATACAAGGAAATGCTAAAAATGACCAAGAATCAAGGTGGGGCTTCCAGGCTATCCCCGAGCCAAAGAGAAGCTGATGTAGATCGAGTGGTGCTCCGTGTACGGTACTGATGGCTCTCCGGCTCGTGCCTCTCGCGTGCTCTGGTGTCCACAGCAATTCTCCCCGAGTGGGAGAAACTCGACCCTGTCGAGTAAGGGTCTGCATCACTCCTGTATCGCTCCAAAAGGTCAGGATCAATCCGCTGCAACTCGCCATGTGTGATCCATGTGTCCTCAGTAGCGGGCCGTCCTCTCCATCGCACTAGGTAGCGCGGGTAAGATCCACTCCTGGTAACTGTCACTTGCTCGTCCAGTATACGATCTATGTGCTCACGCTGCCGTGAAAAAGGGGCTGGAGGTGGAAGTGGACACTCAGGTGTGGGATCACTCTCAAGAGGAGGAGATGGCTCAAAAGGCTCACTAGGGATCACCGCTGGGTCCCTATATGCAACAAGATCCGATACATTGGAGGTAGAGCTTATACCATATTCCTCGGACAGGTCCACAACATACGCATTGGATCCAATGCGTTTCAACACTCTAAAGGGACCGGCTCCGCGAGCTTGCAACTTCTTAACGGTTCCAGAGGGAAACCGTTCAGGTCTTACCCTGATCATGACGTATTCGCCCTCGTGGAACTCTCGGTGGTGTCGGTGGGCATCGGCTAACTCCTTGTACCGTGCATTGCTGGCCTCAATGTGACGACGGATGTCGTCATGCAAACTCCTAACATGCCTAGCAAATGACTCGGCCGACTCTGACACTCTAGCATGGATAGGCATGGGGACAAGGTCAACGGGTTTCCTAGGCCTACGACCTGTGACAATTTCAAATGGACTCATGCCAGTAGACCTATTCATCGAATCATTATATGCAAACTCAGCCATAGGTAGAATGAGATCCCAATCCCCAATGCGGTCCCTAACAAGACATCTCAAAAGATCACCCAGACTCCTATTGACCACCTCGGTCTGACCATCTGTCTGGGGATGGTATGCAGTGGAAAACTTGAGGTGCGTACCCATCATATGCCATAGTGTCTTCCAAAAATAGGAAGTGAACCTAACATCACGGTCAGACACTATAGTGCGAGGCAACCCGAACTTGCACACCACATGAGTAAGGAATAGGCGGGCTACCCTAGAAGCATCCGAAGTCTTCGAGCAGGGGATAAAGAGGGCCATCTTCGAGAAACGGTCAACCACCACATAGACCGAATCATGCTTCCTGGAGGTACGTGGCAATCCCAAAACAAAATTCATGCTGACATCCTGCCACGGGGCATCAGGCACGGGGAGAGGCGTATAAAGGCCCGAGCTTTGCTTCTTCATTTTGGCCGTAGCACATGTACGGCACTGAGCCACGATGTTAGCAACATCGCGCTTCAAGCTCGGCCAATAAAATCGATGCTCCACTGCCTCAATAGTCTTGTTCCGACCAAAGTGGCCGGCTAGACCTCCCGCATGTAGTTCCCACACTAGGAAATCTCGAACCGAAGTTCGGGGAACACATAGCCTGCTACCTCGAAAGAGGTAACCCTCCTGAAGCACATAATCATCATGGTCTCTCGAGGGCCCGGCCTGGAGAGTAGTAAAAATCTGACCGAAGTCAGGACAATCAACATAGGCCTCCTTCATCTTCTCTAGCCCTATGACCTCGGCACTCATGGTGGTAAGAAGACATGCTCGCCGACTCAAGGCATCAGCCACCTTGTTCTCCACTCCAGCCTTATGTTTTAGCACAAAGGTGAACTGCTGGAGATACTCAACCCAACGACTATGACGCGAATTCAGCTTCTTTTGGGAATGGAGGTACCTCAAAGCCTCATGATCGGAGTATAAGACAAACTCCTGATGTAATAGGTAATGCCTCCAATGCCTAAGAGCCTGAACAACTGCGTAAAACTCTTTATCATATGTGGAATATCGCAGTTTCGCGTCATTCAGCTTCTCGCTGAAATATGCGATCGGGTGGGACTCCTGACTCAAAACTCCTCCTATCCCAACACCCGACGCATCACAACAGACCTCAAACACCTTCGAGAAATCAGGCAGTCGAAGGATAGGTGTCTGGGTCATGCGCTCCTTGATGTCCCTGAAGGCAGCAGATGCGGCCTTCGTCCATACAAATGTGCCCTTACGGATGCAATCCGTGATCGGGGCAGTGACGGAACTAAATCCGCGGATAAAGCAACGATAGAACGTCGCAAGACCATGAAAGCTGCGGACGTCATGAATAGTACGGGGTTCCGGCCACTCAACAATGGCCCGGACCTTCTCCGGATCGGCGGAGACCCCAGTACTAGACACAATAAAACCTAAGAAGGTAAGCTGAGGTGTCAAGAAGGCACACTTCTGTGGGTTTGCATAAAGCTGCTCTCGCCTGAGAAGAAGACAGACCTGCCGAAGGTGGTCTAAGTGGTCCCCCGTGGTGCGACTATAGATAAGGATGTCGTCAAAGTACACCACTACAAAGACTCCAATGAAAGGTCGAAGGACCTGTGTCATGAGTCGCATGAATGTGCTAGGGGCATTGGTCAAACCAAAAGGCATGACCAACCACTCATATAGACCGTCCTTGGTCTTAAACGCGGTCTTCCACTCATCACCTGGCCTAATCCTCACCTGATGATAGCCACTCTTAAGATCGATCTTTGAAAAGATAGTGGCACCTGCCATCATGTCTAGCATGTCATCCAGGCGGGGAATAGGGAACCTGTACTTCACGGTGATTTTGTTGATGGCATGACTATCAATGCACATTCTCCACGTGCCATCCTTCTTCGGGGCGAGTAATGCGGGTACAGCACATGGACTCATGCTGTCCCGGACAGATCCTCTCTGCACAAGCTCATCGACCTGCCGTTTAAGCTCGGCATGCTCCGTGGGGCTCATTCGATAATGAGGAAGATTGGGCAAAGAAGAGCCCGGAACAAGGTCGATGGCATGCTGAATATCCCGCATAGGTGGGAGTCCCTCGGGAAGCTCATCGGGGAATACTTCAGCATACTCCTGCAGAATGGGAACAACCTCGGGTGGGAGCTCACCCTCGGAGTCCTGCTCCACCTCTCGGACCGTAATGGCAAACATCGGACAGCCCTGACTAAGCTCCTGCTCCATTTCCCGGGAGCTAATCATCATCAATCTCCTCGTCGAGGGCTCTCCTGGGCCAGAGGTAACGGTCATAGCCCGAGCTGGGGATGGGGTACTAGGCCCGGAAACGGAAGGCTTCGGAGTACTAGGGCCAGTAGGACCCCTAACAGATGGGCTCCTGGGCCGAACGGGTTGGAGGGTGACCCGCTGGCCATCGTGGTCGAAGGTACAGGTGTTCGACCGACCATGGAATGTGGCATCTCGGTCGAATAACCACGGCCTACCAAGAATGATACTTCCCACTTCCATGGGAAGAACATCACACCAGATCTCGTCACGGTAGGAGTGGAGCTGCAGCGGGACCAAGCACCGCAGCCTGACCGAAATGGAAGTGGTATCCACCCATGATACCTGATAGGGACAAGGATGGTCTACGGGTGTGAGACCAAGACGAGTGACAGCGTTCGTGGAGATTGCATTGATACAACTCCCTCTATCGATGACCACCTTGCAAATTTGCTTTCCCAACCTACAGAATACATGAAGGATAGTGGTCCGGCGCCAGTCATCACTGACCTGTGGCTGGGTGAGGATACATCTGACGACCCCCACGAGGGTATCGTCCGACTGCTGGACATCCTGGGCCTCACCTCCCATCTCATAGTACTCGTCAGCTAACTCTTCATCTGTCTCATAGCTGACTAACTCGAGGCCCGTAGGGGTGGTATCCTCGGCCTGTGTGTCCCCAATGTGAAGAGATGGACGGGTGGGACACTGGTTGGCGAAATGGCCAAACCCATTGCAGCGATAACACTGCTGCCGTGATCCACTAGGCTCCCCAATCATAGGTCCTTTACCTTTATCCTCCCGACGGATAGGAGGCGTGGGCAACAAAGGACGTGCAAGAGGTGCGGGTGCCGGTGGACGGGCTATGGGTGGGGCCGTAAGATGCTGGGGACAAGGAAGGCCTCTCGGGGGTGGAGGGCGAGGCCTAGGAGCAAAGGGCTCGTGGCTAGCGGGCTCCTGAGGTCGAGCCATGGGGGCCCTCGGATATGTGCCAGATGAGCCACGGGACTCGACACTACGAAGGGGAAAGGAGCCCAACCGATGGGGTGACTCGAACTCGGCCTCGAACTGCTCCAATTCGAGAGCAATCTGATATGCCTGCTCCAAAGTGGTGGCATTGCGGCGAAAGAGTTCATATTGATAATTAGGCCGCAAACCTCTCCGAAAGCGGGATATCGTCATGGTGCTCTCTTCCGTGACCCCGCACCGCAAATAATACTCATCGAACTCGGCGGTGTACTCGGTCACGGATCGATTCCCTTGGGAGATGCTTTGTCACTTGTCTATAAGACGTTGGCGATATGAGGCAGGAAGGTACTTCTCCCTCAATTTGAGTTTCATATCATCCCAGGTACCGATTTGGGGTTGACGTCGCTGGTTGAGCAGGCTCTCCACATTGATCCAATAAGTTTGGGCCTGCCCTTGCAGCTTTATCTTCGCATATCGGACTCTTCGGTGGTCCGTCATCTCAAACCACTCGAAGTACCGGTCCATACCGGCCTCCCAATCTAGATACACCCTAGGGTCCAAGGACCCGCTAAAAGTGGGAGGGTCCGCACGCACACCCCTAAGAATGCGGTCGTCATCCTCGTCATCACGATTCCGTCGTTGATGACGACGACCGTTACCCCCATGATCATTTTCGGAGGCATAATCATCCACTATAGGCGCCTGTTGCCTCCCGACATCCTCCACCTGAGCCCTTGGCACAGCGGGTTGCTGCACCGGCTCTTGTTGGCCGTTCGTCGGCGCGGGTTGCGCCGCTACTGGGCCCCTCTCTAGGACGGCAATCCTCCCAACAAGGCCTTGAATGGACTGCTCCGAAACCCCGGCCCGATCCTCGAGGACCTTCATCCTCCCTTCTAGACGCGTCCCTATGCCATCCATACGCGTACTAAGACCATCCATACGCGTGTCTAAACGATCCATGATGGCCCGGAACATCTCGGCCGTGGAAGACTCATCGGAACTACGGGCTCGGGAGTCCGCCATAGGTGGTGGTGGCGAGTATTGGGTGCCTCGACGGGTGGGCATGCAAAGACGTACGGACTAGGTGACAACGACTGACTAATGCAAACACACTAAATGATACACTTAGACCTAATTGCAATTTCAAAACACTCATTTTTTTGGTATTTTGAAAGAATGCAATTTAAAACACTTTTTTTTTATTTTGAAAAGAATGAGACTCGACTACACCCTAGACACGGCCAAGACTCGGTACGCGGCGGAGGTAAACGACCCGAAGGTCACTCGCGCAAGTGTGCGGTCTTCCCGATAGGTGTAACCTAACGGTCGGACAACACCTATGGATATACCGAGTGAAGGTGTGTGTGGGGTAACCTTAGACTATGCAAGACTTATGCAACGACTACCCTAGACTCAACTGCTCTGATACCAAACTGATGCGGGACGGACACGGGAGACGACACTATACAGTGCCACCCTCAGACTCTAAATGAAGATGCGACCAGCAATACACACCAGGGAGACACTAAGCCCGACACTACGAGCTCCTAGTGGCAAACGTCGCTAACAGAAGTACAAGCTCACTCGGTGTCCCATGCGAGGGAAAGCGTGGATCGTGCACGGTTAAGGAACCGGCAGAGTTCAAGGTAGTCAGACTCACTTCCGGACTCGGATCGAGTCGCGGGACGGGTCACTCTTATGCTCACAGCGGTGACATGGACACACGGGCTAGGAACCTACACTCTCGGCAGCGGCAAAAGACCGTATACTAGCTAAGCAATGTAACGCCAAGAAGTTAAGACCTTTACCTCCACGCACCCGGCGTGGCGAAGACACCCCGGCTGACTTACGGACCCCCGGTTAACATATGATGCGGGACCGACTGACTCGCTAGCTATCCTAGGACGCTAAAGAACGCGACCAGCACGCGCACGTGACAAGGCAAGCCGGTGTGACCGACTAACGTGAAATCCCTCCGGGCGGAGGCGTCTCTCAACAGAACTCCGAACCACGGCCGTCCCACGGAGGGAGGCGCGACGGGGTCACAACGGGCGAGAAGCCGCTGGACGACACGGGAGTCTAGTCCGAGCTCAGTGCTCGACTAGGGCTAAGGGAAAAGGCCGCTCTCGTCTCTCTCAACCAGCAGTAATAAATGAAACTAGCTAGGCCCTACACTCACTCGCGCGGCACAATCAATCATATATGTGATAAGCAAGTACTACGGGCGGGAGCGAGACACGTACCTCCACGCCTAAGCGTGGGGAAGGAACCCCGGCCGAGTCCAACCACCCCGATACACGCGTGAGAGAACTAATACAAACATCAAAAGGGCCCACTCCTCGCAGGGAGGTAATAGGCTGCAACCACAGCTACACACGGGGCGGCCGGCGCACGGGCTGACGGGCAGCAGCCGAGGTCGGGGATGAAGCCGGATGCCGACCCTCGCAATGCCGATCGCTCCTGTAGTAGCCTTTGAGGAGGAGGCCCACATCGCCGTGGGCACTGCTGGGATGCCGAGCCGGATGGAGGGGCCCCACGCTGCTGCTACGGCCTCGGGGGGATGTCGGTCCGGCGAGAGGTTGCTGGCTGGTCCCTGTGACAGCGGGCAGAGATGGCGCTGGTACACGGCCGTCCGGACAGCGTTTGTGGCGGCGCCTTCTCTGGTGGAAGGCTGACAGGGGCGGCTATCCAGGGGCAGTGGTGGCCGATGGGGTCCTGTGGAGGGATTGGGTGCGAAGGGCGTGACAACAGGGGTGCACAGACAGCACTTCAGGACAGTCTGACCTGTGACCGTGGGTGGGGTGGTAATGGCGCAAGGGTACAGAAGGAGTTCCGGCCCGAGATGGTTACTGGAGGTGTGGTGGGATGTGAGGAGTCGACCTACCAAGTTGCAGATCGATCCGAGGACGGGAAATGGTACCCCCTTTGGAGGCCCGCTGCTGACAGTCCCGCTCGGGTACTGTAGCGCAGGATTGCGCACTAAAAGTGTGCTTGAAGACAAAAGTTTACCCCGATGGAGTTTGAAGCCGAGGCCAGAGGGGCTGGATTCGTGACTGGGAGGGGAACAAATGTTATGAAGGGACTGGCGGTGTTTGGGGGTAGGAGAGGCATGCAAACGGGGACCCAAGTCGTCTCGGGTCACAGGCGAGACTGTCAGGGAGGCTGTCAGCGCGACGAAAGTGTCTGTAAAGACAACTTTCTCTGTGGGTGGAATTTTTGGCCAAGGCCGGTGGGGTTGGAAAGATGATTGGAAGGGGTACGAAAGTCGTGAAGAAACTCGGATGAGACGCTGCCGGGAAGCGGACGCACCGGACCGATCTCTGGACACCAAATCTGCTGTCAGCACAGGGACGCCCGGGGAAGAGGATGACGATCCTGCGTGCACCGTCGCTCCACCGAACTCGTCGCCGTGGACGATGATTGAAGGCTGCTGGCGTGGGAATCCCTTGGGGGAGGTCTCCTACCCCTGGGCGTCGCACCCAAGGACTGGAGAGGAGGTGAGGGCGTCGCACCCTCAAGGAGGAGGAAGAAGAAGGGGTCGCCCCTTTTCACAATGTGGCACTCCACAATGAACACTCAAGCATCAATTTCTTCATTATCTTTTTGAAAAGAAAATACAAGGTCTTTTTATATGGGATGGGGAAATGCTAGGTTTAAACCCTAGCCAAGGGGAAAGGAGATGGGGGGGGGGGCGGCCACAACCGGAGAAGGGCATTCAAATCTCCTAGATTCTAGGAGTGAAAGGTGGGGGGGGGGGGGCGGCCAAAAGAGGGAGAGGGCAAGGGGGAAAGGGCGGCTGCCATTCCCTCCAAGAGGGGAGGGAATGGTCCGCCCCCCAACCCTAACCCTAGGTGGGGCGCGCCTCCCAAGGTGGGCCCAGGGGGGGGGAAAGTGGTCAGCCCTAGTGGGCCAGAGAAGTGAACCAAGAAGTGGCCCAATAACCCCCCTAGCCTCTAGCAAGCCTACAAAACACAAATAAAGCCTAATTGGCCTAAAAAAGGGGTCCATGACTGAAGAAAATTGTCCACACACGGACTAAACCAAGGCCCAACATGGCCCAAAGCATAAAATAAGTGATGATAGCTCCGCTAATCTGCCAACTGGTCGCCGAGCCAAAGGGATGCCGGCGAGATCCGTGTACTCCGTCGTAAAGTGTGACGCGTGTCCTCACCAACATAATTCACAGCGGTACAAAAGGATTCGACCCACTCCACGCAGGGAGGTAAAAGGTCACATGTGGGCCCCGGGGATCACGCAAATCAGGTTGACAGGCAGCATCTTGATGTCGACTCGACGCGCCGAACCCCGCATTTTCGTGCTTCCCGAACGGCGGGTTCTGCGGGCCTGTGGGGCCCACGGATGGCGCTGTCCTCCGGATCTGCGGAGGTGGGTCCCACTATGATGGAGACCCCTGGTGGCGCGCCTCCACGGACGGCGGTCGGCCGGAGACACCGATTGGTTGCCGGTCGGGTCCGATCTTCAAGTTGTGGAATGGCTGCCCACGGATTTCAGTTCTGTTTTCCCTGCGCGCGCTCCGGCGAAAACAGCCGCTGCGGTCGATCCCGACGTCGGATCGGGACGCATGAGCTATCGTTAGAAAGCTCTCTTCAAATGCTTCAATCTAGACTCAGAGAGATCTGATGGATCTAGCCGGATCTAGACTTTAATGAATTTACAAATCCCTGTTGTACAGTAACTGAGACATCAGATTTACAGGATACTTGTCTGAGAACCACCGTTGACCGCCTACTTTCCGTAGGAATCAGACTTCGAGCTCTTCTTCAACTTTGTAGATAATCAAACCATGAAGCTGGGACAATTTTGGGAATTGGATTCCAAGGTGGTGGTGATTTGATAGGATTTTTAGAGTGTCTGGTGGTCAGATCTGGGAACTGGCAGAAAGTACTGTAGCTAGGGAAGAACTCGATTTTTTCAAAATATAATATGGACTCAAAAAAATTCAAGAAAATTTGGGGATGGAGGGGATAGTGGACAGAATTCCAGTAAAATTGGGCGAACCAAAAAAAATCAAACAGTGGAGCTAAGACTTAAAACTCCGGGCGGGTGGAAATGGAAACAGACAGGAGACAGATCTGGAAACTGAGATTGGACGAAAATAAAAAAATACCAAATGAGATCTTTATGACCAACCAAAATTCTGATGATGTTCTGGACACCTCTGGGACATCCAGTAAAAGTCCCAGCTCGATCTAAGGCCGTGGCGGAGACTGGAATTTCGTGGAAGTGGCTGTGGTACTGCGTGGACAGAACTCCGGCGGTGGCGATGGCGGCTCGTGGCGGCGGCGGCGGCGACCGGAACTGATAGGGTGGAGTCACACCACCAAGAGACAGCCTTCACAGCTGCAAGGGGGAGAGGGAGAGAGGAAGGGGGCGGCCTAGGCCTTCCTCCAATATTAAGTTTGATTCAAATGGCATTAATTCCACTAAAATGAAAAAATACAACTCTTTATAGGTTACATGCCAAATCCAATATCCACCCTTAGATCTAGGTATGGAGGAATGGATGGCTTGGATTGGATGTGACCAACCACAAAAAGAAATATTTAAAAGAAACCAATTCATAATTTTATCCCATGTGGTCAAAGAGAGAGAGGAAAGAAAGAAAAAAAAACAACCTAGCCTAATAATGCCAAAAGAGGGGGCGCCCCCTTCTTGGGCCCTTCTTGGGCCAAGTTGCTTCAAGGCTTGTTAAGGCCTTCCACAAGCCCATCTTATCCCAATCTAGGTGGCCTATGTGGAGTGGAGGCTTATATGGGCCTTAAGTGGCTTAAGAACCCAATATGAAGCCTAATGAGGCCTTATAACCCAATATGGCACTTAACCCTTAATGGACCCTAAAGGACTCACCCATTTGGCTTATTAAGAGCCTTACATTGAACCCAATATGACAAACCCAAATAAAACACTCATTACAACCCAATTACAAGGCAAACCATTGCTAAAACAATACAAGGAAATGCTAAAAATGACCAAGAATCAAGGTGGGGCTTCCAGGCTATCCCCGAGCCAAAGAGAAGCTGCTGTAGATCGAGTGGTGCTCCGTGTACGGTACTGATGGCTCACCGCGGACCGTGAGTGAGTGCCACCAAGCCCCCGCCTTGCGGGCCAGCCGCCCACAAAGTTGGGTATCCTAGACTCATTTGGGGTCAGCCCTAGCATTGTAAGTCCATTAGAACAATTGGGTCCCGCCCCGGACCTTCATCATTATCTTCCGGACCCACCGGGTGAACGTGTGAATCGGGTGAGCAAAAATCGTCATCGTGAGAATCATTGAGCGCTTGTATGCTTGCGGGTCTAAGTCCTAGGGTCATCTCATCATATTTAGTGGTCTTTGGGCTGTGCCACATCAAGTGGTATCAGAGCGGTCATAGGCTTGTCCTTACAAGTCTAGTCTTGGGTCACGCTAAGTCTTTCTTAGGTGCATTCGCACACCCTTGCATAGCCCACCCAACCTTGGATGACCACCCGTAGTGGAACTCATTATCAAGGTAATCCATCTTCTTCCAATAACACCATGAATCCCAATCCCCAAGGAAATCCCCCTCACAATGAGCATGAGCTTCCTGACCAAATGAGGTTTCTTGTGGACTACATGACCGAAATTATGGGAAGGCTTGACGGTATTACGGCCCGGCTTGAACAACTTGAGGAAAATAGACCTATTCCAAGGGAAGGAGATAGGAGAGATCCCCCTCCACATGTGGAGCCAGCCATAGGAGGACTCAACCTTGACCCCCCTCCCGAACCGGAAAGGGACCCACCCCCTAGAAGGAATGAGAGGCCTCCCCGGGACAACCCGGATGACCAACTAATGAGACTTGTGAAAGTCGATGCTCCCACTTTTGATGGATCTCATCATCCGAGCATCTACTTAGATTGGGAGGCAGCCATGGATCAATATTTTGATTGGTACCCAATGACCGAGGATAGGAAAGTCCGACTTGCAAAGATGCAATTAACCAAACTTGCCAAAACTCATTGGATGAATATTGAAGCCTTAAGGATAGTTAGGAGGGAAGTTCCAATCACCACATGGGGGGCCATGAAAGACCAACTCAAACTCAAATATGTCCCACCCTCCTACCATCAAAACCTCCTAGATGAATGGCAAGCCTTGACTCAAGAAGGAAAGACCGTTATGGAATACATTGAAAAGTTTGACTACTACCTCCTCAAATGTGGAGTCCAAGAGGACCCCTCCGTCACACTCTCCCGCTTTAGGAATGGGCTTCAATTCCATATCAAAAAGGAACTATTCATGCGTCAAGTAACAACTTTAGAGCAAGCCTACCAAGTAGCTCGGGATGCCGAGAAATTCTCTCGGTACACGTGAATGGTTCCCCCTCGGGGAATGGACCCTAGAGCCATGGCACCTCGGGCCAACCCCCCACCACCCCAAAGAGGTCTCCTTCCTACACCCATGGGAACTCCTCCCACACGGGTCACCCCTCCTAATGCCAATCCACCATTCCGCCCCGCAAGTGGGCCCCTAAACACAACTCCCAATAGGCCCAATTCGACACCCACTCTCCCTCACACTAAGGTGACCCCAAACCATCAAAGTGGGCAGCAATGCTTTAGGTGTTATGGGTATGGGCACTTTGCCAATCAATGCCCCACCAAGGGAGCATCAAACTTACTCATAGAGGAGACCAACCCCCAACCCCAAGCTGAATTTGAAGGAGAGATTGAGGTATATGAACCCTCTCTTGAATGGGAGGAGGAGTATGAGAACCACTACATAGAGAGCAACCAAGAACAACCTCCTCCACCCACCGAATCCCATCTCGGGGTGGTTAGATGCACCCTCACTCAAAACCAAGAGCATGATTGGAGAAGAAACACCATATTCCACACCTACATAAGAATACGGAGCCATATTAGGAAGGTCATATTGGACAATGGAAGTAGTGTGAATGTGGTGTCACCCGACACCGTTAAACTTTTGGGCCTTACCACCTCCCCACATCCCCACCCATATAGGGTAGCATGGATTAATACCACCTCCATGCCCGTTAGTGCCTGTTGCCTTGTCCCAATTACATTCCAATCCTATCAAGGCCAAGTGTGGTGTGATATCCTTCCAATGGAAGTTGGGAGTATCCTTTTAGGACGGCCTTGGATCTACGATGTAGATGCCACCTTCTTAGGAAGAACCAACGCTTGCATCTTCATGCATGAGGGGAAGAAGATCCAACTCAACCCATCTCCACCCCGCACTCTACCTAAGAAGGCCTCTCCCTCCCTTGAGGGACCCACTACCTTTCCCCCCATCCCAACACCAACAAACCCCACCCCATCAAGTCCTAGTCCTAGTAACATCAAAGAGCCTCCTAGGAGCTTACACCTTGTCACTAGGAAAGAGTTTGAGGAAGAAGTCAACCAAGAGGATCAAGTATGTGCCATTGTCATTTGTCTAGGGGAATCCACCCCAACCGATCCACACCCCTAGAAATTCATCAACTCCTTAAGGACTTCCATGATGTATTTCCCGAGGAGCTTCCGGACAAACTACCACCTATGAGAGATGTGCAACATGCCATCGACCTCGTGCCCGGGGCTACCTTGCCCAACCTCCCACACTACCGACTCAACCCCACCGAGCATGCCGAGCTTCGGAGGCAAATTGAAGAACTCATCAAGAAGGGCTTCCTCCGAATTAGCAAAAGCCCTTGTGCCATCCCGGCTCTTCTTACACCCAAAAAGGATGGGACTTGGCGCATGTGTGTAGATAGCCGAGCCGTCAACAAGATAACGGTCAAATATAGGTTCCCCATCCCTCGGCTTGATGACATGCTAAACATGCTAGCGGGAGCCACCATCTTCTCCAAAATTGATCTCAAAAGTGGCTACCACCAAGTCCGCATTAGGCTCGGGGACGAGTGGAAAACCACCTTTAAAACTAAGGACGGTCTCTATGAATGGCTTGTTATGCCTTTCGGCCTTTCTAATGCACCAAGTACCTTCATGCGTCTCATGACCGAGGTCCTCCGGCCCTTCATTGGCATCTTTCTAGTTGTCTACTTTGATGACATCCTCATATATAGCCAATCCAAGGAAGCCCACCTCGATCACCTCAAACAAGTGTGCACCATCCTTAGGAAAGAGAGTCTCTTTGCCAATCCCGGGAAGTGTCATTTCTTGACCAATCAACTAACCTTCCTAGGATTTATTGTCTCATCCCAAGGAGTATCCATGGACCCCAAAAAGGTCCAAGCTATTCTTGAGTGGCCCGAGCCCAAAACCATTCATGACGCCCGAAGCTTCCATGGGCTAGCCACCTTCTATAGGAGATTCATCCGGGGGTTTAGCACTATCACCACTCCTATCACGGATTGCCTCAAGAAAGGCACATTTGTTTGGACTAGGGCAGCCTCCAAAGCCTTCCTAGAGCTTAAAGAGAAAATGACCCAAGCCCCGGTCCTATGCCTACCCGACTTTTCAAAGGTCTTTAAGGTCACATGTGATGCTTCCGGGATAGGGATTGGAGGTATCCTTAGCCAAGAGGGTCACCCGGTAGCCTACTTTAGTGAAAAACTTTATGAGGCTAGGACGAGATACTCCACATATGACAAAGAGCTTTATGCCGTGGTTCAATCCCTCCGGCACTGGAGGCACTATCTCCTACCCAAAGAATTTGTGATCTTCTCGGACCATGAGGCTTTGAAATATCTCAAGACTCAACAAAAGCTCAATGCCCGCCATGCCCGATGGGTAGAATACATTCAAGCCTACACCTTTGTCCTCAAGTATAAGATGGGTAGTGAGAACTACGCCGCCGATGCACTAAGTAGGCGGGTAGCCTTACTCTCCACCGTCCAAGTGGAGGTAACCGGATTTGAGAGAATCAAAGGGGAATACCCACATTGCCCCGACTTTGGGACTCACTACAACACCCTTTCCACCCAGCCACTCAAGGAGTATAAGGGGTTCATACTTCAAGATGGATATCTGTTCAAAGGGGATAGGCTTTGCATACCTAGGACTTCACTTAGGGACTTCCTAGTTTGGGAGTTACATAGTGGTGGCCTAGCTGGTAACTTTGGGGTCCACAAAACCATAGAGTTGGTTGAGAGGCAATTCCACTGGCCCAGTCTCAAGAAGGATGCGGCCCTCATTGTGGGACAATGCCGCATATGTGCATCTGCCAAGCAAGTAAGACAAAACACCGGGCTTTACACACCACTACCCATACCCGACCAACCATGGGAGGATTTGAGCATGGATTTCATTCTTGGCCTACCAAAGACCTTGCGTAAACATGATTCCATCTTTGTAGTGGTTGACAGGTTCTCAAAGATGGCCCACTTTATCCCCTGCTCCAAGACCTCTGATGCCTCTAGGATCGCCCGGTTATTCTTTGATGAGGTAGTCCGACTCCATGGGTTACCTAAGACTATTGTGTCCGATAGAGATGTGAAGTTCACTAGTTATTTCTGGAAGACTCTATGGCACTTGATGGGGACCCTCCTCAAATTTTTCACTGCCTATCATCCTCAAACCGATGGCCAAACTGAGGTCGTCAACCGAAGCCTTGGGAACTTGCTCCGATGCCTTGTAGGGGATCACCCTGGGAATTGGGATCTCCTCTTATCTCAAGCCGAGTTTGCCTACAATGATTCTGTCAATAGGTCCATAGGCAAGAGTCCATTTGAGGTAGTACATGGTTTTAGGCCTAGAAAGCCCTCGGATCTCATTCCCCTTCCCCCACATGCTAGAGTGTCAGTCTCAGCTGAGTCCTTTGCATAGCATATCAAAGAGTTGCATGATGACATCCGCAAGCATATAGGTAAAAGCAATGAGGCTTACAAAAGACGGGCTAATGCTCACCGGCGCCACTGTGAATTCCAAGTGGAGGACCCGGTGATGGTGAGGACGGAGCGGCTCCTTCCCGGGCCTACCTCCAAGTTGAGGGCACGAGGGTCGGGACCCTTTCGAGTTCTACGATGACTTGGCAACAATGCTTATGAGCTTGACCTACTAGAGAGCTATGGGGTACACCCTACCTTCAACGTGGCGGACCTGGTACCCTACAAAGGCCCCGCGATGGAACCTAGTGAGGAGCTTGAGCCTTTACCCCCCCTTATGAGAGACACCCCCGGAGGGACTCCACTTTCTAGCTTGAGGGACCGACAAGAGCAGGTAGAGGCAATACTGGATGAGCAGAGTATCATTACAAGGCACAAGGTGTATCAGCGCTATCTGGTTAGGTGGAAGAACCGTCCCCCGACCGAGGATGCATGGGTGAGTCGGGAGGATTTGATGCGCCTGGACCCCGACATGATGGAGCAGTACGACAGTCAGGCAGACCCATACTCGACAGGGTCGAGTTCTCCCCACCCCGGGGGATTTGATGAGGGCATCTCACGGCACTCCCTCTAGCTTTGGTCGTCTACACACTCTTGATATGGATTAATCATTGTCTCCACTTGTTATCTTCATTTTCCCAGGTTCATTTTATGTATTTTCCTTTTATTGAGTCTTATCTTATGTATTTTCCTTTATTGAGTCATGTGGTTCTAGTCCATTTCCCTTATTTTGCTTAATTGGGCCTTATTTCCTTAGTTATGGGCCCATAGGATTGAGTCTAGGTTATGCTCGGTCTTTTGTCCTATTGTCAGGGACATTTTGGTCATGTAAAGAGTGGTTGCCTATATATAGGCCCCATCTCTCCACTTGTACTCACTTTTTTGGATATTGAAAAAAACCACTTCCTTTTACCTCTTAAATCTCTCTCTCTTACTCTCTTTCCCTCACTCTCTCTCTCTCCCAAGGGGAGTTCGCCCCCACCCTCTCTCCTCCTCCCCCCCCCCCTCACTTACTCCAACCCCCAACCACCTCCACTACCTCACCCACCTCCATTAAGACCCTCCACTTCCCCAAGCCCCTCATTTACTCCCCTCTCTTTGTCCCAAAGCAAATCCTCCACCTCCCAACACAATCCACCACTTCCCCACACAAACCCCACCCCTCCCTAGGCCAAATTCGAATTTCCACCTTCCCCCCCCATGCCCTTGGTCGCCCTAGACCTCTCCCCTTGGCCAAGTTCGCCCCCACCTTCCGTATCACTCACCCTCCCCTTGTGCCCACTCCCCTCCCCACCACCATCCCTAGCAGACCACCCCCATCTCCAGCCCCACTTCGCCCTCCCCACCTCCATCTCCCTAGACTCCACAGCCCCTCAAACACCTCTCATCTCCCTCCCATAGCCATTAGAACTACCTTACACCTCTTCCCCTCTTGACCATTCCCTTTCCCACCTCTTCTTCGTCTCCTCATTCTCACCCTGTTTCAGGAAGCAGAACTACAACAAATTGCAGAGGGAGGCGAGGCCTACATTTCTAGATTTGTCTGCAAATCAGCTTTCAAGGCGAGGCGGTTTCGTCGGCATCCGAGCTCGGTGCTGTCCGTAATCACCATTCTTCTCCGACTGTGCAGAACTTCTCAGACCAGAAGCCAGAGCGGCAGAGAAGACTCTCCCACGACGAACCTTTAAGGAACCAGCCTTCAGGGTCTGCTACAAAGTTCTTCCTCCCCCTATCAGCGTCCAGGAACAGAAGGCAGAATCCCGTTCGGCATCCGACAACCAGAGATACCAATTTTCTACCACAACCACGCCGGTCTGCCTCCTCACAGTCTGTCCCGACCACCGTCCACTTCTCTGGACATCCAGCTCATCTCCGACATCAGAAGACTTCCCCGTTTATTTTGCTGCAAAGTAGATCGTATACGATTCCAACGAGTCCAGCGGTGCCAGATTTGGAGCTCAGGAGCGACCGTGGCCGCTTCTGCAACCTGCTATTTCAGACTGAGCTCGGCCAGAGACCAGAGCTGCATCCATCTTCCAGTCGCCGGAGCAGTCAGCCCCCAGATCAGAACGTCAACCAAAAATTCAAGCCGCACCCCTCTCCGGTTAGCAATCTTTTGGCACAAGTCTCATCAGATTCTGAGCTCGGTGGATTTATTGGCTGCATCAACATCGACTCCCTGTCCAGAATTACAGAAGCTAGACAGAATCGGCGAAGCTCGGAAACTCGGTTTCCTTTGCATCTCTCCCCACCCCGCTTGGCCGGCTGAAGGCCCCTCCCTGCGTGGAGGTAGTTTTGAATGTATTAAGTATAACCCCCACACCAAGATCACCCCTCCTGCGTGAGGAGTAGTGCTGTACCGTTTGCAATTTCAGGTCAAGCTACATCGCCGCGGCGATCGGGTGCATACCCTCGCCTCCCGGTGCGCCCTCGTCTCCGATCGGGATCGGTGTCTTCACACCGATCATGTGAGCTTCTGATACTATCCTTAGTAGCCTTATTCCTGCTAGTTTAGTATTGCTTTGATTGCTCGTCAGCGGTGAGAAGAGGTGTCGAACTTGCATGCTAGTTTGTTAGTGTCCACCGCGGACCGTGAGTGAGTGCCACCAAGCCCCCGCCTTGCGGGCCAGCCGCCCACAAAGTTGGATATCCTAGACTCATTTGGGGTCAGCACTAGCATTGTAAGTCCATTAGAACAATTGGGTCCCGCCCCGGACCTTCATCATTATCTCCCGGACCCACCGGGTGAACGTGTGAATCGGGTGAGCAAAAATCGTCATCGTGAGAATCATTGAGCGCTTGTATGCTTGCGGGTCTAAGTCCTAGGGTCATCTCATCATATTTAGTGGTCTTTGGGCTGTGCCACATCACCTACCTTCTAGGCGCGCGTTACTTGAATATCGTAGGGGACTCCCAGCTCATCCTGCGGCAAGTTCTGTCCACTTACCGCACCCATGACCCTAAGCTCAAACCATATCAAGATTTGGTCACGCTCCTCGCTAGGCAATTTCGCAAGTTGATCTACATCCATACTCCCCGGTCTCAGAACATTTTAGCCGATGCTTTAGCATCCCTCGCTTCCTATCTATCTTTCCCTTACAGTCGGAGTACTGAGACTATCATCGTTCAGAGATTGGACGCACCCTCTCTTCAGGATCCTTGGTATGTCAACCTTAAGAAGACTGTGGAGGCGAGGGCTGAGAAGGAAGAGCTTAAGGAAGTATCTTTGATAGAATTAGAAGAGATCTTGGAGGAAGAAGAATTGCCCTGGTATCATGACATTGTGTTGTTTTGCAAAGATGGATCGTTCCCAGAAGGGGCAAATGTTGAGCAGCGCAAGTCAATAAGAAGAGCCGTCTCAAGGTATACTATCATTGCTGGAGAACTATACAGGCGCACTACTAATGGAATGCTCATGAGATGCTTAGATGATGATGATGCTTGGAAGGTGGCCGAAGCAGCCCATTCTAGTGAGTGTGGAGGTCATGTTAATGGCCAGGCTCTAGCGAAGAAGATCCTTAGGCAGGGCTACTATTGACCCACTTTAGAGGAAGATTGCTCCCTCTATGACCGGAGGTGTCTTAAATGCCAACTCTACGCTGATAAAATTCATGCTCCAGCTTCATCCTTACATCCTCTTTCTGCTCCTTGGCCGTTCTCTATGTGGGCTTTCGACATTGTCGGCCCGCTCGGTGATCCCAATTCTCAGATCAAGCAAAAATCCTTCATCCTTACCGCCACTGAGTACGTCACCAAATGGGCCAAAGCCGAGGCGTACGCAGAGATAAAAGCTACCACGGTGTGCCGCTTCATCATGAAGAACATTATCTCACGGTTCGGAGTGCCAAGCAGCATCGTCACCGACAACGGACCCCAGTTCGTCTCTCAAGAGCTCAAGGACCTATGTAAGAAGTTCAATATCACATTACATCATTCATCTCCATATTACCCACAAGGCAATGGTCAAGCCGATGCCACTAATAAAACACTTCTCAAAATCATAAAGAAAACATGTGAATCTCATAAATTTTCTGATTGGCCAGAAAGGTTAGTAGAGGCTCTATGGGCTTACCGCACCTCCGTTCGTACTCCCACGGGATAAACTCCCTATGCTCTCACCTACGGCATGGAGGTGGTGCTCCCATATGAGATCTTAATCCCTTCCCTAAGGGTACAGCTCGATAAGGAACTTAATCTCGATGAACGTCAAGTGGCATTGCTCGTCCTGTTGGAACTCTTAGATGAGAAGAGGATGAATACGGCCGATCACGTATCCGTTTATCAAAAGAGAGTTTCGCGTTATTTTCAAAAGAAGGTAATTGAGCGCAAATTTCAAAAAGATGATATGGTTTTGAAACGCAAATTCATTCGGTCTGTAGGTCCTAGGTCTAAATTACAACCTAACTGGGAAGGGCCGTTCGTTGTCAAAGAGGCTTATCCAAGGAATGCTTATCGCTTGGTAAACGCAGAAGGTAAGGAGCTCGCTCACGCTTGGAATGGGTTGTATCTTAAACGTTTCTTTCCTTAGAGTCTAACCACGTGCCACCCCAGCAGCGAGGTGTCTTTTTCCTTTCGCCATAAAAGAGGACCCTGAGTGCGGCAATCACACACCACACGACATCCCTAGTCAGGATCCCCACTTTTTAGACATCATTTCTCCCTGGCCATGCTTTCGGGGAAAGTCAAAGTCCCTGTCCATTTCCTTCTTCGGCTGAATCCAGGGGCAAGAGGTGAATAAGGAGGCGATGACCAATCTAAGCACCCTAACGAGAGGAGGTCTCAAACAGGGGCAGTCCGTTAACACCTGACACCACAAAAAGTAAGAAGAAAAAAAAGCAAAGCAAAGAAGCGATCTTTGTGACAAAAAAACAAAAGTTTATCTCAAAAGTCTATCAAATCATAGTTCCAAAGCTCTAGAAAGGTAAGAAAGGGAAAAACTAGGCATGGCAAGAGTGGCAGTACAGTTTTCCCGCGGGACGCATGAGCCCGGTCGTATGCGTGCCTAGAGTGGACAAAGGTTCGATGACGGACACAAAGCCCCGGCACAACAGACCAAGTCCATAATGGATAATCTAGAAAGGGACTCAAGCCCTAACAACTTCTATAACTGGCCTAAGCTTACCCCGTGTTCTATTTTTCCTTTTTTAGGACTGAGACAAGTACCCAGGGTATGACCTTGGTAGAAGCACCGTCATGCGAATCAGGTCTTGGCCAGGGGTTGTCACCTCTATTTTGCACGCCAACCTTGGGAACTCTTAATGATATGAGAAGGACCCACGTGGTTAGGGGAGGCGCTGGTTTTCAAAAATCCAAAAAATCACATATTTCAAAATCTGAAAAAATCACATATTTTCAAAGTCCAAAAAAATTACATATTTCCAAAATCCAAAAAATCATATATTCCAAAATTCAAAAAAAGATCAGATATTTTCAAAATTTCACAAAAATTCAAATATTTTTCAAAATCCAAAAAAGTTTCATCATATGCATCGCACGCATTGCCTTATTTCCATTACGTTTTCTGCCTATTTAATAAGGCTCCACCCCTTGACCAAATATCAAGAATTGGTCATTCTCTAACTTGCATTAAGGCAAGGGGTTGAGTCTAAGAACGGATCTGACTTATTTTTTGTTAAAGTGTGTGTAGAACGCAGGTTCAAACCCAGGACTGAAGATTCATAAATTTCCAGGTTCAGGTCTGTAACGCACAAGTATCAGACCGTCACATCCTGTAACGGTCACCCTTTGACCATCACACTCTCCAGAAGAATTGGCACTAATTTTCTCTCAGCAGGCTTTCTCTGACGCGTCTATGTTAGACTGTCACCTCACTCTAATGGTCTGTCCTTAGACCGTTACACCCTCCTGAGGACAGAACTCTCAGTCTATCCCACCTGACGACTTATCGCAAGACCGTCAGACTCTTGCGACGGCCCTAAACAGGACCGTTACACTCTCCAGAATCTCTATTTTCCAGAACATTCAAGCTAAGTCAAGCAGCAATCTCGTATCCATTCAACTAAGGCACTTTCCATGTCATTAAATTGAACTCAATGAAACATAAATTTGATTGATAAAACCCTAATTGTCAATTGCATCATTCATGAAGAACGCTCAAACTACATTCAATTTTCTATCCGCAAGAGGGCGGATGATGTGACACAACCTCGGACCTAATGCAAGCAAGCACAATCGCATTCAAATGGGCCGAATTGGGCCACCGCTCTATCGACACTCACCCAAGCCCGGGGTAACTTGGCAATGCCAAGGTGAGGTTGAGGGGTTGGGCCCTTGCTAGTAGAGGGCCAGCAAGGCCAAGATGGGATTCCCAATGGGTGTGGAGGCCCAATTCAAGGGGGGGCCGACAAAGTGGCAAAGGCACCGGTTGTACTTCTCCCACGGTGATCACTCAAGACCACGGGGCTTGAGGACCGGGCTCTCACTCACATAAACAGCGGAATTAAGAACAAATATTGAAAGACAAGCACTAATTGGAGTGAAGGTTTGAGCACTTACTCGACCGGTTTGAAGAAACCGGTCCCGGTCGGAGATGAGGGCGAGCGGGGAGGCGGGTGGATCCCCACACGCCGCCCCGGGGTAGCTTGACCTGCCCAAACAAGTTACAACACTACACCTCACATAGGAGGGGGATCTTGGGGTGGGGGTTAAGGGATATTACAATCAAAATTACCTCCGCACAGGGAGGGGCCTTCAGCCGGCCAAGCGGGGAGGGGAAACTATGGTTAAAAGCATGGAACGATGAAGTCACCGGTTCTGCTTGCTCTCTCCGAATAGGGATAGGTAGACGGTGTTGCTGCTGTAGAACTCCCTCAGGAATTTTGCTGATGATGAGACTGGTGAGGAAATCTTCGTAGCTGGTAAGGGAATGTCTCAGAATTTCTTCAATTTCTTCTAGAGCCGCTGCTGACCAGGATGGAGGTTTGAACAGAGCTTCAGATTCTCAGACCTGTAGTTGCAGACTTCTAACAGCAGATTGCAGAGAACGTCTCGATAGCTCCCGACCTCGGAATCAAGCGCCGTCAGAGTCGATGGAATCGTGGATGAGTCCTCTTCACAGAAAAACTGACGGGGATGCTAAAAGATGCCGGAGAAGACCTGGAGGCTCTGAACAAGGATGATGGGTCGGTGTAGACTGTGGGGAAGCCGATCCGTACAGCAGAGGGAGAAAATTGATAACTTCTGCTACTGGATGCCAAACAGAGTTCTGCTTCTTGATTCTGAAAGTTGACAGGGCGATGAAGAACTTTGTAGAAGAGTTTTCGAGCTGATTCTTCCAGGGTGAGTCGTGGCAGACCTTCTACTCGGGTTTAGGGCTTCAGCAGAATCAGTTCTGAGCAGTAGTGAGAGAACGGAACTCCTGGGCAGCACACAGCTCGGATGAAGACGAAACCACATCTGTTGTGAAGAAGATAGGGAGACGCTTCTGTGGATGCCTCTTGTGCCTTCAAACTCATCCAGAGGAAGTCGTGGGGGCCGCTGCAAGTTTCTGGTTCACCTGTAACTTCTGGACAGCGAACTACAACTTGAATAGAGCTTCCAAAGATCTCCAAGAAGAAGGGAAGCAAGAACTATATGGTGAAGGGGAGGTAGGGGATGGTGGAGGGAGTATGTGGGAGGGTTGGAAGGGTGCTAATGTTATGAGGAAGATGGTGGAAGGGAGGCTAGGGCGCAGGTTTCAACAAGGATGGGTGATGGTGGGGATGCAAATGGGTGAAGGGGAGTGGGGGGCAAGGGGCGAACTAGCCCTATGGGGGAGGAGAGAGGGGCGGCCAAGACATGGAGGGAAGGGGATTTCAAATTTGAAATGGCCTTGGAAGTTGAGGGATTGTGTGGGGAAGGGGGTGATTGTGTTGGAATGGGGAAGATTATGTTGGAATGGGAGAGATTCTACCTTGGGACTATGGGGGTAGAGTAATGGCAGCTATGGGAAGTGGAGGGCCTTTAATGGGGTAGGTGGGAGTTGGAAGTTGAGAGGGAGGAGGAGGAGAGAGAGAAAGGGGCGAAGCCCATAGTGGAGGAGAGAGAGAGAGGGATAGAGAGAGAGGTGGGGTGGGAATCACTCCCCTAGGGCTTCTCACCCAACTATAGGATTGACTCCACTAGAACTAGATTTGAATACTCAAATGAAAATCTTTTATATTGAATCATTCATTACCTCCAAATGAAGGGAATGGGGCCCTATATATAGGAAACTCACATTTTACAATAAGTCCCTTACAAAAGACTCAATAGCAAATAACCGAAGGGGGTAGGGGGGGCTCATGGGCCAAGCCCGAAGAATTGGGCCCAATAGCACATTACACAATCTAATGACACTCAATACTTAGGAAAATAAATGCAAGACCTAGGGACATGACTCAAATAAACTGAAAATTACATCAAATGACTCAAGTAAATAGCATAAAAAGGATAAGTGGGCCTTTATAGAGAGAGGCCCGAACTCAAACGATGCCGAAGTGTGAAGAAGACCCTAGCCAAAGGGAATTGTGGATGATGTCTCCATTAAATCCCCTGGGCTGTGAAGAGCTCGAATCCGTCGAGTAGGGGTCCATCCGGCTGTGGTACTGCTCGAGGAGGTCCGGATCCAACCGCTGGAGATCCTCCCGACTCACCCAAGAATCCTTCGAAGGAGGCCGATCCTTCCACCTGACGAGATAGCGCTCATATACCTTGCTCCGAGTGGTAGTGACTTGTACATCCAATATTTGTTCAATTTGTTCACGCTGGGCTCTTTTGGTTGGTGGCCTCTCCTCACGGGTGGGTGCTCTCTCAATGGAAGAAGTAGGCTCAATCTCCTCACTAGGTACCACCGTGGGTCCCTTATATGGGACTAGGTCGGCGACATTGAATGTGGGACTTATTCCATACTCCTCAGGGAGATCTAACTCGTAGGCATTTGCACCAATGCGCCTCAAGACCTGGAAGGGACCAGCCCCACGTGGCCTCAGTTTAGAGTTGGCTCCCGGGGAGAGCCTCTCCGTCCTTACCATCACAAAGTCACCCACATGGAATTCTTGGTGACACCGATGAGAGTCGGCCAACCTTTTATAAGCCTCATTCTTTTTGCTGATGTGCTTACGAATTTCTTCATGCAATTCTCTAATATGTTGTGCAAAAGACTCAGCTGAAATGGACACTCTAACATGTTGGGGAAGGGGAATGAGATCGGAAGGCTTTCTTGGTTTGTATCCATGCACGGCTTCAAATGGACTCATCCCTATGGACTTATTGATGGAGTTGTTATATGCAAATTCGGCCTGGGATAAGATGAGATCCCAATTTTTGGGGTGATCCTCAACAAGACACCTAAGAAGGTTCCCTAGACTCCGATTGACAACTTCGGTTTGGCCATCTGTTTGGGGGTGGTAGGCAGTGGAGAATTTGAGGAGGGTACCCATCATGTGCCAAAGAGTTTTCCAAAAGTAGCTAGTGAATTTGACATCCCTATCAGAGACTATGGTTTAGGTAGCCCGTGGAGACGGACAACCTCATCAAAAAATAATCGGGCCACATGGGAGACATCGGAGGTTTTGGAGCATGGGATGAAATGGGACATTTTGGAAAATCTATCAACCACCACATAGATGGAGTCATGCCTTTTTTGAGTCTTGGGTAATCCTAGCACAAAGTCCATACTCAAGTCTTGCCATGGACGGTCGGGGATGGGGAGTGGGGTATATAGGCCAGTGTTTTGTTTCACCTGTTTGGCCGAAGCACATGTGCGACATTGACCCACTATTTTGCCTACATCTCTCTTGAGACTTGGCCAATAAAATTGACCCTCAACTAGAGCAATGGTCTTGTGAACCCCAAAATGACCGGCTAACCCTCCCGCATGTAATTCCCAAACCAAGAAATCTCGGAGTGAGGTCCGTGGAATGCAAAGCTTGGGTCCCTTGAAGAGGAACCCATCCTCTAAGACAAATCCCTCATGTTCCTTGCTAGAAGGGGTGGTCAAGGTGGTATAGATGTGCCCAAAGTCAGGGCAGCTACGGTACTCATCCTTGATCCTATCAAATCCGATCACTTCCACTTGGATAGTGGATAGCAAGGAAACTTTCCTACTAAGGGCATCCGCCGCTCGATTCTCACTCCCGGCCTTGTGTTTGATGACAAAAGTGTAGGATTGGATGAACTCAACCCATCGGGCATGTCGATCATTTAGCTTTTGTTGGGAGTTGAGGTATTTGAGGGCCTCATAGTCAGAAAAGATGACAAACTCCTTGGGCAACAAATAGTGCCTCCAATGTCGGAGGGACTGAACCACGGCATAGAACTCCTTGTCATAAGTGGAGTATCTTATCCTAGCATCACAAAGCTTCTCACTAAAGAAGGCTACCGGGTGTCCCTCTTGACTAAAAATCCCTCCTATCCCTATCCCGGATGCATCACATGTGACTTCAAAGACTTTAGAAAAATCGGGAAGGCATAGGACCGGGGCTTGGGTCAACTTCTCCTTAAGTTTTGGAAGGCTTTAGAGGCTGATTTGGTCCATACAAAAGTCTCCTTCTTGAGACAATCGGTGATTGGGCCAGTGATAGTGCTAAACCCTCGAATAAACCTCCTATAGAATGTAGCCAATCCATGGAAACTTCGGACCTCATGAAGGGTGTGGGGTTCCGGCCAATCAATAATAGCTTGGACCTTGTCGGGGTCCATGGAGACGCCTTTGGTGGACACCACAAATCCTAGGAAGGTGAGGGAGGTGGTCATGAAGTGGCACTTTCCTAAGTTGGCAAATAGGCTCTCTTGTCGAAGGATGGTACATACTTGCCTAAGGTGGTCAAGGTGGGCCTCTTGGGATTGACTATAGATGAGGATATCATCAAAGTAGACCACTAGAAAGATCCCAATGAATGGCCTAAGGACCTCCGTCATAAGACGCATGAAAGTACTTGGGGCATTTGAAAGCCCAAAAGGCATGACTAACCATTCAAAGAGACCATCTTTGGTTTTGAAAGCCGTTTTCTACTCATCCCCGGGCCTTATCCTAACTTGGTGATAGGCACTCTTAAGGTCAATTTTGGAGAAAATGGTGGCTCCGACTAACATATCAAGCATGTCATCGAGCCTAGGGATGGGAAACCTATACTTGACAGTGATTTTGTTAATGGCCCGACTATCCACACACATTCTCCATGACCCATCCTTCTTAGGAGTGAGAAGGGCCGGTACGGCACATGGGCTTTTGCTAATGCGAATGAAGCCCTTCCTAATGAGTTCCTCTATTTGCCTCCGAAGTTCAGCATGCTCCGTGGGATTGAGGTGATAATGAGGAAGGTTTGGGAGAGTGGCCCCTGGGACTAGATCAATCGCATGTTGCACATCCCGCATGGGAGGGAGTTGGTCCGGGAGCTCCGTTGGGAACACATCATGGAATTCTTCTAGGAGTTGTTGGATTTCTATGGGAAGTGGATTGGTGGGAGTGGGTTCTCCTAGGCAAATGACCACCGCACATAGTGGTACTCCTTGAACTATCTCCTCTTCAAGTTCTTTCCTAGTGATGAGATGAAGACCCTTGGCCAACCCCGAGGTCCCACTTTGTTTGGGAGTTTGGGTGAGGGATGGGGTTGGAGGGGTGGAGTTCCCCGAGACTTGTATGGTGGTGGGGTGTTGTTCTTGAGGGGGAGTGTCCCTCTTGGTCATGGGACGAGGTGGGGAGGGGTTAAGACGGATAGTCTTGCCCTCATGTTCAAAAGTGCATTTGTTGCTCCTACCCAAGATGGTGGCATCTACATCATAGAGCCAAGGTCTTCCTAGAAGGATGCTACCTACTTCCATGGGTATGATATCACATCATATTTGATCATGGTATGAAGAGAAGGTGAGGGGCACAAGATATTGGGTGTTGACCGGGATGGAGTTGTTGTTGATCCATGAGACCCGATAGGGATTTGGGTGGGGAGTGATAGTAAGCCCAAGAAGCTTAACGGTATCGGGGGATACGACATTGACACAACTCCCACTATCCAAGATCACTTTCCTTACATGGCTCCCTATCTTGACAAAGGTGTGAAAGATTGAAGTTCGGCGCCAATCCTCTTCTTGGGGTTTGGTGAGGGTGCACTTAATCACTCCTAGATGGGAGTTGGTGGATGGAGTGGTGTGATCTAGACCCGACTCAAGATATTGGGCCTCATACTCTTCTTCCCAATCTAGGGAGGCTTCATGATCCTCAACAACACTCTCAAGTTCCTTTTGGGGTGGGGGAGCTTCTTCCTCAATAAACAAGCTAGATAATTCCTTGGATGGACATTGCCTAGCAAAGTGGCCAAACCCTTGACACCTAAAGCATTGTTGACGCCCGCTACCCGAAGTAGTTCCTACATTTGGGCCTTTGGGAATGTCTTCCCTCCGTGGGAGGGGGTGACTAGGGGTGGGTTTGTTTGGAGTGATGGTGGGAGGAGGGTTGTAAGTCCTTAATGGGGTGTTCCCACTTGGATTATGGGCTTTCATGGGAGTGGCCAGAATGGGCCGTGGTCCCATGTTTTTGGGATCGACTGGTCAGGGAGTAGCAAATCGAGGGATCCTAGAGAATCTTTCTACATCCCTAGCTATTTGATAAGCTATCTCAAGGTTATCAACATCTCTCATGAAAAGCTCTCTTTTGATGTGACTTTGAAGCCCATTCCTAAAGCGAGACAAGGTAACGGCCGGGTCCTCATGAACTCCACACTTCAAAAGATAGGAGTCAAACTTCTCAATGTATTCAACCACGGTCTTTCCTTCTTAGGTGAGACTTTGCCATTCATCTAAGAGCATTTGATGGTAGGATTGGGGAAGGTATTTGTTCCTAAGTTGGTTCTTCATACCCTCCCAAGTATCAATAGGCTCTCCCCGCCTAATCCTTCTTAGACCCTCTTGGTTTAACCAATAAGTTTTGGCTAATTTGATGAGATGCATTTTGGCCAACCTTACCCTCCTTTGGTCGAACATAGGGTACCATTCAAAGTATTGGTCCATGGCGGTTTCCCACTCTAAGTAGACACTTGGTTCATGGGAACCATCAAAGTTTGGGGCCTCTACTTTAATCATCCTTAAGATAGGGTCATCCGGGTCGTCCCGTGGACGCCTTTCATGAATTGGATGGTGTCGGAGTCTCTCATGGTCATGGTAAGGGTCATGGTCCAAGTCCTCCCTATAAATTGCAGCATGTGGATGATAGGCTCTTGGTCCATGGTTCATAGGATGGAAATCATCCCTATGAGGCTCAATATGTGGAGGGTGGACTCTTGGGTCATTGTTCCTTGGGTGGAACTCATTCCTATGCAACTCACCATGTGGTGGATGAACTCTTGGCTCATTATTCCTTGGATGAGGGTCTTCCCTAGGAGGCTCATCATGTGGAGGGTGGACTCTAGGCTCATTGTTCCTTGGGTGGAACTCATGCTCTTCAAGCCGAGCAATTCGAGTGGTAAGGGACTCAAGTTGGGCAAGAATGTTGGTAAGGGCAGCATCTACTCTATTCATTTGACCTTGAGGTTCCTCCCTAGGAGCATCATGATTTAGTTGAGGATAGGGATCCATGGGTGGATTTGAAGATGAAGGATCGGATCGGTAACTAGCAACACTACGGGTGGACATGCAAGACAAGGGGCCAAAGATGTTGGACACACAATGCAATGGTCCTAGGACTTAGACTTGATAGAGACAAGTCAATGACTTGCTCTGATACCAATTGATGTGACACAACCTCGGACCTAATGCAAGCAAGCACAATCGCATTCAAATGAGCCGAATTGGGCCACCGCTCTATCGACACTCACCCAAGCCCGGGGTAACTTGGCAATGCCAAGGTGAGGTTGAGGGGTTGGGCCCTTGCTGGTAGAGGGCCAACAAGGCCAAGATGGGATTCCCAATGGGTGTGGAGGCCCAATTCAAGGGGGGGCCGACAAAGTGCCAAAGGCACCGGTTGTACTTCTCCCACGGTGATCACTCAAGACAATGGGGCTTGAGGACCGGGCTCACTCGCATAACCAGTGGAATTAAGAACAAATATTGAAAGACAAGCACTAATTGGAGTGAAGGTTTGAGCACTTACTCGACCGGTTTGAAGAAACCGGTCCCGGATAGAGACGAGGGCGAGCGGGGAGGCGGGTGGATCCCCACATGCCGTGCCGGGGTAGCTTGACCTGCCCAAACAAGTTACAACACTACACCTCACACAGGAGGGGGATCTTGGGGTGGGGGTTAAGGGATATTACAACCAAAATTACCTCCGCACAGGGAGGGACCTTCGGCCGGCCAAGCGGGGAGGGGAAACTATGGTTAAAAGCATGGAACGATGAAGTCACCGGTTCTGCCTGCTCTCTCCGAACAGGGACAGGTAGACGGTGTTGCTACTGTAAAACTCGCTCAAGAATTTCTCTGATGATGAGACTGGTGAGGAAATCTTCGTAGCTGGTAAGGGAATGCCTCAGAATTTCTTCAATTTCTTCTGGAGCCGCTGCTGACCAAGATGGAGGTTTGAACAGAGCTTCAGATTCTCAGACCTGCAGTTGCAAACTTCTAACATCAGATTGCAGAGAACGTCCCGGCAGCTCCTGACCTCGGAATCAAGCGCCGTCGGAGTCGATGGAATCGTGGATGAGTCCTCTTCACAGCAAAACTGACGGGGATGCTAAAAGATGCCGGAGAAGACCTGGAGGCTCTAAACAAGGACGACGGGTCAGTGTAGACTGTGGGGAAGCCGATCCGTACAGCAGAGGGAGAAAATTGATAACATCTGCTACTGGATGCCGAACAGAGTTCCACTTCTTGATTCTGAAATTTGACAGGGTGATGAAGAACTTTGTAGAAGAGCTTTCGAGCTGACTCTACCAGGGTGAGTCGTGGCAGAGCTTCTACTCGGGTTCAGGGCTTCAGCAGAGGCAGTTCTGAGCAGTCGTGGGAGAACGGAGCTCCCCGGTAGCACACAGCTCGGATGAAGACGAAACCACTTCTGTTGTGAAGACGACAGGGAGACGCTTCTGTGGATGCTTCTTATGCCTTCCAACTCATCCGGAGGAAGTCGTGGGGGCTGCTGCAAGTTTCTGGTTCACCTGTAACTTCTGGACAGCGAACTGCAACTTGAATAGAGCTTCCAAAGACCTCCAAGAAGAAGGGAAGCAAGAACTATAGGGTGAAGGGGAGGTAGAGGATGGTGGAGGGAGTATGTGGGAGGGTTGGAAGGGTACTAATGGTATGAGGAAGATGGTGGAAGGGAGGCTAGGGCGCAGGTTTTAGAAAGGATGGGTGATGGTGGGGATGCAAATGGGTGAAGGGGAGTGGGGGGCAAGGGGTGAACTAGCCCTATGGGGGAGGAGAGAGGGGCGGCCAAGACATGGAGGGAAGGGGATTTCAAATTTGAAATGGCCTTGGAAGTTGAGGGATTTTGTGGGGAAGGGGGTGATTGTGTTGGAATGGGGAAGATTATGTTGGAATGGGAGAGATTCTACCTTGGGACTATGGGGGTGGAGTAATGGCAGCTATGGGAAGTGGAGGGCCTTTAATGGGGTAGGTGGAAGTTGGAAGTTGAGAGGGAGGAGGAGGAGAGAGAGAAAGGGGCGAAGCCCATAGTGGAGGAGAGAGAGAGAGGGATAGAGAGAGAGGTGGGGTGGGGAATCACTCCCCTAGGGCTTCTCACCCAACTATAGGATTCACTCCACTAGAACTAGATTTGAATACTCAAATGGAAATCTTTTGTATTGAATCATTCATTACCTCCAAATGAAGGAAATGGGGCCCTATATATAGGAAACCCACATTTTACAATAAGTCCCTTACAAAAGACTCAATAGCAAATAACCGAAGGGGGTAGGGGGGGCTCATGGGCCAAGCCCGAAGAATTGGGCCCAATAGCACATTACACAATCTAATGACACTCAATACTTAGGAAAATAAATGCAAGACCTAGGGACATGACTCAAATAAACTAAAAATTACATCAAATGACTCAAGTAAATAGCATAAAAAGGATAAGTGGGCCTTTATAGAGAGAGGCCCAAACTCAAACGATGCCGGAGTGTGAAGAAGACCCTAGCGAAAGGGAATTGTGGATGATGTCTCCATCAGCGGATCTTGTGTAATTCCTTCACATAGCTACGACATCCCTCGCTGTCTTCTTCCACCTCTTCTTGCCACGGGCGCACTTTGCTGACTTCCCACATGGTCAGTGCGCTCTAAACTACCCTCTCATCCTCCTCGGTCCCCCTCTTCCTAGCTAGAAGGGGAGGGTTGTGTGATAGTGCAGGAACTTCGGTTCGGGGTAGCCCAATTTGAAGATGGCACCGGTGCGGGTTGTAGATCGCCATGGTAGTGTTCCCTACTAGCTGAAGATCAAGGCCTGGTCGCCGGGGTACTCTAAGCAAGGTGTTCCGAAGGACTCTTGGACGCATCATGAACTTCTCCATTGGCAAAGTGTTGAGGAAGAGACGCCATTCATCCAACGTTTTCTTGTCCGCCGTCTTGCATTCAACCTGTGAAGAAAATCCAAAGGCACCTGCAATGAAGAACAAAGGGTGGCTCCCAAAGATCCGGCTGGTTGAAGTTATATTCTCCTTGGGTTGGAACTTGATTCTTACGCCTATCCAACACTCGATGAGTATCATGGAGCCGAACAAAGGTCCTCCTAAGCAAGCGGAACTAAGTCCCTCGTAAATGTATGAAAGGATTGCTTGAGATATGGACAAACCTCGCCACAACCCGCTGATGATGCTAAGATTTTGGATATCTAAGAGGTGGTTGATGGTTGTGAAGAGGAAGACTCCGCATAGGCAAACTGACACGGCTTTGGCAATTGCTTCGTATCTCTCCCACTTGTTCTTACAATGAGAGACTATCCATTGAGCCATGGGAATCAAGTGAATATGGTGTGGGCTGATCATGGTCCTCACATCCTTTGGGTTGTGTATGAAATCACTTAGGATCAAGGATGGGTCAATAGGTTCGACCGTATGGCACACTAGATCTTCATCCCCCACTTTTGTCTTAGCAAGGGCTACGTAGGTCTCTACCTCCTCCAATAGGAATGTGGCTTCAAAGGAAGGGAAAACAAAGGTATGTGTTTGTGGATGCCATAATTCTATAAGAGCTGAAATGCTTGCCCAATCTAAGGACAATTTCTGAAAGTTTTTGGCCAAAACCAATAAAGGTTGGAGGTGCCATGCCCTAAGGATGGTTAAGACTTCTAAAGGGAGTTCTTTGACCATGGGAGCCACCCACTTTAAGCTGGAGTAACACCTTGGACTAGGAAGAGGCTAGAAAGAAGGAAGAAGAAGAAGAAGAGAGAATCATAAGAAGGAAGCGCAGAAATTGATTGATGAACTTTGTTGAAATCATTAGAACTTACCACTTTTTGGGAACTTGAGCTAAGATGCTTGGGGATTGATGTCAGCCTTTGCAGATCCCCATGCTCCTTTCTGGTTGCTTTAGGCCCGGTGTAAACCTTCTCCTCCATGCTTATCGCTCCAAAGCTCCTCTTCATGGTGTTCCTTGCCCTTAATGAGTTTTTTTCAGCCCTTGAAGCAGAGAATTGAGGAAAGCTACGATTTTTGGGCTGGTTCCTAGGTTTTAAAGGTCTGATTATGGCTCTAGAATGATAAGATCTGGGTTAGAAGACCTTATCTCGAGTCTAGGAAAGTTCTAGATAGGATTAAGGCATCCTTGCTTCGAGTTTGGACTCTCACGGCACAATCCGTCTCGGAGTACGCTTTGTTCTTTGGCGATCTATCGTAAGACCGTCAGATGCCTCCGACGCTCCACTCCTGGGCCGTTACATATCCTGCTGCATGTCTTTTAGTTCAAACCTTGTTCTGTCATGTCTGACAGTCTGAGCTATGACCGTTACTTTCTCTGACGCTCCACTCTTGGGCCGTCACCTTCCTACTACACATTACTGGCTCATTTTTATCATTGACATTTCTGACGGTCTGAGTTTAGGCCGTTACTTCAGTCTGGCGCTCTGTTCCTGGACCGTCACATTTTCTACATCCTGCTTCAAATCCATCTTCGTTTTGTCATGTCTAACGGTCTGGCGTTTGACCGTCACCTCGTTCTGACGCTCCGTTCCTAGACCGTCACATTTTCTGCTACCCTGTTTAAGGTCCACCGTCTATCATTTCTGACGACCTCTTCATGGTGCGTTACATTGGTCTGACGTGTCTTCTCTAGACCGTCACGCTTTCTGCTATGGGTTTGGTTCTTTCCTTTCTACATGTGGTTTGACCTGCCGGTCTTACACTGTTCACACTTCATTCATTCATTCACATGCATTTACATGTTCACATTCAATCTCATTCTCACCTCCATGCACACTCATTCACACATTCATCTACATAACACACAAAACATAAAAAGGAATTTTCATTTCATTCCATTTATCATGAGTCATGTACAAGTAAGGGGTAATAAAGAAGAAAACAAGTCACTCAGCCGGTTTGTCCCCCGGGCCTTCACTGTCACCAGCACCCTCCTGCCGCCTGGCTGGTGGTCCCATGGCGCTGTGCTCCTCCTCCCGGGGTTGTCGCTGATCTGCCTCCTCGTTCCTCTGGCGTCCGGAAGAACTAGCTAAGTAGTCGCCGATTGATCCGCTCGGTGCTGCACTCCGAATGCTCCCTGCTACCGCGCTTCGTGATCCACTCAGTCCCGGCCCACGGTTGATCGTCCAGACCGTCCACTCCACGGCCCGCAGCTCAATCTTCAAATCATGAATCTGTAGCCGTGCAGTCCGAGCCTCGGACCGGTATCTCTCAAGGTCCACCGCTTGGGTAGCTGTCCGCTCTGGCTCCCCACTCAGTTGGGCTACCTCTGCCTGCAGGTTCTCAGTCTCTCACCGAGCTCGCTCTGCCTCAGCCATTGCTACGGTCAGCTCTCTCGCCTGCAGTTTGCGTTTTGCATTGTCGGTGTGTTAAGCATTTAGTGCATAAACATAAGCATTTTTTAAGTCAAGCATTTAGTGTCTTACCCGCTCTGCGAGGGTGGCCTTCGCCTCCTCGGCCCGAGCGACTGCTCGAGCGAACTCGGCATCTCGCTCAGCTCTGCCCCTGGCAAGCCGTGACGATGAGGACGGTGCGTCTGGTCCCGCTCTTTGGGCTCCTTCGGCCCGCTGCATTTAGAAGTCAAAGTTAGTCATGTTTGCATCATAAACATAAGCATTTAAGTCTAAGGTTCTAGGGAATCTCACCAGGAGCTCCAAAGCAGTCCGGTACTCATCCCGTTGCTGGATGGTGGCGTGAAGGAGTCCCTCGAGCTCGGCTATTCGTCCCTGAGGGTCTAGCTGCATTTAGAAAGCATGAGTCAGTGTACATATAGCTTTAATTTAGATAAGGGTTAAGTTTAGAATTTCATACCGGTCGTCGGGTGCCTCTGAACATCTGGTCCCCATACCGCTGCGAGTAGGCTTTGAGGTAAGCCTCGTCACTTTTTGCCCGATCCTTCACCGCCCGGCCTTTCTTGTTCCACTCATGCACATACTTTGCCTTTCGGGTGCACCAGTCCACATTGCCGCTAATACCCTTGGAAGACTTGCCCGGACGCTCGTCATTTCTGTGCGGGAAGGTCACCTCTGGCTGATGTAGTCCCCGAGTCCTCAGGATTAGTCGGTAGTGCTGGGGCTCGATGACGTTGATGCAGTGCAGCCATACATCTCGCCTGCTGTACGCCAGGGATGCCTTGACCCATGACTGTCCCTCGTGGCCCTCGTCCCGATATGGGGTCCATCTAACCTGAAGGTCATGTCAGTCTATTTAGAAGCATTCACAATCAATCAAAACCCATCTAAAAAGCATTTTTAAGGCATGTAGAAGCGTTTTAAGTTTGGAGCTTACTACCGTATGCGGGAATGAGTCTAGATCATCTTGGATCACCCGTGTCAATCTGTTGATCGACCCCGTGTCCCTCACTACTACCCATCGCCTCGCCATCGGGGTCCGCTCAAGATGTAGCTATGTACCTCGTCCAATCCCCGGGAGGTAGATGAAGCTCCAGATCTGCATTTTAGGTCGAGTGTCAACATGTCAGTTGCATTCATGAATTGCATTGCATAATCATATAAGAGGGCATTACCTATAGGAAAGGCGAGAAGCCGCCCAGCATCGTCTGTCGGTCAGTGGTGCTGAGCGACTTGAAGATGAAGGCAAGTGCTGCCGCTCCCCATGCGTACTTCCCCACTCTGCCCAGATCCTCCAGCAAGGGCAGCAGTCTGTAACTGATCACATCAGCTTGAGTCAGAAAGAGCAGCTTCTCGAGCAATAGCATCAGGAACCGTCTCAAGACTCGGTCTCCTTCCTATCCAGCCTCCGCCGCCACTCGCGGGCGTACTTGCTCAATCACCCTGTCTAGATGCTGCTCGGGTAGCTCGCCGACCGCTATCACTGCTCCTCTCAATCCCAGGCTGTCCTGCAGTCTCGATCTCGAAAGCTGGGATGATGTTTACCCCGGACTGATCAAGTCCAGCCCTAGCAACCCCTGGGCTAGCTCTCTGTAATCACCGTATGTCCACCCAGTCACCGCTACTCCGTGCACTCTCAATCCAGCGATCCTGGCCATGTCTTCCAGTGTCGAGATCATGTGACCCCAGGGGAAGAGGAAAGCTCGGCTGATCGGATCCCATCTCTCATGGAGCGTGTACAGGAGTGGAGTGTCTATTCTGATCACCTCAATGCTCAGCACTTCGGCGAAGCCCATTGTAGCCAATCTCTCCCTCTGAAACTCGGGCAATGCCTGGTACACTGCCCGGATCTGCAGCCAAGAAATCCTCATTCTTCTTTTCCCCTGCACATGTAGAGCATAAGTCAGTCATTTGCATCATAAATTCATTGCATTGCATTAATATAATGAAAAACAACAAAAAAATTGAATAATTGAAAACCCCTATAAACTGTCTTTGCCTCTGGTTACTCTGACGGCCTTGTGGTGGAGCGTCACAGCACTCTAACGCAGCTGGGGTGATGCGTCAGAGCTGTGACAGTCGCTGCAACGACCGTCAAATTTCCTGCAAAGGGGCGTTCTCCCCTTTGGTTCCCTTGGCTTCCCAAAATGGCCAAATGGCCTACAATCATTCCTAATGGGTTCTCAGGCCCATTTCTACCCCCCATTCATGCATACATGAACATAAAATTTAAAATTTGAAATTTTAGGGGTGGGCGGCCTGCCTCATGGTCTTGCCCTCTTTTCCTCTTCTTCTCTGGGGCTATGGCTTCCTCTCCTTCATTGACGGCTTCCTCTTGTTGTGCCCCTTGTACTTTGATGATAATGTGGTGTTTTAATGATAGAAACATGAATGAGTCACCATATTATTTTGTTAAGAACAACACATTGAGTCATCACATGAATGCATATGTCTGATCTGTTCTATGGAGATTGCATGAGTGTGCTAGGCCATGCAGTATTTCATACTCAATGCATATTTCGCTAAATGCTAGTGTCCATACGGTCAAAGGTCTGAGCTATCCATGGGCGCTGCATAAGCATACTCAGTGCATAAGTCTTCGCATAAAGTATGTGCAGGGCTAGTTCAAGCCTGAGCTAAGGCTAGCTCTAGTCTGTGTAGATGTTTTGCATAATACATGTTATGTCAGTGTGGCTCTCACATCAAGTCTGTACAGGCAAGTCTGTGCAGGCAAGTCTGTACATTGTCTGGTTGGTTCAACACAAAGTCTATACATTGTCTTGTTGGTCCAACAAAAAGTCTGTACATCATTTACACTCCACACGACATGAAGTCGGTGTAGTCTTGTCTTGCATGCATAAGTCAAGTCTGTACATCCTTTAGTTGCACGGCACAGAGTTGAGCAAGTCTACACATCAGTTTGCCTTGCTTCTTGCACAAAGTCTATACATCCATAGCAAGTCTACACATTCATTTTTAGCAAGTCTGCATACTGTCTGGTCGCATGCACGCAGAGTCTATACATTACCTGCTGTTATGTTCATGCATCATTTTAACAAGTCTACACATTACACAAAGTCTGCACATTCATTGGTGTTATGTCCATACGATAGTTCAGCAAGTCTATACATTCTTTGCAGTTCTGGGTCTCATGTTGTGTCTCAACATACCCAGCGTCTCATGCAAGTCTGTACATCGTCTGCTCTTCATGCATGTGCATAGTTCATGCATCTCTTGATTTCAAGTCTATACATTGTTGCATCATGTGCCTTATGCATATAAAGTTTGTACACCATATGCATAGTCTGTACAACTCCATCGTCTCACTTAGCGTCTAAGGTCGTGTAAACATTGCATCGGCTAAGTCTATACATTGCTCCGTCTCACTTAGCGTCTCATGCATATGCAAAGTCTATACATTCATCTGTTGATAATCGAGCAAGTCTGTACACAGCAAGTGCTCTTTATGCATGTGCACAGTTCGTGCATCAAGTCTATGCATTGCATGCTACCAAGTATGCACATCCTGTGTTCTTTATGCACTGTCTTGCTTGCATGAATGAAGTCTGTGTAGGGTGTCTACATTACATCCCAAAAGTCTGAACACCCTTCGGTGTAGTCTGTACACACTTCAGGTGGCAAGTATGTACATCGTCATTGTCGTATGCATGCTAAGTCCATACACTATGCATTTGTGCATCATTCAGAAAACAAGTCTGTACATCAGCCTGTGTCATGCACTCAAGTCCACACATGCACACACTTAGTTTGTGCAATGTGCTCTCATGTTTTAACACTAGGCATTGCAAAGTCTGAACATGGCTCTGCGCCTTATGTACAAAGTATGTACATGCTTTGTTCAAAACACAACTTACTCAGTGCATTCTAGTCTGACCTGACATAATATCTGCTCAAGGAAATTGAGAAGGGCACGTGATCCAAGAAGCTAGGATCGTGACACGTGTCATCCTGTAGGCTGAAATGCTGCCACGTAGCCAAGGTGTTAGGGCGGGAACTGAGGAGGACACACGCCCACCTTCCTGCTGCTGCTATATAATGAAGCCTCTTCCTCTGAAGATGAACTGATCGAAGCAGAAGGGGCAGAAGAAGAGAGTGAATTAGAGCCTGCACGATCCAGAAGAAGAAAAAGAGTGAAGAAGAGAAAGAGAGAAGAAGCAGAAAAGAAAGAGAAAGAAAGAGAGACAGAGAGCTCGTGAAGAAGAAGAAGAAGAAGAAGAGTAGAGAGAAGAGTAGACAGTGAGAAGAAAAAGAAAGAGAAGCAGAGAGGCAGAGTGTGAAAGCAGAAGAAGAAAAAGAAAAAGAGAAAGAGAGATAGAGAGCTCGTGAAGAAGAAGAGAAGCTTCATCAGAAAATTTGTCTTCACTGGATTTTGGATCAGATCCAATCCAGTCAGCTTCTGTGAGAGCCACATTCCTGTTGCATTTCATTTACAGCTTTCAGTCGCTGTGTTTTTATCATTTCTTATTTTTCTTTTTAACTGATCACTTTGTTCTTCCGATTCTCTGGTTGGAGGTCGGTGTTCCTCCTGTGGACTCAGGAGAAGGGAGACTTGGTGTCTCCAGTTGCAAGTGGCTGGGTGTCACTTGTGGGTTCCCTCTAGTCTCAGAGGAAGGGAGTCTTGGACTCAGGGTTTGCAGGTAGTGGTTGCTACCTGTGGGTTCCCTCCTAGTCTGGAGAAAGAGAGACGTTTGCCTCTGGTTTCTAGTGATGGTGTGTCACTAGGGTTACCCTCCGGGTTGGAGGAAGAGGGGAGGTTGTTCCTCTGGTCAAGCTATTAGGCAGCACCTGTTTGCAGACTGAGTCTGCGGTTCTAGTATTTGCTAGTGGAAGCCTCACTCCGGTTTGGAGTGAGGGGTGGACGTAGGTCTGTGGATCAAACCACCTAAAAATCTATTGTCTTCATGGTTTGAGCTTTTTTCTGATTGCCGTTAGATGCATGGCTAGGATCTCCTCAACTGAGTTCTCTGTCGGAATGCTTTGAGGCATTCTCAGTTCTGATTTGATTCTGTCTACCGCTTAGACTTGATCAGGTGCTAGTTTTGTTAGCAGTTCAACTGATTGATCTAGTGTTTCCTTGAATCTCTTTTGGAAGCGATCAGTTGATTTCCATTCCTTGACTCTGATTGTTTTTAAGTGGGGAAAGAGTGAAGAGGGATACATTCACCCCCCTCTGTATCCACGGCACCGAACCTAACATTTGGTAGCAGAGCGGGTGTATGCACAGAGGGTCCAGTGATCTGCAGATCCGATCCGTAATTGGCTTCGGTGCGATATGACTTGATCCGTTTGCTTGCATTGTTTTAATCTCTTCTTTATTTAGAATTCTGATCTTGTCTGAGCATGGAATTCATGATTGATATCCCGAGGTATGAGGGTCAAAACTTCTATAATTGGCTTAATCAGTTCTGGGAATATGTGATGTAGACTAATCCAGATCTGTGGATAGTCATTGCACACAGTCCTTATGAAGTTCCAAAGGATGAATCCTTATGGAAAACTTCATACAGACGAAAATTCTCTATGAATCAAAGGGCCCTGAATCTAATCAAAGGGGCGATAAACACTTATAAGTTTCCTTGTGTAGTTAATTGCTGTAGTGCTTCCGAAGTGGTCGAGATAATAGCAAGTAGTAGAAGCCAGGGTAAAGTGAAATGTCTCATGGCAATAGAAAAAGACGAAGATTATGTGGAGGATACTTCGTCACATGTAAACTATGACACTAATAATTTTTCTCTGGAAAGTATGATTGCGTTGAATGAGCATTTATTGAACAAATATGATAGACTTAAATCTGAGAAGAGAAAATTCAGAAAAGAAATGCTGCATGAAATCAGAAGTATGAAAGTGGAAAATGAAAACCTAAAGTCAGATATGAACAGAAAAGAAAATGAAATGAAACACTTGAAGTCTGAGAATGAGAGTTTAAGGAATAGACTCATCAAAGAAAATGATTCTTGCAATGAATGTGCATTCTTGAAGGAATTGATTGAAGACTTAGACTCTGATGATAATATACAGAAGAACTTAATCACTTCCTTAAAGGAAGAAAATGATTCATTGCTGACTCAGAAGAGAGAAACTGATAAATTACAAGATAAGCTGATTGAAGAGAATATTTATCTGAAGGAACAAAACAAAAAGCTAATGGTTCTTAACACTGTTTTCTTTAAAAAATGGATGACGATTGAAAAAGGGCAATCTATCTTGAAAGAAAATGAAGTGAATATTGAATTCAAATTGACACAGGAAAATGAGACTCTGAAGAGTCTGAATGATGAATTGCAAAATCAAGTCATTTCGTGTGAAGACTACATTGTGTCTTTGGAGATAGAAATTTAAGATCTGAAAAACTCCCTATCAAAATTTGTTAAGAGAAGAGACAATTTGAATAAGCTCCTTGGAGCGAATGTGAATTTTCAGAAGGAGGGACTGGGTTACAATCTAGTCATGAAGAAGGCTGAGAAGATTGATGGAGACAAATTGAAAACTATTTTTGTTAAATGTTCAGAACAAGAAGAGCCTTCTACCTCATCTTCACCTCAGTACAAAAATCAGAAAGAGACTGAAAAATAGAAAATAAATAAAAAGGATTCTTCAATGCATGTTGATCACAGTCCTCACACACATTCACATGCATCTAGAAAGAAAATGATCTGTCACTACTGTCACAAATTTGGACATCTGATGCATGAGTGTAATTTGATGGAAAAGGATGACATAGCTGCTGTACAAAACAATCAGGGTAGAAAGCATGTCTCTAGGGAAAGGAAAATTTATTGTTATAATTGTGGAAAAATGGGACATGTTGCTGTTCAGTGCTGGTCACTCGAAGGCAAGAGAAAATTTTATTCTCATGTTAATCATGACCACCAGAATGTTACCATTAAGAATAAATTTGCTATAATGAACCAGCGTGGTAGGTGCTTCAATTGTGGGAAGCTAGGCCATAGGGCAAAAGATTGTTGGCATGTTCAGGGAAAGAAATTTCATTCTGAAATTACCAAATTCCCTGTAAACAGAAATGATTTTGGTAGAAATAAATCTGCTTTCAAAGAAAAGATTCATGTATGTTTTGAATGTGGAAAACTTGGCAACCGAGCTTCAGAATGCTGGTGGGAAGGTTATGGTAAACCAAAATTTCATGTAAGTAACAGAAATTTCCATGTTTATCCACATAGATTCCATGATTATAATCCTGTTCACAAAAAGAACTTAAAGGCTGTTACATCATGTCATTATTGTGGGTAGGTAGGGCATTCTATGCATAATTGTCATATCATGTGTTGTTATGATAAACAAGCTAAAAATTTGTTGAGAAAACCTGCTAGGAGTGTCACTGTTAATTCAGGACCCAAGACTTCTTGGGTACCTGCCTGTGTAAAATGATTCAGCTGTTGCAAGTGTGCCTTGGAATGGAATAAAGGGGGTCAATAAACCAAGGCACTCAAAAATGAAACCCCCAGGAGTGCACCACTCAGGTAAGTTCTGAAAACCTGTGTTAAATTCTGTTCTCTGACATTCTCTGCCCTTTAGATGATCGCATATCATAATAATCTGTCTGTGCTAAATTGATTTATCTTGAAAAGTTGATTGCTCTCGCATGATGCTCTCTGAATAAAGAATGCTCTGATGTTTGAATAATCATTCTGCATAGCTGAATGTCATACGCATGCTTTGCATAGTTGACATTTCAAGTCGATGCATGTATTGCACCGAGTATAGGTAGCTGCATGTCTTGCATATAGTCGGTGCATCTCATGTTCACAGTGCATATTGTTGTGCCTTCATTGCATATCATGCATTTTGTCAGGGGGAGCTTGTCTGCTGTCGCTTGGTCATCATGCTCTCCTTATCAGTTTTATTGCATACTGCACATATGAAGAGTAGTGCATACTGCACATTTGAAAAACCTAAAAAGGATATTCCATTGCATCTAGACAGGGGGAGCATTTTTAAATTCTTCAGTCTGTCACACTGAACCTTTTTGTCTAGCTATCTGGATAACTCTCATGTGACCTCACACTCTCTCCTGATAATAGATTCTGCCTTCTATTCATTAAGTTGTCAAAGAAGAGTTTCTTTCAACTTTCTTCATGTTACTACCTGTCAGCTGATCTGTCTGTATTCCAGACTCAGCTACTCTTTGTTGATAAACACTCTTCTGATATATTCCTTCTTGTGTTGACTCTTACACCAGCTTACACTCATCCTTCACATTCTTCTTAGCTGTTTTGAATGATTGTGTCTAGTGTTGATTGTTGATCAGCTATGTCTGTATTCGGTCTGAGGAACTTAAGCTGCATGTCATGCAATTCAGTCTGAAAACTTTGTAAAAATTCCTATCATATAGGTTTAAGAATTACCACTGAATCAGACTGATATAAGATTAATGTATTCTCATATTTGTAATTAAATGAATTAAAAATATCTGAATGATAAACTTTAATAAATTTTAACCATCTGTGTCATAAAAATCTTAGACTCACTCATCAGATATCTGAAAATTTGAAATCAGGGCCACTTTGGTTAAGATACATAGAGTGAGTATTGTTGTTAAACATTAACTTTGAAAATTTTGACAGGAAATAAAATCAGTGAGTAATGAAATGACTTTGTTCACTGAGAAACTGGGTTTTTCATCAAAGAAATGGAGTGAACCCAAGTCATGAAGTGTCATAGTCACTTAAAATGAAAATTCATTGAGAACTTACAGAGCAATGGCATTTCTGTGTTGAGTAACTGGGGAGTCTGGCCTCTGATCAAGGTGTCTTCTCATGTAAAAAGACACTAGTTCTTGTAAAAGTATTTAACCTCAGTACTAATCTGTGTATCTTTCAAAGGAGCTATTGAGATCATGTGTGTAATATAAAGATGATTGGTTTTGAGTGTTATCTGACTATTTGGTTCACCTTTATTAAAACTTGGATTCAGATATGAGTATTGAGTTTAATTTGACAAATTTGGTATACATCAAAATTAAATCAGATTGGTTGTGTTACCAATTCATAACCCTTTATGATAGAAGAGTCTAATCTTCTTAAGACTTATTGTAGTGGTGCAAGCATTAAAATCCCTCATGATCAGATTCATTCCTGATAGCCTGATCAACATAAATCTTGGTGCCAAATCTCTCTTAACTATTGATTGTTCATTGAGATGTCTTGTGATTATTGTTGTCTACTTTTACCTTCCTATCATCAATCACTTTACTCTCCACATTGTTGAAATCTTTGGTTATTATTTGCTTTATGAGGAGATTAGTTCTGCATGCATGTTGATAGGGGGAGAGTTGTTTTCTTTTCATAAGGGGGAACTCTATTTCAGTGAACTATGTTTCATTCTCTGTATTTGTGTGCTGAATTTTGTCTCTCAAACCATCTCCTTTTTGATTATGTCAAAGGGGGAGAATAGTTTGATGAGTTAGTGTGACTCATTATGTTGCCATCATCAAAAAGGGGAGATTGTTGTGCCCCTTGTGCTTTGATTATAATGTGGTGTTTTAATGATAGCAACATGAATGAGTCACCATATTATTTTGTTAAGATCAACACATTGAGTCATCACATGAATGCATATGTCTGATCTATTCTGTGGAGATTGCATGAGTGTGCTAGGCCATGCAGTATTTCATACTCAATGTATATTTCGCTACATGCTAGTGTCCATACGGTCAAAGGTCTGAGCAATCCTTGGGCGCTACATAAGCATACTCAGTGCATAAGTCTTCGCATAAAGTATGTGCAGGGCTAGTTCAAGCCTGAGCTAAGCCTAGCTCTAGTCTGTGCAGATGTTTTGCATAATTCATGTTATGTTAGTGTGGCTCTCGCATCAAGTCTGTATAAGCAAGTCTGTGTAGGCAAGTCTGTACATTGTCTGGTTGGTTCAACACAAAGTCTATACATTGTCTTGTTGGTCCAACATAAAGTCTGTACATCGTTTACACTCCACACGACATGAAGTCGGTGTAGTCTTGTCTTGCATGCATAAGTCAAGTCTGTACATCGTTTAGTTGCACGCCACAGAGTTGCGCAAGTCTACACATCAGTTTGCCTTACTTCTTGCACAAAGTCTATACATCCATAGCAAGTCTGCACATTCCTTTTTAGCAAGTCTGCACACTGTCTGGTCGCATGCACGCAGAGTCTATACATTACCTGATGTTATGTTCGTGCATCATTTTAACAAGTCTGCACATTACACAAAGTCTGCACATTCATTGGTGTTATGTCCATACGACAGTTCAGCAAGTCTATACATTCTTTGTAGTTCTCGGTATCATGTTGTGTCTCAACATACCCAGCGTCTCATGCAAGTCTGTACATCATCTGCTCTTCATGCATGTGCATAGTTCATGAATCTCTTGATTTCAAGTCTATACATTGTTGCATCATGTGCCTTATGCATATAAAGTCTGTACACCATATGCATAGTCTGTACAACTCCATCGTCTCACTTAGCGTCTAAGGTCGTGTGAACATTACATCGGCTAAGTCTATACATTGCTCCGTCTCACTTAGCGTCTCATGCATATGCAAAGTCTATACATTCATTTGTTGATAATCGAGCAAGTCTGTACACAGCAAGTGCTCTTTATGTAAGGTTTCGCACAGCACCTACGGGCGACGCAGCGGATAACAAAAATTCATTTGCCCGATTCCGGTGTTATGGAAAGCTTAATATGTGCTCTAATCGGTGTTTCTAATACCCTAATTACGGGTTGCGTGTTTCACCTTGCGCGGAACGACGCTGTCTGCTAAGCCCGATGCAGAGAAACCGAGCCGCACAACTGTACGACCTCTAGAGCAGATCCACACGGACCCTTACGCAGCGACGGTACCTCCCCGGCGCAACTTCCCCGACTCTATCACCTTCTGGAGAGAGAGAGAGAGCAAGGGGGAGAAAGGGGGGAGGCTAATCGTCCTCTCTTAACCCTTAATGCTTGGTTAAGCTAAGAGAGGTTGGAAGAGTTCGAGAGTTCAAATGAACTCACGTAGGTGCCATATATATAGGATTTGGACACTTTTCTAAAGACCTCCAAAGGACCAAAATTGTATATATGACCTTTCCATTATTATACATATGTATTAAGTCCCATTTACACTCCTTTCCAAAAGGAATTAAATAGAAATAATACATACATTTGTATAATAATTATCCGTCACCTAAGAATCCATTGTGTGTGATCCTCTAGGCCCATAGTCACTCTAGTTTAAGGCCCATTAACTTCTAATTCCCAATTAGAAGTAAATTAAACATATTATTCGCTTCTACAAGAGCCGAATAATAGTTTAATTCATTCTGAACCTTCGATCACATTGGGTCAAGTAAATCCGCGTGATCCTAGAGGACGCCGGGTTTAAACCAGCCTGTCTGATACCTGTAAGTCCACAGTTACCGCATCGATATAATCCCTCGCTCCTTCTATGAGTCTGGTACGATCGAGGGTACGGTATCTGTCAAACCCCATGATCGTGCCATTTGACTATGACCTCCTTAAAGTGTATGACGTCCGTCCTAAACGAACTCATACGACCCTGGCCAGGGATTTAACGGAGCGTCTATGTCATGACCCATTAACTGTCTGATATATACCTGACAGTGAGCGATCCCTTCTTGACCATTGACGATCTTCACACGTATCCTGGAGTGGTTAACGACTCGGCAACTCATGACTTATGGTTAAAGTCACTTAGCTAAGTAATTAAACCATTCCAGTCCTCGTGTAAGATCCGATCAATATCTTAGGTCAAAGGACCAACGATGCTACTGTGACCGTTGGATCTTCAGTTGACATTAGGTATAATCAACCATCTGAAGATCCAATAGCGGATCAGTTCAGTGCACATCCTCCAAGGACATACACCTACACATATGTGTTGGTGCCCCGCACCAATGACCATGAGACTGGTCACTGACACATCATGTGTACTGGTTTAATAGGTAATCAAAGTCCCCGAGTGATTACCCTCCAACCAGGAACAGTTTAAGGTATGTGTTCATGTAAAGTAAGTCTCATGTTCGAGATCCAATCTCGAGCTGACTTTACAACCACATATCCTAGGGACAACGTAAAGTAACACAATTGCATATTTACGCTCAAACACCACTTTATTAATGAACAAGATCGTACAACTATTGGGCCTACCCGACCCCAAATTGGCCTGTAGCACACCAACACTAACAATCTCCCACTTGAACTACAGCCAATTGTCCACAACTTTGAGGCCCATCTTATCCCGATGACGCTCAAATACAGTCTGTGTCAAAGGCTTAGTCAGTGGATCTGCTATGTTGTCTTCTGACGGTACACGCTCTACCATCACATCTCCACGATCAACAATCTCCCGAATAAGGTGAAAGCGCCTGAGAATATGCTTTGACCTTTGGTGAGATCTCGGTTACTTCGCCTGGGCGATGGCCCCATTATTATCACAAAATAATGGGATGGGAGCTGTTATCTCGGGAACTACGCCGAGTTCCAAGATGAATCTCTTCATCCAGATGGCTTCTCCAACTGACTGCCCCTCCATTCAACATGAATACAAATTCAGACATGGATTTGCAGTTATCTGTATCTGACTGGAAACTAGAATCTGTGTAAGCTCTAAGTTATAGGTCATCTCCTCCATAAAGTAGAAAAAGATCCTTAGCCCTTCGCAGGTACTTAAGGATGCCCTTTACTGCCTTCCAGTGCTCTTCGCCTGGATTTACCTGATATCTACTGACAATACTTAAAGCATTGGCAACATCAGGCCGTGTACATAGCATTGCATACATGATTGACCCTATCGCCGAAGCATAGGGTACCTTATTCACGTGTGTCACCTCCTCAGAAGTTTTAGGACTTATCCCCTTGGATAGGCCAATTCCATGTCTCATGGGAATGAGACCTCTCTTAGAATTTTCCATCCTAAACCTTTTGAGGATAGTGTCTATGTACATGGATTGGGATAATCATAGCATACTTTTAGATCTATCTCGATAGATCCTTATGCCCAGCACATAGGATGCTTCTCCCAAATCCTTCATGGAGAAGGTCTTGGACAACCAAGACTTGGTTGATGTCAACATCTCTACATCATTCTCAATGAGTAAGATGTCATCAACATAAAGGACCAAGAAGGTCACTGAGCTCCCACTGACCTTCTTGTAAACACAGGGTTCATCTTCATTCCGAATGAAGTTGAAAGATTTGACAGCCTCGTCAAATCTTAAGTTCCAGCTTCTAGATGCCTGCATTAATCCATAAATGGACCTTTAAAGTTTGCATACCTTATTAGGATGTAGCTTGGAGGTGAATCCTTCATGTTGTACCATGTACACCTCTTCTGACAGATTTCATTAAGAAAAGCTATCTTCACATCTATTTGCCAGATCTCATAATCCAGGTATGCAGCAATGGCAAGGAGGATTCTGATTGACTTAACCATGGCTACCAGCGAAAACGTCTCGTCATAGTCAATGCCTTGCCTTTGACGATATCCTTTCGCTACTAGTCTAGCCTTGTATGTGTCAATCTGTCCATCTGCACCGATTTTCCTTTTGAAAATCCATTTGCAGCCGATAGGGACCTTCCCTTCGGGTACATCAACTAAGTTCCAAACTTTGTTGGTGTACATGGACTGGATCCATGAATCCATTGCCTCTTGCCATTTCTCGGAGTCTACACTACGGATCGCCTCCTGGTACGACTAAGGATCATCATCCTCATCGATACATACCTTAGAGGACCCCTCTGAGACATGTCCAACATATCTCTCAGGTTCTCTCGGTAGTCTACCAGATCTCCGTAGTGTCAGTGTTTCACGTTGAATAGGATCAACCGATACAGTCTCATCTAATGAGTTTGTGTCTATGGGTTGTGGTTCTTGGACCTCGTCCAATTCTATCTGGCTCCCACTATTTTTTTGGAGTAGATATTCTCTTTCTAGAAATACAGCTCTCTTGGCCACTAAGACCCTTTGCTCAGAAGGGTGATAGAAATAATATCCAAACGTCTCCTTTGGATATCCCACAAACCTACACTTATCGGTTCTCGACTCAAGCTTATCACTCTCGTTCTTCTTTACATGAGCAGGACACCCCCAAAGTTTAATGTTATTAAAATTTAGTTTCCTGCCCTTCCATATCTCATATGGAATAGAAGGAACTGATTTACATGATATCCTATTCAATAAATAAGCCGCAGTCTCTAACGCATAGCCCCAGAGAGACAAGGGTAGTCCTGACGTAGACATCATGGATCGGACCATGTCTAACAAGGTCCTGTTTCTCCTCTCGGATACACCATTGTGCTGTGGTGTATACGGTGGTGTCCACTGAGAAACTATTCCATGGTCTTTAAGATAAGAAGTGAATTCATGGCTTAAGTATTCACCTCCTCGATCCGATCGAAGAGCCTTAATACTTTTGCCAGTCTATTTCTCTACTTCATTCTTGTATTCCTTAAACTTCTCAAAGGCTTGTGACTTATGTCTCATTAAATACACATAGCCATATCTAGAGAAGTCATCAATAAAAGAAATGAAATAGAGATAATCTCCTTTTGCTTCTATGGACATGGGTCCACACACATCGAGTGTATGAGCTCGAGAAGGTCAACAGCCCTCTCTCCATGTCCACCAAAGGGAGCCTTAGTCATTTTCCCCATGAGACACGACTCACAGGTATCAAATGGCTTGTATTCGAATGAATTCAAATACCCATTTGAGTGTAAGTGAGAGACTCTTTTCTCACCTTCATGACCAAGTCTACAATGCCATAGATATGTCGAATTCACTTCATCAGCATTGGAAATTTGCATAACATTAGAACGTGTATCTAATACATATAGACCATTGACTAATGAACCATTGGCTATCGTCAAACCATTATTCATTATAGAGCACCCAGTGCTATTAAAAGCCAATGTATATCCAATGTTATACAAGCCAGAGATTGAAATAATGCTCTTAATAATATTAAGAACATAATAACAGTAATTCAACTCCAGAATGACTCCTGAAGGTAAACTGAGGCGTGCAGTCCCGACAGCTTTGGCAGCAACTAAAGCTCCATTGCCCATCCTCAGTTCAATCTCCTTTTTGCCTAGTCGCCTTCTATTTGCCAGCATCTGCATAGAATTGCAGATATGAGATGCACATCCAGTATCCAATACCCATGATGTGGATTCCATATATGACAAATTAAGGTCTATGACAAAAATACCTTCATTTAGAATTGCCTTGCAATTCCTTTTCCAATGCCCAGTTTCCCCGCATCGAAAACATTTGTCTTCCTTTTCATTCTTCTTGCCCTTCCCTTTGTCAACTTTGGCGATTTGCTTACCCGTGGCCATTTTCTTTCCTGTCCCTTTGTTACTTGTAGTGGATATCTGGGTGGCCTTCCTTTTCTTATTGGCCCGGCCAATAATCATTACAGAAGAAGATGGTTTATCTTTCTGCATAGTTCCTTCAGCACTCTTTAACATGTTGAGCAGCTCCGGGAGAGTTGCATCAATTCTATTCATGTTAAAGTTTATGATGAAGGAAGAAAAGGAATCAGGCAATGACTGGAGTATGAGATCAATGCATAGTTCAAGATCCAACTTGAACCCCAGTGCATTAAGTCTCTCTATCCACTCCATCATTTTCAGTACATGGGCCTGTACTGAAGAACCCTCAGACATCCGTGTCCTGAAAAGCCTTTTGGAGATGTCATACCTCTCAATCCTACCCTGCTCCCCGAAGAGTTGGCGTAGATTGAGAAGTATACTTCTACAATCAGTCTTTTCAAATTACCTCTGTAGCTCGGGAGCCATAGAGGCCAACATGTAACATTGGGCAAGGAAGGAGTCCTCAGACCACTTGGCATAAGCCAGTAACTCGCCCTCGTCGGCATCAGGAGCCGGCTCAGAATGAACCGTGTCCAACACGTATGCAATCTTTTCGGCGGTAAGGACTATGCGTAGGTTACGCAGCCAATCCAAGTAGTTCAGTCTAGATAATCTATTTGCATCCAAGATGCCGCGGAGGGGGTTCGACAACGACATTATAATCTGGATAAGAAATAAAAGACAACTTAGCATGTGTTCAAATTCTAACTTAGATGTGGTTTTCTATCTTAGTTAGTCCCACTATTTTTCGATCGAACTATATAACCCTCAGTATATAGAACGGGAGATCAACGAGATCAACCTAGTGGGTCGGAATCCCAACGAGACTGATGTACGACCTTGTGGAAAGCACAACAAGCCATACACCATCTCAAGGGCAGTCAACAAGTACTTGCATCTAATGCAATATCCGATATTCGGCACCCGAGAAATCATCCCCTTGTGGAAAGCACAACAAAGGATATTCTTGGTTAGATCTAACCATCATTACTTCATAGCAATGAGTTCATGACCCGACCCTTGTGGAAAGCACAACAAGGCCGAGTTCAATTTCTCACCCCATTGAGGCCGAGCCTTGGAGTTTAATCCCGCCCCCAAACTCATGGACCTTGTGGAAATCACAACAAATCCATGAAATGAAGACGTTCATTTACTCCATAATGATGGAGGGCCACGACGACTCCTAGAGCCACGCTTATCAGATCTAAAATTTAAACGCGAGAGAATTTAATTTTATCTTGATCTCACCCTAGGTGGTAATATAAATATATCCAATATATTTACCGTACCTAGTAGTTTACACAAAATAAATGCATCCAATGCAAAAATAAACGCAAGTGATCATGGACTTTAACCCTAATGTAACTAAGACATCCGGCCCGCTTCCGAAGCAGCTGGATCGTCCTCGTCGGGTGTGCTCCACACTTTCAGACTCCGACGCCGCATTAATTACAACTTTTACACGGCACGCAGGTCGAAAAAATTAATTTACATGTGACTCAAATTCCAGCACCCCTTAGGGCGAGTACAACAATGGAGGAAGATAGAAGTACATTGAAATTTTAACAGAGAGAGAAAGGAGGTTCGCAGACCCCAATTAATTACATTAATCCAAGTCCATGATCACTTGCCAACCCATTCAAATAAAATCAATCAAGGGTTATTTTTTGAAAATAATACTTACTTTTGAATTTAAAAATGGGATGTGCAAACAAAAATAGGCTAGCTTTGTTTAATTTTAAAAATCAAAGCATGATTAACTAAAATTAAAAACACAAGCAGGTCAATACAAGGTAAATAAAGTAAAACACGTAAAGAACCATCATTTTCTATAGGGGCATGTAATTGAGATAATTAATTAAATTTAAATTTAAATTTAATTATCCAATAATCAAATTTAAATTCAAAATTTAAACATGCCAATAATTTAAATTTAAATTCAAACTAATTATCCAATAATTTTGTTTGAAAATAAATTTAAAATAATGCAATTATCCTCAATTAGTAATTTTCTAAAATTCAAAATTTGAATTTAATAATTATCTAATAATTAAAATTCAAATAATTGAATTTTTCACATTTAACTTCAATAAAATTCAAATTTTGAATTTTCTAATTATCTAATAATTAAAATTTCAATAATTAAATTTTACTGAAGTAACTTCAATTATTACTATTTTATCTCAATGTAAATAGTAATTATCTCACCTCGGTAAATTCAATATGGTTAAATAAAAATTAACTTTTGACATTTACCAATGAGATAACACAATTTAACCTACTAGATAAAATCTTATTTAATTTGCTGAACATTTTAATATATATATCTAATATATATATTAATATATGTATCAATAAATTAAAAAATAAGTAATTTTTTTTAAAAAATAATAATAAAAAAAATACCCCCTCAAAGGGGGGGTGCGGCCGCCCACGCGGATGGCGTGGGCGCGCCCGCGCCCGCCCGCACGAGGGCGCCCGCGTGCGGCGCCGCCCTGCGGTCAGCCGCCCGAGGCGCTGACCCCCGCGGTCAGCGCCCGTAGGCGCTGACCGCGGCGGGCGCAGTGCGCCCAACGAGCCATTAAAAAAAAAATTTTTTTTTAAATTTTTTTTTTTAAAAAAACTACTGCTTGGATGCCCAGCATCCTTGAAGAACAGAGACACCTAGATCTCTTTCAAAAAATAATAATTGAAGATTTTATAGCCCCTAAAGCATGGTCCTAAACGACGCTAAAACACCGACCAGAGCGTAAACCTGGCTCTGATACCATTGTAAGGTTTCGCACAGCACCTACGGGCGACGCAGCGGATAACAAAAATTCATTTGCCCGATTCCGGTGTTATGGAAAGCTTAATCTGTGCTCTAATTGGTGTTTCTAAGACCCTAATTACGGGTTACGTGTTTCACCTTGCGCGGAACGACGCTGTCCGCTAAGCCCGATGCAGAGAAACCGAGCCGCACAACTGTACGACCTCTAGAGCAGATCCACACGGACCCTTGCGCAGCGACGGTACCTCCCCGGTGCAACTTCCCCGACTCTATCACCTTCTGGAGAGAGAGAGAGTAAGGGGGAGAAAGGGGGAGGCTAATCCTCCTCTCATAACCCTTAATGCTTGGTTAAGCTAAGAGAGGTTGGAAGAGTTCGAGAGTTTAAATGAACTCACGTAGGTGCCATATATATAGGATTTGGACCCTTTTCTAAAGACCTCCAAAGGACCAAAATTGTATATATGACCTTTCCTTTATTGTACATGTGTATTAAGTCCCATTTACACTCCTTTCCAAAAGGAATTAAATAGAAATAATACATACATTTGTATAATAATTATCCGTCACTCAAGAATCCATTGTGTGTGATCCTCTAGGCCCATAGTCACTCTAGTTTAAGGCCCATTAACTTCTAATTCCCAATTAGAAGTAAATTAAACATATTATTCGCTTCTACAAGAGCCGAATAATAGTTTAATTCATTCCGAACCTTCGATCACGTTGGGTCAAGCAAATCCGCGTGATCCTAGAGGACGCCAGGTTTAAACCAGCCTGTCTGGTACCTGTAAGTCCACAGTTACCGCATCGATATAATCCCTCGCTCCTTCTATGTGTCTGGTACGATCGAGGGTACGTTATCTGTCAAACCCCATGATCGTGTCATTTGACTATGACCTCCTTAAAGTGTATGACGTCCGTCCTAAACGAACTCATACGACCCTGGCCAGGGATTTAACGAAGCGTCAATGTCATGACCCATTAACTGTCTGATATATACCTGACAGTGAGCGATCCCTTCTTGACCATTGACGATCTTCACACGTATCCTAGAGTGGTTAACGACTCGGTAACTCATGACTTATGGTTAAAGTCACTTAGCTAAGTAATTAAACCATTCCAGTCCTCGTGTAAGATCCGATCAATGTCTCAGGTCAAAGGACCAACGATGCAACTGTGACCGTTGGATCTTCAGTTGACATTAGGTATAATCAGCCATCTGAAGATCCAATAGCGGATCAGTTCAGTGCACATCCTCCAAGGACATACACCTACACATATGTGTTGGTGCCCCGCACCAATGACCATGAGACTGGTCACTGACACATCATGTGTACTGGTTTAATAGGTAATCAAAGTCTCCGAGTGATTACCCTCCAACCAGGAACAGTTTAAGGTATGTGTTCATGTAAAGTAAGTCTCATGTTCGAGATCCAATCTCGAGCTGACTTTACAACCACATATCCTAGGGACAACGTAAAGTAACACAATCGCATATTTACGCTCAAACATCACTTTATTAATGAACAAGATCGTACAACTATTGGGCCTACCCGACCCGAAATTGGCCTGTAGCACACCAACACTAACACTTTATGCATGTGCACAGTTCGTGCATCAAGTCTATACATTGCATGCTACCAAGTATGCACATCCCGTGTTCTTTATGCACTGTCTTGCTTGCATGAATGAAGTCTGTGCAGGGTGTCTACATTACATCCCAAAAGTCTGAACACCCTTCGGTGTAGTCTGTACACACTTCAGGTGGCAAGTATGTACATCGTCATTGTCGTATGCACGCTAAGTCCTTACACTATGCATTTGTGCATCGTTCAGAAAACAAGTCTTTACATCGGCCTGTGTCATGCACTCAAGTCCACACATGCACACACTTAGTTTGTGCATTGTGCTCTCATGTTTTAACACTAGGCATTGCAAAGTCTGAACATGGCTCTGCGCCTTATATACAAAGTCTGTACATGCTTTGTTCAAAACACAACTTACTCAGTGCATTATCGTCTGACCGGACATAATATTTGCTCGAGGAAATTGAGAAGGGCATGTGATCCATGAAGCTAGGATCGTGACACGTGTCATCCTGCAGGCTAAAATGCTGCCACATAGCCAAGGTGTTAGGGCGGGAACTGAGGAGGACACACGCCCACCTTCCTGCTGCTGCTATATAATGAAGCCTCTTCCTCTGAAGATGAACTGATCGAAGCAGAAGGGGCAGAAGCAGAGAGTGAATTAGAGCCTGCACGATCTAGAAGAAGAAAAAGAGTGAAGAAGCCAAAAGAGAGGTTCCTTATTGCATTACGGTATCCCGATTCCTTTATCCCTTATTGCATTACTATATGTTATTTATGATATATTATCTCGAGAACCGGCTGGTCATTCATGTGTTCTGGGATCTGATGTTCCCCTTAAACATAAATGATGATGATCAAAGTGCACATGTTTAATCATTGGATAGGCCGTTAGGTTGGAAAAGTTTGGGGACGATGGTTCTGTCTTGCACGCCGTGGTTGCAGATAGTGTCCTGACCCTGGTTTCTCCGGTCTAGCAATATTATTCTCGAGTATCTTGTTATTTTATCTTTCTTTGCATTTGTTTTGATGATTTCTTTTCTTTTAGCCTAGCATGCATCACATGCATTTTGAGCATTCATGAGCCTTCATTTGTTCGTCAAGATGTCTCAGTGAGGATGAATAACTATGTGTTCTTAATCTTGAGTAAGGAGAGTCATTCCACTCTGAGTTGGAAGGTTTCCTTCGATCTGCTCGCTTGATTTGGTTAGCTGAAGATTCCTATCTAGAGTTAGTTGATTGTCTCTTTCCTTTCCGTTGCTCCGGTGGCTAGCCGTGTTTTCCTTTCTTTAGTTGTTAGTTCCTCTAGACATGCGTCATTTGGTTGGCTATTTTCTTGTGAGTAGTTTGAGGTTTTCCGAAAAATTCCTATTGCTTGTTGGTTGAGAACGGGTGTCGTTTTCCTTAACTCCTGCTTTTCAGTCCGCTCCGCTTCATTTCCGCTTCATCTCCATGTTCCATTTCACTTTCGCTTCACCTCCGCTCGCTCCCCTGTACAGAGGACATCAAGGAGGGGCATCTGTTGACACCCGTTTTATGACTAATAAGTTGGGTCATCTCCTTGTTCATTCTATATGATGCTCCAAGTTGTTCACTCTTTTCTTGAGCCTTTTTGGTCTATTTGAGGTTTATTTCTTGAGTCATGTCTCCTTGGTTGGGTCTGGTTCCTTATCCCTTTCCGCTGGACGAGGCTTAGCAAGCTCTCATTTTCATTTGAACACTATTGTCTCTAACGGTCCTTTGATGGGGCGTTACAGTCCTCTAACGCATCTACTCTGGTGCGTTACATCCTTCCAGAGTCCTTAAGCTTGAGGCTTCCTTTCAAGCTTATCTTTTGCCTATCCATTGAGTGTGACGGTCTATCGTGCGACCGTTACCTTATTATAACGCATCTGCTCTAGACCGTTACATTCATATAGAGCCCAACATTTGAAAACTTCCCCGTTGATCTTATCTTCTTAGAGGATAGGGTTGTGTGACGGTCCCTTCCTTGAGCGTTACATCACTGTGGCGGTCTATCGTGCAGCCGTTACATCCAACAGAGAGTCCTGCCAAGCCTGGCCTTTTCTCTGCTATTCCATGTTCGAACTAAGAGTTTGTTTCCTTGATTTCTCTCTCAATACTCATCCTAAGAACCTTCCATTTGATTCTATGGACTCTTGGGAGTATTATCTTTAAGAGTTTTCTAAGAAACATCCTCCTTTCTAGCTGGATTATCCTCAACTCGAACCTAGACTTTGAGGGCCTATAAATAGAACCCTTGACTTCGTGGCTTGGAGATGAAAAATCTGGAGTTTGCGTCGAAGTGCTGTCGCATCCTGGAGCTAGAACCAACCAAGGAGAACTGCTTCCCACGTCCATCTACTTCCAAAGTCCAGGGAGTATCGGTTTCAAGGGTGTAGTTCAGTCAAGTCATTGTTCTTAGTGATTTTCCCTCTTCTAAGCAATCATAGCATTGTCCTTATCCATCCTTCACGTTCTTTCATCTGTTGCATTCATTTAAAATATCCTCCCATCTTTTAAAACGCCCCAGAGGGGTTAAAAAAACCAATCTCCCCGGTATTTTCCTCTCCTTTTGCATGTTCATAAGTTCTTTGAATTATTGATACTACTTTGTGAAAGGGCTAATCTGGGTTATTTTTCTTGTGCTCTACATTCTTTTGCAGGTTTATAGAGTTCATATCACGAGGCCCAAGCTCTCTGGCCGGCTGCAAAGCTTGGAGATCAAAAGATTCCCAATCTTATTCTGTAGAAGCTCTGACGATCTATCACAGGCGCGTTAGAGTGTTGTAGCGGTCTATTATGGGACCGTCACAGTCTTGTGACGCATCATCCTTCGACCGTCACATCCCGCAGAGCTGCAGTTTCCGGATTGTTTTCTCTCTCCCGTGGGCGGGTGCATCATCCTCATATTCTAAGGTATTTATCAGGTCTTTGGCTTATTTTTACCTTGGTGGCGATCACATCTTTTCTTAGTTTGAGCATTAGCTTTTCTCTCTCATCATATCTCTTCTTTACTTTTGCTTGTTCCGCCTCTACGGTGTGTTTTCCTTATTCCTTATTCCACGCCCCGGCGTGTGTTTTTCTTTCCTTGCTTAGTTTAGTTTTGATTGAGATAGCATGCCCATGCTAGAGCTTATGTCAGTTGCCTAGGTTCATGATTCGCATGTTCATAGGTTGATTGATTTCATTACTTGGCTCATTATCTGCTCATAGTTGGCATCATAGCCCACCTTGCAAAAGAAGGGGCACATTAAAACCAACACCGATCAGTCCAGGTATTGTATATACCATCGGCAGCCCGGGCACACCATAGAAAGATGCTTTCAGTTTTGAGATTTGGTGAATGATCTACATGAGGGCCAGAGGATTGATTGGGCCCAAATGCATAAGATAATTGAAGATATAAAGGAGAGACGAAGACAAGCAAGGCCGTAGTAGGCGGTGCCCCAGCAACAGCAGTTCCAACAACAACCCCTCCAACAACAACAACAACAACCCCTACAGCAGCATCAAGACCTCGGGATTCACCAGAATCCCATGCCAGTACATCCACCCGCTTCTCAACAGCAACCACAACAACAGCCGCTGGCACCGGCTCAGGTAAACGCAGTCCACCGCCCAGCCCCTAATGCTGGGTGGTCCTTTGATGATGAGACCCCCGCCCATCTCTTGGCCTTCTACCATACTAGCCCCGCGCCTTCTGTTCCCTCCATCCTCCGACCCACCACCTTCACTATCGCTCCACCCACTATCCCTTCCCGACCACCCATCAAGCCCACCACATTCCCCACCATGCCGCCAGTCATTCCGCCATCACCCTTCGTACCCTCCATCATTACCCCTCCACTTAACCCTTCACCCATTACCCCTCCACCAGGGCCCATCAGGCCAACCTCCGTCATCCTCACTCCCATTTCTACCCCCTCCACATACCCCACTTGGCCAAGCGGGGGTCCATCTACAGTTGTGCCGACACGACATTGCACCCTTCGGAGTGGACATCCTTTCCACTGAGTTTATCCTTCCTCTGGTGCGTCTGCACCTAATCCCCAGGTTCCTTTCCCTACAGCTGAAATAGAAGAAATAGACCCCGTGCCAGGCACGAAGTATGATCTACTGCAGCACTTGGATCGGATGCCGACCAAGATATCAATTTTGGAGTTCATCAAGAGATCCACGCTACATCAGGACACCCTCAGGGCTTTTCTTCAAAAGGTTATGGTTAGTGAGGATGTGGCGGTAGACAGCTTGCCATCGGTGTTGGCGACCATTACGAGGGGGCCTTCCATTTCATTTTCTGAGTCAGAATTGGCACCCCCAGAGGCACGGCAGATGCCACTCTGCATCACCATTTCTTTAAAGAAGGTGGCCGTTGAGTCTGCCCTAGTGGACACGGGAGCATCGATAAAAGTGTGTCCGCTGAGTACACTGCTGTGGGAGATGAAAAATTTTTTATTTGATTTTTTTATTTTTTTAGAATATCTTTAATTGATATTTATTCGGTTATTTTTTTTGTTTGTTTATTTGGTTTATTAATTAGGCGTGCCAGTCACTAGCGTGATAGTTTATTATGCGCTCGACCTGACTCAGTCAGTCGATTGTGATATTCGTGTCAGGACTCGGAGTCCGTCATACCATAAAGGCTTTGACGTTAATTAGGTCCTTCCAAAGAAGGACAACCCTTGATTAGTTGCCAAGAAAGGATGCCTCGGGGGCAAAAGGAGAAAAGACTATTACGCTAACTCCGCTAACGGGATGCGAAACATGCATAGAAAACCATGCTACGCGGGACATGATGACAGTGTTATGGCGCAAATCCGACAGCATATCCCCTTATTTTGGACTATGCCAAAGGGGGAAAATAGGTCATCCACCCACGGAATGCCGGGATGGAAGCAAAAAGAGAGGTGGGCTTAGCCCTGGATCAAAAAAGGATTTGAGTGTGACGGGACAGTGTCCATTACCACGGTGTTTGTTGATATTCTTTTCAGAGACCATTGGGGGACTTGCAATGGCAGGACTCCCAGGGTCAGTAGGGTTGGAAGAAAACTTGACGGTTAATGGCATACAATATCGGGGTAAGACCCCGTTAATATAGCTCCGTTTAGACATGGATAAAGAACCATGAGACCCTCATGATATGATGGGGGTGAGCATGAAGGTTAACAAGAGTGGGACATTGGGTTTAGACTGGATCTAGGCTCAATGAAGTTGCTGAGACGCCGGATGTCTGAGTGGTAGCTATTGTTAAGGTGAAACAGCATGGATGGGCGCCGGCGTGAAGGCCAAACGGCGCGGTGGGGTCCCGGTGCGATGATGAGCTCACAGGGTATCGGCACGATAAGTGGCCGGCGCGACCAGTGTCTCGGCACGCCCGTCATCCGGCGCGGAACCCGCACCGGGAGAGGGCTGCGCCGGGAGACTTTATGGCGCCGAGAAGAGGGGTTTCTTCATGTTTCAAGACTTAGAAGGCTTTTTGAGGTTGAGGGGGGAGCCCTCTTATGTTAAGTAAGGATCTCACAGGTTTCTCCATGGTGGTAGTTGGGTGAGGTGGAAAGTGAGGGGGGACTCGTCCATGGAAGGTCTAGGGGAGACCGTATGACTGTGACGGTTATGTTCCCCTGTCATAGTGGGCAAAGGATCATGAGATGGTCTGCCTCAGATCTCTGCCACACAGCCAGGGGTAGATTGATAGTTTCAGTGAAAGCGTCACACGATGCAATAAAGTAAGGATTCATGGATGAATTTCGGCAGCATTTCCCCTTATTTTGGACTATGCCAAAAGGGGAATATAGGTCATCCATCCACGAAGTGCCGAGATGGAAGCCAAAGGAGAGCCAGGCGTAGCCCTGGATTCAAAAAGGATCTCAGTCCCATGGGACAATGTGCACTTCTAATGGGATGCATCAATATCCCCTAGATAGCCAACGGAGAACATGTAGTGGCAGAACTCCATGACTTAACGGGGTAGCAGAATGTAGGGGGGTTTAACCCCATCAATTTGGCTCCCATTAGGGTCGAGTGAAGGACACTATTTCTCTTCAGAGTGATGGGGTCTTGTGGCTATGGGTCATCGGGCTCAAAACTAGTGATGGCATCGGCACGAGGCTATCGGCTTGGACGGGAGTCAGCATGAAAGAGAAAAAGGATCTCGGTGCGTCGGAAAGAACTCAATCCGGCGCGGGCAGCACTCCGCGCGAGACTTGCGCCGAGGGAGGGTCACGTCGGGGGGCTTTGGGATTAGGGTTTTTAAATGTCAGGAGCCGAGGGTTTTAGATGGCTCTTTGAAGGTTTTAACGGGGGTTTATTCAGAGGATCTTGAGATGTTTTACCCAAGGTTCTGGGGGGTTTAGTCAAAGGATTTTGAGACGGCCCTAGGGGAAGTGAGGCTATCTCTGAGAGAAGGGGGGTCTTCACTCGGGGGCCTCACTGGGAGCAGGGCCATGAGCTGATTCGTAGAGACCTTGATAAGAGCATGTTCCCAACTACCTCTGCGAGGGAGAAGCCATGAGATAGGCTGTCTTAGGCTCTCACTACTATCGCGGGGATAAAACTGCGGAGATGATTCGACGGAAATCACTCGGACAATCCGAAGGATGTGCACTCAATGGAGCATAATCTATTCACAGCAGCTACCAAATACATTAGGCTCGAAGGAACAGAGAGGGAGAAAATGACCTCGCCCTTGACATTTTATTTCACTGCAAATGACTTATACATTCAATGTAGCAGAAAATAAAGATAGAAGCAGACTACGAAGGTCTGAATACAGATGCCGCCCTTTTACAATCGGGCTATGCCAGCATTCGAAGTGATCGAAAACACATTACTCAGGCATAGAGCGGAAGAACAGAAAAAAAAAGAGCTAGACTCAAATGAAAGACAGGGATGGGGAAGAATATAGCCCCTCAGGGCATCTTGGAACCGATCCCACCTTGAATCTCTCCTCGGAGCTTCTGAAACTCTTTTCTCTCTTTAGCTCCTATAGAGGGCTCTATGTTCTTTTCAGTGGCACCCTCGATCTATTATCTCTTCTCTCTTTCTTCTCTTCTATGCTCTGTGTCTTCCTCTTCTGTTGTTGTTTTTCGAAGGTAGCAGTCTTTATAGAAGGGTGGCCTTCTGTTCTCGGCGTGAGCATCCCGGCGCGCCTCAGCATGCATCATCTCGGCGCGCCTGGCTTCGTATTGGGCTTGGCCCATCTATTCAGAACCCGACGCCGGAAGAGGCGCATCTAATGGGATTCTTTTCATTGCTCTGGTGGGCTTCTAGGTATATTCCTCTTGAGGCTTGTTTAGCACCTTGCGTTTAGGCCCATGTGTGAGGCAGTGTGAATCTCTTTTCATGAGAATTAGAATTGTCTGAAGATCCTCCTCAGCAGTCAAGTGGTTGCCTCAATGTTGTTATAATTTTATCAGCCCGACTATCTGAATGACAGCAGTGCTGGACAGCGGCCTAGCCAGAGATGGCTTTAGCCGGACAGAGTGTTAGGGGTAGTGGACCTCTTCTATTCTGATTCTCAGAACTTCCAAGGATGGCATAGGAGCCGCATCATTGGTTTACCTTCAGGGCCCCGAGTCTGCTTTGGTCTCTTCTGGTATATTTTAGGTGTCAACAAATGCCCCCCACCCGCAGGTGGTGTAAGCGAAGGATGAGTGACACGGGACATGCGGGTGTACATTGTACCACACTTTGTAATTTCTTAAGGTCTGCTCCTATTCATTGCTCATTGTTCATTCTTGTGATTCTGAATTCTCATTCTGTTTGTATAATCCCAGTATTTGTAAGCATACTCGGACAGACATCAGCATTCTTGGTTTAATCTTCTGATTGTAGCACCCTTGGGTGAACCAACTAGCGTTGTTGACAGTCTCGGCATGCCCATCTCGGCGTGGCAATGGTCTTGGCGCGGCTCCTTCTTTGGCACTATCGGTGCGGTGATGCTCTCGACGCGGGTAGGCATCGGTGCGCCTTTTGTCGCATGCGCTCTCGGCGTGGGGGTGATCTTGGCGCACATTAGGGTTTACCCTTTTAATGCGCCGAGAGGACGAAGAAAGCTCATTTCGTACTGAGCTTTCTCTCTCTTCCCTCCTCGTCTTCCACCGCAGCAGCGATTGGCATGGAGAGCCTCTCCCTCTTCATTTCTTCTCCCCTCATTGTGAGGTTTTCTTCTATTTCTTTTCATTCGGGACTACGTCCCTCTTCATTACGGAGTCACCCCCTCTTGGTGGGTGTTCTCCTGTTTGACTTCTGGGCATACCCCGAATATGGGGTGGTGCTGTCAAAATTTTCTTTTCCATTTTGTCTTCATATTCTCTTATTTTCCTTTGATTTTGCCTGTAGCTGCTGAAATGGCCTCCTCTTCTAGCCGTGTTGCTTCCGGCGCAGCTGATGTCGACGCTTCTTCCCATGGCGGGGCATCTGGCCCTGTTGTAACTTGGAGGAACGTCGGACAACTGGACCGTGGTCTTGGGAGGATCGCCATAGTCGACGAATCTTCCGACTCTGAATCAGACACAGTATCCTCCTCTCACGTTGTGACCGTCGAGGGAGGGCTGAACTTCAATCGCGATGACGGGTATCGCCCAGACTTCCCGAAGGACCGTCATCTTGCACCATTCATCTGCACTTTTAGTGTCTCGGGGAAGAGAGACGTCATGCTGGCTCGGATGGTGGAATGGGCCATGTTGGTGGACCGGGACAACTTGAAAGGCTCCGTGTATCGCGGAGACAACATCTATCTTCCGGGAGAGCAGCGCAAGTGGAACACCGTCTTGGGGGTAATAGAGCTGGAGGCAGAGCAGAAAATGCTGACACGGGTTCCAGAATTCACACCAGCTAGGTCGGACACCACTGCAGGTCGGGTCAACAGAGAGAAACCTGGCTACGATTTATTCTTGGCACCCATCAAGTGGGGCAATAGAGACGAGCCATTCATCCTGAACTACTTGGCTATCCAGTTTAAATTCCAGTTGGCTGCTGGGTGGTTTGCCGACACGAAAGTGACCGATGCCCATCTCTTCTGCGTATGAGCGGTAGAATTCACAGAATATGTTCTGAAGGAGTATGCGCCGTTACTGGTCAGGGCCGGGGTGTATCACAGTGTGTATGCATCCCGTTTCAGGTACCCCATCTCGAAAGGGTTGTGCTGTGGCATGTTCGAAGTGTTCTACCCACAGTTTAATACTTTCTATACAGCGGAGGGTGCAACTTCTCTGGACCTCTGGAGCCTGTCACAATTGGCGGGTCTGCCGATCAATGGAGAGCCCTATGAGGAGGTATGCCTCCATGACTTCATTAAGGACGAGACAGACGGTGAGGGCCAGTACTATTTTGGTTACTCATACCGGTACTTGATGAAAGCGTACCGCTCCCTCTGCATGGCACTGAATAGGGGATCCTCGAAGGGGTATCAGCCCCGAGAGAAGAGCAGCAAATTGAGAGTCCGAGTGAGACATTGGATTCAGTATTTCTTCGGTGGCCCTCTGAAGTACAGTGAGTTTCCCCATGTAGCTTCTGTTGCAGGTAAGCCCAGCAAACCACCCAAGTTCAAGTCGGCGCTGCCTGCTTCCCTTCGATAGATTAGTCGCGGAGGACCGAATCCCACTGGGGCGGATCCCCTTACACATTGTGCGGCTTACCTCACTTTCTGGTTGTGCATTTTGCCCTCCCACAGGAAGATGAGACAGTCATTAGGCCGGAGGCAATATACCCGGCTTGTCAGATGGCTTGGGGCATGCGGCTTGCACTATGCCCAACAGCACTCTGCCTGATTTACAAATCTCTTGGAGATATTCATAGGCATAGGGTCCCCCGTTCTTTTAGAACAGTGGGGCCGTTTCATTTCTTCAATGCCTCAGTGTGTAGTTTGTTCCCAGAGCTGGCTCCTAGGACTCTATAGACAGTGACACTGTATCCCAGGATGCTGGAATTTGCTAGTGTTGAACCCAGTCCAGTGTCTGATCAGCTTTTCTCCATCTGAGGCCGGCTGACAAGGGTTCCGATGGATTCAACGGGGACCATCCATTTTTAGAATTTGGCCGCACATTCTGCTCCATTGGTGAATCGCCAGCGTGAATGTAAGCTTGAGGCAGTGGAGACTTTCACACATTTCATTTCAGGCAACACTATGACCCGGCCAATCTTGGAGCCTGAGCTCATTGACTGGCCTTTACCAATTCGCCCCAGTGTCTTAGTGTTTAGAAAGGGGGGCGTGGTTCATTTAGAACCCTACTATCCTTTTAGGTTTGGCCAAAATTTTGGCTATGATCAGCACATCTCGCCTTTGGTTGCCCTGTTTTTTCTAGATAGCAGGTCGAAGCACGGCTCGACTGTTGTAGCTCATGGTCGCTCCTGGTCGGACTACTTTCACCGTCGGGACGCCAATGTTTTCAGAGTGCCGGTGCCGAACCGCGTTCCCCGGGTCACTCCAGAGTATATAAAGTGGTGGAATGCTCGAACGGGCTTTTATCGCAATGCCAGGGTGGCATGCTGGGATGTAGTTGAGCGCACCTTTCTGAGCTAGCAGCCTGGGCCAATTTTTGATATTGAAGAAGCCCATTTGAAGAGGCTGTTCTCCCAACATCCGAAGGAGGTAGAGGCATACATAGCACGTAGGAAAGCCGCAAAAGAGGAAGCAACTGAACAGCTGGTGCCTGTGCTTGCTGACATAGATGAAGATACTTTCACGCAGAATTTAGAACATCTGTGCCAGATTGGTGGTTCCCGCTTGGAACTTCAGCAGTACCCATTCCCCATTGAGGAGCCGCTCTCCAAAGTAGTTTCATGGAAGTGTGAGGTTGACCGCTTTTGCCCGGACCGGGCATTTGTTAATAGAGAAGATAGAACCCTGACATATTATCAACACACGTCTTGACTGTTCATCTTGATGAATATCCATGGACTGACCCTTGACAATCCCGTAGCAAGTGTTCTGGACAAGCCTCTGTTTGTATCTTTTCATTATGCCAATGGCTGGGGCTTCGACCACCTTGGCTTATATCATTGCATAGCTTCCCATGGTTATGTGGACTTGGCCGACCTAGTCGAGAAGTGCAAGAAGATTGGTGACATCTGTTGGCTCATTCAGGAGGCTGCATCCCGAAGCAAGGAGGTGGCTTATGAGTATTGGCCCCTCTCGTCTTTTTACAACGGCCCGACAGGTAAAGTCTTCTTCAGTTGACATGTAGAGTAGTTTGTTGCTCAATTCTTTTATAGCGGCATGTGCTTCATTTGATAGACCGTCCAGATATAAAGTGGCAGGGACTTTATAGGAAGATCATCTCACAGGCCCAGAAGCCGAAATATTTTGAGGCTCCCGCACCGGTGCTGACCACTACTCCACTGCCACCTGGTAAAAAGAGAGCGGCCTCCGCACTGAAAGTTGCAATTGGCTGAGCGAAGAAAGCTCAAAAAACTTCTTCCAAGCAGTCTTCGACTGATGCGGATGACGCTCCTCTGCCTGAAGTGCCGTCATTTGAGCAGTTTGCCGCTCAGAAAGAGGCCACTCAGCAAGCAGCTAAAGGTGACATCACTTTTCTTCGCGGTCTAAAGGAGTGTTCTCTTCATGACGTCTTCACTCCTTTGACGTCTTCTTTGTTTGACCTCAGCTCAAGGAGCGGTTGGCACCACCACACGTGCTGAGGAGGTAGTCCTGGAGACGGGAGACATAGGGTCTTCTGTCATAGCCACGGCAGGGGCGACCGAAATAGTTGATGCCACAGGGGAGAGTCTCCCCGCTGCTGAGGAGGATGTCAGACTCCCTTCTCCCACACCTGCCAGTGAGGCCGAGGGTGAGCCAAGTGACTGCCATCCTTTGACTCTTCTTTCTTATTGATCTTTTTGCCATGCCTTATGTACCTGTTTGTTGTAGCGGCAGGAGTGGTTAGCACAGTGGTTGAGACGCCTGCCGTGGATGTTCCTTCACAGCCTGAAGGACATAAGACTGTGCTAAAGAAAGGTGCTATCCCATTGCGGTGTGTAATCACCCGCTCGGCGGCCCGCCAGGCGACAGAGGAGGCGGGCCAACCCGAGATCAGCATAGATATTTCCTCCTGTAGCTCTGCCACCCCTTCTGACAAAGAAATTGACTGTTATTCTTCAGAAGGTGACGAACGAGCACCTGCGGCAGCCATCAAAGGGGCAGTGACACCCCTCATACTGTTGAGCGATCCTTTGATCTTTAGTCCTCCGAGGTTGCCGGTGACATCATCTGAGGGAATGTTGTCGGAGGAATTCACCGGGCTAGACATGGAGGTGGAGATAACCCCTCCTTTTGTTGCTTCATCTGCAGAGTTAGAATCTTCCATACAGGCACTTGAAGAGATGGATGCTGCGGCCATAGTAGGTTCTGCCCGCCCCTCTATAGAGCCGCATATCTTTTCATTCTTTTCTGCCATCTTGGTGCTTACTGGAATCTTGTTCCAGGAGCCTGACGTAGCCAATCACCCTCTAGTATCACCTTCTGATGCTATCGTGGTTTCGTCGGAGGCTTTGGATATGCTACCACTGGCCACCGTGTCTTCTTCAGAGGCAGTTACCATAGTTCACCCTGTCCCCGTAAGAATACACGCAGTTGCCGAAGTATCATCAATGGAGCCGAGCCCGCAGGGAGAGAGTCTCCCCCTAGGGCCGGCAACAGAATTGAGAGCTAAAGTTGACCCGTCAAGGGGTTCTGCCTTTGTCCCGGTGGCCATAATGACTATTGCGCCTTACCCTGCAGCTCCATCCATGCCAGAAATAGAGTTGGAACCTCCGCCTCTTCTAGCACTTGTAGAAGAGAGTTCTTCAAGGAGCCCGACGGAGCAAGAGCATGCTGCTGCGGTACCTGCTACTTCGGCTCTGGTGGCCGTTCCATCTTCTTCTTCCGAGCCAGATATTGTCTTATGGGCTTCCATAGACAGGGAGGTGACCTTTGAGGTGGCTCCGGCAGCCTCCCTGGGCTTTACTTCATCGGAGGACTTTGTCTGGTAGTATTTAGAAATGTTGCGCCAGGTTGTGGAGTCTCAGCCGACACTATCTTACCCCCAGTTGAAGGAAGTGGCCGGGCGACTGATGATCGGGCTGCAGGCAGTAGGCTATCCTTTGGACACCTGGACCCAGCAGGTGCTATTCCTGCTAAAACTTGTAAACCGCCGAGACTTTCTTGGGAGGGTAATGAATGACCGACTAGCGGCCCTCAAATTGCAGAAAGCCGATTGTCAGACGGAGCTGGCATCCCTGACCTCTGATCTCCACAGGAACAAGGCCCATGTTGAAACTTCAGCTGCTCGGGCACATATTCTACGTAGCCGACGGGAAGAACTCCGGGCTGAATTGGCTACCATTGAAGCTAAGATACCAAGGTTGGAGGCTGCAGAAGTCCAAGGCATCGAGGAAACTTCTTTACTGGAGGGCCGAGTCGCATCCCTAGAGACTGAGGTGACTCATGTTCAGGAGGAAGAAATGCAGCTCTGTGAACTGGGAGCGGCTCCACATGTTGGGCTCATTAACTTTGCAGATATTTTCAGGCGGTCTTAGCTGATCTGCCTTTGTAATTCATCCCCTCCGAAGGGCCCCTTTTGTATTCATTCCCCTATTTTTTGCAATGAAATACAAGTTTCCTTTACTGTTTTAGGTGTCCACCTTTGCACTTGTATTTTATCATATCTTGTGGCAACTTTGGCGACCTGCTTGGAAGTATACCCATATCTGCGTCGCAAGAGAGCGTCCACCCTTTCAAGGAAAGGATGGGGGCCTCGCTCCACGGCGTGACGGGGTTCCAGAGGTTGCCAGATTGGTGCAGATGTAAGTCTTGCCGACAAGAAATGTCAAAAATACGACTGCTGGCTGATGAAAGGTCCATCCGGGATTGGCTTTGTTACTGGTGGGACAACTGATGGGAGTGCCACCCAGAGGCGTAGCATATACTTTATAGTAATAACATTACTAACCCAAGCGCCCTTTCGGGTTTTTGCCAGGGCCCGATTTGGGGAAATGCTGGCCAACCTTGTCGATGGTGACAAGGGTCGAAAAGGTTGTTGGTCTTGCCAATGGTGACAAGGACCAAAAAGGGTAGCGACCGATCTTGCCGATAGTGACAAGGGTCAAAAAGGTAGACGATCTTGCCGATGGTGACAAGGACCGGAAAGGGTAGACTATCTTGCTGATGGTGACAAGGACCGGAAAGGGTAGCGACCGATCTTGCCGATGGTGACAAGGGTCGAAAAGATAAACGGTCTTGCCGATGGTGACAAGGACCGAAAAGGGTAGACGATCTTGTCGATGGTGACAAGGACCGGAAAGGGTAGTGATCGATCTTGCTGATGGTAACAAGGGTCGAAAAGGGTAGACGGTCTTGCCGATGGTGACAAGGATCGTAAAGGGTAGCGACCGATCTTGCCGATGGTGACAAGGGTCAAAAAGGTAGACGGTCTTGCCAATGGTGACAAGGACCGAAAAGGGTAGATGGTCTTGCCGATGGTGACAAGGACCGTAAAGGGTAGACGGTCTTACCGATGGTGACAAGGACAGGAAAGGGTAGACGGTCTTGCCGATGTGGCAAGGACCAAAAAGGGTAGACGGTCTTACCGATGGTGACAATGACCGAAAAGGGTAGACGGTCTTGCCGATGGTGACAAGGACCGGAAAGGGTAGCGACCTATCTTGCCGATGGTGAAAGGGGTCGAAAAGGTAGACGGTCTTACCGATGGTGACAAGGACCGGAAAGGGTAGCGATCGATCTTGCCGATGATGACAAGGGTCGAAAAGGTAGTTTGGGATGGAATGACGAACGAGGATAAACCCGTTGCTACATCATCTTTTCATTTCATCATCATTTTTTATCATCATTTTTTTTCTATTCATTCATTTCATCATCATCATTATTTTTTTTAACCACATTACCGACTCAAGCGCCCTTTCAAGTTTTTAACGGAGTCAGCCCCCTTTTACTTTTACCCACGCGCCCTCTCGGGTTTTCACGTGGCGGGACACCCGATTTTGCCTGCAACGCCCTTTCGTTACAGCCATTTTCTCCCTTGTCCCCATTTAGGAACAAAGCTGGCGGGGTATCTCTATTTTTAACCCCATTTCTGTTTCTTTTCTCTCTCTTTTTTTTAATTCCCCGGAGGATCTGGAACACAGGAGAGCTTGTTTGCTAGGATGCCGACCGGCCTTGTCGATGATGACAAGGGTCGGATCCTAGTTTGGTTCGTAGACATTGGTTAAATGCCGAAGCAAAGGCTATATGGTTCTTGACCGGGACGAAAGGTCCAGGCCAAGGGACATAGGTCGACCTACCTCACTAATGATGACGAGGGTCCAACCTGGGTTTATTCATCGATGTGGGTTACACGCTGAAGCAAAGGGTATATTCATTCACAGGGATGAAAGATCCAAGTTAAGGGTAGAGGTCGACCTATCTCGCCGATGATGACGAGGGTCGAATCCTGGGTTTGTTCATCAGCAGGGGTTACATGTCGATGCAAAGGTATGATTATTGACAAGGACGAAAGGTCCGAGTTAAGGGATAGAGGTCGACCGGTCTCGTCGATGATGACGAGGGTCGAACACGGGTTTGTTCGTCGACATGGGTTACATGTCGAAGCAAAGGATATATTCAATAAGAAGGACGAAAGGTCCAAGTTAAAGGAGTAGAGTTCGACCAATCTTGCCGATGATGATGGGGGTCGAACACGGGTTTGTTCGTCGACATGGGTTACATGTCGAAGCAAGGGACATGCTCATTAACGAGGACAAAATGTCTAAGTTATAGGATGGAGATCGACCAATCCCACCGATGATGACGAGGGTCGGACACAGGTTTGTTAGGGGATCTCCGGTGGGACTTCTGATGGTTATCCCTTGGGATTCTCATTGAGAGGAGGATGAAGAGAAACTTTTAGATTACCACTTTACTGACCTAAGCGCCTTTTTCGGGTTTTCGCCGAGGCCAGCCCCCTCTTGCTTTTGCCCATGTGCCCTTTCAGGTTTTCAAGTGGTAGGGTATCCGATTTTGCCTGCAGCGCCCTTTCGGATTTTCGCCATAGCCGAGTTATAGCCATTTTTGCCCTCGTCCCTGTTTAGGAACAAGGCCGGCGGGGTATCTCTATTTTTAACCCCACTTCTATATCTTTCTCTTTTTTTTTTGAACTCATGTAGCAGAAGGATGCTGAGAGGGTCGGCTAGAACATGAAGTATCACGCCAAAAAAGGGGTTTATTCGTTAGCAAGAAGATAATGCCAACGCCAAGGGTAGATTTGTGCCGATTCGGGCGTAGGGCCCGCAATGGCAATGATGTATAAAGGTCGGCTAGGACACGGAGTCTTGCGCCAAGCAAAGGGGTTTATTCATTAGCAAGAAGGTAATGCTAACGCAAAGGATAGATTTGAGCCGATTCGGGCGTAGGGCCCGCAATGGCAATGATGTATAAAGGTCGGCTAGGACACGAAGTCTTGCGCCGAACAAGGGGTTTATTCGTTAGCAAGAAGGTAATGCTAATGCAAAGGATAGATTTGAGTCGATTCAGGCGTAGGGCCCGCAATGGCAATGATGTATAAAGGTCGGCTGGGACACGAAGTCTTATGCTAGAAGTAGGATTTATTCATCAACAAGGAGACCATGCTGACGTAAAGGATGGATTTATGCCGATTCGGGCGTAAGGCCCGTAATGGCAAGGATGTATAAAGGTCGGCTAGGAAACTGAGTCTTGCGCTGAACAAAGGGGTTTATTCGTTAGCAGGAAGGTTACGCTAACGCAAAGGATAGATTTGAGCCGATTCGGGCGTAGGGCCCACAATGGCAATGATGTATAAAGGGCGGCTAGGACACGAAGTCTTGCACCCGAAGCAGGATTTATTCATCAGCAAGGAGACCATGCTGACGCAAACGATGGATTTACGACGGTTCGGGCGTAAGGCCCGTAATGGCAAAGTCGTATAAAGGTTGGCTGGGACACGAAGTCTTGCGCCAGAAGAAGGGTTTATTCATCAGCAAGGAGACCATGCGGTCGCAAAGGATGGATTTATGCTGATTCGGGCGTAAGGCCCGTAATGGTAAAGATGTATAAAGGTCGGCTAGGACACGGAGTCTTGCATCGAACATGGGGTTTATTCGTTAGCAAGAAGGTAATGCTAACGCAAAGGATAGATTTGTGCCGATTCGGGCATAGGGCCCGCAATGGCAATGATGTATAAAGGTCGGCTAGGACACGGAGTCTTGCGCCGAACAAAGGGGTTTATTCGTTAGCAAGAAGGTAATACTAACACAAAGGATAGATTTGTGCCGATTCGGGCATAAGGCCCATAATGGCAAAGTCATAGGTATTATGCGAGTCTGGCCAGGGAAGAGTGCCACTAGACCGAGGTAAGTGTAGCTCGATCAGGGCGGAGTGCCACTAGACCAAGTTTGAGGTAGCTCGGTCAGGGCGGAGTGCCACTGGACCAAGGGTGGAGGTAGCTCGGTCAGGGCGGAGTGCCACTGGACCAAGGGTGGAGGTAGCTTGGTCAGGGCGGAGTGCCACTGGACCAAGGGTGGAGGTAGCTCGGTCAGGGAGGAGCGCCAATGGACCAAGGGTGGAGGTAGCTCGGTCATGGCGGAGTGCCACTGGACCGAGGGTGGAGGTAGCTTGGCCGGGGTGGAGTGCCACTAGACCAAGTTTGAGGTAGTTCGGTCAGGGTGGAGTGCCACTGGACCAAGGGTGGAGGTAGCTCGGTCAGGGGGGAGTGCCATTGGACCACGGGTGAGGTAGCTCGGTAAGGGCGGAGTGCCACTAGACCATGTTTGAGGTAGCTCGGTCAGGGCGGAGTGCCACAGGACCAAGGGTGGAGGTAGCTTGGTCAGGGTAGAGTGCCACTGGACCAAGGGTGGAGGTAGCTCGGTCAGGGCGGAGTGCCACTAGACCGAGGGTGGAGGTAGCTTGGTCAGGGCGGAGTGTCACTGGATCAAGTTTGAGGTAAATCATTCGGGGAATGCCGGTTGAACCATGTGATACAACCTTAGGTGCTTCCCATTAAGGGGAGAGAATTGGATGACTTCTTTATGATCCGCAAGGACATACGCACCCCCTTCATATGCTCGGTGGACGACATACGGTCCGACCCAATTTTCAACCAACTTCCCCTTGGGTTGGAGGCCATCACCTCTCTTCTTTTAACCATCACCAGGTCACCCCTTTTGAACTCCCGTCCTTTGACCAGCTTATCAAAAGCACGGGCCATGCGGGCTTGATAGAGTTGAATATTCTGTTGCTCCCGGAGACGCTTTCCTTCAAGCTCGGCGAGCTCTTCTAGTCTTCTTTCTATATTGGCCTGCTCATTGCTCACCAATCCATGCTGGATGGCGACCCGTAATGAGGGGACCTCCAGCTCAATTGGCACCACAACCTCTGAGCCATACACGAGGGAGTAGGGTGAGCAGCCGGTAGGGGTCTTGTAGACCGTACAGTAAGCCCACAGTGTTGTGCCCCTGTAGTTTTGATGATAGCAAACACTATGAGTCACAAGTCAGTGCATCGTTCAGAACACAAGTCTATACACTCCGTTGCATATAGACGTAAGGCAATGTCTTGTACTCAAAGTCCATACATGCACACTGCATTACACATCAGCAAGTCTGTACACTGGTGTCATCTGCACACATGTCATAGCAAGTCTGTACATTGGTGGCAAGTCTGTACATTGCCCTGCTTCAGGCACGCTAAGTCTCTACATCGTCTTGGCACTAGTGAAGACTGTACAGAGTCTGCCTAGTCTGCTGCATTCAAAGTCTATACATTGCAGTCTGTGCTTGTATCACGTGCATCAAGTCTATACATTGCTCCGTCTCACTTAGCGTCTCATGCTAAGTCTGTATATCGCATCGCATTGCTCCGTCTCACTTAGCGTCTCATGCTAAGTCTGTACATCGCATCGCATGCACCGTCTCACTCAGCGTCTATGTGCATAAATCAAAGTCTGTACAGCCAGTGCATTCTGCGTCTCACTCAGCGTCTCATGTGCATACGCAAAGTCTGTACAGCCAGTGCATCCTTTGATTTAAAGTCCATACATTGGCTGTCGCATGCATACTAAGTCCATACATTTGTTGACGACAGTCTGTGCATAGCTGCATCATTAAGTCCGTGCATCCATTTCCAATGTACATACATTGCATGATGCATTCTGCATTACACACTACAAAGCATGTACATCATTGTCGCATGCATACTAAGTCCATACACTGCTTGGTGACTTGCATATGGACTCATCATAATTGTGCACACTTTGTTAAATATAGTCTACAATACACCTCCTCAAGTCAGTACATTCACTCTTCTATAGAACATGAAAGTCAGTGCATCTTTCATCCTAGCATATATACTTTGTACAGCTTTGGCATCGTAGGCTTGCACAAGTCGGTGCATGCTCACACTTGTTGCATAGTGAAGTCTGTACAAGCTTTTAGTCTTAAACTGATAACTCTATCCGACTGAATGACAGGTACTTTTCGTAAAGTTTAAGAACGGCACATGATCCGAGAAGGAAGGGTGGCTCAGGATCATGACACGTGTAAAGCAGCAAGCCTGGATGCTGCCACGTGACCAAATGATTGGGCGGGAAATGTGGAAGCCACACGTCCTCCTAATTGCTACTGGTATAAAAGGAACACTTCTTCTATCTGGAGTAGGACATGAGGTGAAGCTCGAGCAGAGAAAGTGAAGTAGCAGAGAGCCACCAAGAGCAGAGAAGAAAAAGAGAGAGAAGAGAAGAGTAGAGAAGAAAAAGAGAGAGAAGAGAAGATTGAGAGAGAGGAGTTGAGAGAGCTTGTCTGAATGTTCCTCAGTCTCTTGGTTCATATACCAGAGCTGAGTTTGCTCATTGCGAGCTATACTCTCTTTTGAGATTTCTTGTTTTCGTTTGATTCTATTTTGCTTTCCGAAACTTTGTCTTCAAGCTGTGTGTCAGCGGTTTGTAGTGGAAGATTCCACTGGACGGGTAAGCTGTAGTCCCCAGCGGTTTGCAGAGGTGTAGCCTCTAGACAGGTGAAGCTGTAATACCTCAGCAGGTGAGACTTGGTCTCGGACAGCAAGCTGTGAAGCTCAGTGGTTGTAGGCTAAGCTTTATTGCCCAGCGGACGCAAGCTGTGTTGCGCAGCAGTAAGCCACAGTTGGGTTTGAGTGTGGGGTGGACGTAGGTCTGGAGGACCGAACCACCTAAAAATCTGGTGTGTTATGTGCTTGTGTGATTGCCTATGAACTGGTGTGTGGTTGCTTCTCTTGATTATCTTCTCAGATTGCTTCGTTTCTGATCAGATCCAACGCTCTAGTTACTAATCTTGTAGATCTGTTGAAATTCTGCATTAGAGCCTTATTTTGGTTTTAAATTAGGCCATCGATCTATTCACCCCCCTCTAGATCCACACTTCGTGGTGACAGAGTGTTTCCATATAACACAACAGTTGGTATCAGAGCCTAACTCTTCTACAGGGACTTACAGCTCGAAGAGGAAGGTACAGATGGATGCAAGAGGGTTGATCGATGAAGGACATTCTACCACCAAGCCCCCTTACTTTGATGGATCAAATTATGCATACTGGAAGAACCGTATGCAAGTCTTCTTGAGGGCGAAGGATTATGAGACTTGGAGGTGGTCAGTAAGGGACCTTTTGAGCTGTCCCCGAACGAGGATGTCTGGACCAAAGAAGAGATCCGAAGGTCCACTCTGAACTGGAGCGCCATCAATGCGATTCAGTGCGCCCTGCACCGCATAGAGTTCTCTCGTGTATCGTCTAGCACTTCAGCCAAAGAGATGTGGAATAAGCTGGAGGCTATCTACGAAGGGACCTCTCAGGTCAAAGAGACGAAGGCAAACCTCCTGGTGTCAGAGTATGAAGCTTTCAGGATGAAGCCCAATGAGACCATCAAGGAGATGTACGCTCGACAGACAGTCATCACAAATGGTCTCAGAGGTCTTGAGAAGACATATTCAGAATATGAGATTGTAAGGAAAATCCTACGTTCCCTGACTCCTATTTGGCACACTAAAGCTACTGTAATGGAAGAGTCAAGGGATCTGCACAACACCAGGGCAGATGAGTTGATTGGATCGCTGATGGCTTATGAAATACATCTGTCGAAGATAGAGGAAGCTGAGAAGAAGAAAAAACCGATCGCTCTGAAAGCTAGTACTAGCAAATCCAGTCGATCCAGCTATAATGGATCATCATCCGAGGAGAGCCTGTCTGTAGAAGAAATAGAAGGTGATGAGATAGCAATGATCACCATAGAATTCAGGCGGTTCCTCAGGAAAGAAGGAAGGTGATTCAGCCGAAGAAACCATGGTGGTGGCCGACGGGATACAAGGTATAAATCTAATCCTGTAAGGAAAACTGAAACTAATGTGTGTTACCAATGCAGGAAGTCCGGTCATCTGAAAGTTGATTGTCCAGAGAATCAAAAGCACAAGGACAAGTCCAAGAGAAAGAACACTAAAGGGAAAGCCATGGTAAGTACCTGGAGTGATGAGGATGAAGGTACCTTGAGCAGTAGCTCGGACAGTGAAGAAGAATCAGAAAAACCTATGTGTCTTATGGCAACCAGTTCTGAAGACAGAGAGGAAGATTATGATGAGGTACCCTCTCGATTTGAAAATTTTACCATTGCTGATTGGGTACATGCCTATCATGATATTGCTGATAAAGTAGATGATATTAGAAAAGAAAATAGGCATCTAAGAAGAAAAATAAATTCCATGCAAAATGATAAAACCTTGACTGATAACATTGCATGCCTCGAATCTGAAAATGCTAAGCTAAAACTCACATGTTCTGAAATTGAAGAAATCAAGCATGAGTTAAAAATTTCTAAGGAAGAGAATGAGAGGCTAGAAAATGCAATTGATGAATGGAAATTGAAAATACAAAAATATGAGAGTGAGATGAAGCTTGTAAATGAAAAGTATGAAGCTGTCCTAAGTGTGAACACTGAACTGAGGAAATCTGTTGAAGATGTTCAGAAAGATAATGAGGACAAGCTGAGAACAATAGAAAAGATGACCCAAGGTTCAGAGAACTTAAATGCCTTATTAGGGTCAAAAGTCAACTTCAAGAGAGAGGGTCTTGGATTTAATTCCAGTGCAACTAAAAGTTTTGCAATGAAGACTATATCATTTGTTGCACAGAAAGAGAAAAGACCTCTCATTTACATGAATTCAGATAATTCTGTAAATAAAACTGTGAACCTGAAGAAGCCCAGTGCTGAGGAGAAGGGCAAACAAAAGATTGGTGAGCATAGCAGAGCTGGTACATCCAAGCCAAATCCTAAAGCTCAGTCTCAGGTTAGGGGTCAGCCTACACATGCATATAAACCCCATGGTAAGGCCACTAAGTCTCCACCACCACCACCATCTCAGAAGAAGACCCAACACACACCTGTAAATAGGTCGGCAGGGTCAAAGGTGCAGGAGAGACAGAATACATTTAGAAGTCAACACAAACAATTCTACCAACCCAGAGTTCAGTCCTACTACACTGCACAGACAACCTGTTCCAATAGGTCAGGGTGGACTAGGACTCTAGGGAGGTATGCAGGTCATGCATATCAAGCTACACAGTCTTACAGACCTTACACTCAAAATTGGGTTGGTGGGTATGGCAATTGGACACCTAGGAACATGCATTTCTTCAGCCAACCCAGAAACTACAATGACCACAATTTCGTGAATGCACCCTGGCCAAGGCACTGACACAGAAGCAACAAATCTGTCAATAATTATGCTGGTGCCAACAAGAAGAAAAACAACAAAAAGAAGAGGAATAACAACAAAAAGAAATCTGTAAAGTCCAATGAACAGAATTCTTTTAAATAAATGTGGATTCCTAAAAGTTTGCTTTCATGTTTTACCAGTATTTCATCTGCTCTGGAGCCCAACCAGACTTGGGTTCCAAAATTCTCTACCTCATTGTGAGTGCAGGTATGCCTGGCAGCCAAGAACAACCTGTGGTACCTGGACAGTGGCTGCTCCAGGCATATGACAGGAGATAAGGCCAAGTTCTGCATGCTGACAGAGAAACATGGAGGCCTTGTCACCTTTGGTAGCAACATAAAAGGTAGAATTGTCGGGTCAGGTAAGGTAGGTAAGTGTACTACCTGTTGCATTGAAGATGTCATGCTGGTTGAAGGTTTAGCATATAATTTACTTAGTATCAGCCAGTTATGTGATAAAGGGTATAAAGTTCTTTTTGACTCTCAATGTTGTAAAGTGTTTGAACCTGATTCTGACTTTGTTAAGTTTTCTGGTAAAAGAATTAATAATACATACATGATATATTTAGATGACATATCACATTCTAACCTATGCCTCACTGTTAGCAAAGAAGATTTAGCATTCTTATGGCATCGTAGCTTAGGCCATGCTAGTTACACAGTATTACATAAATTGAATAAGCACAGCATGGTTAGAGGACTTCCTGAAGTTTCTTTTAAGAAAGAAAATAAACTCTGTGATGCATGTACTCAGTCCAAGTTAACTAGAAAGTCATTCAAATCTAGAACATAAAATTTGTCATCTAAACCCTATGAGCTGATACACATTGACCTTTTTGGGCCAACGAGGTCTGTCAGCTTATCAGGGAGGAAGTATGGGTTTGTTCTGGTAGATTACTTCTCTAGGTACACTTGGGTATACTTCCTATCACAGAAAAGTGATGCATTCACAGAATTTCAGGAGTTCTGTCTTAAGATAAACTAGAAAATTGAAAACATTTTAACTGATCATGGAGGTGAGTTTGAAAACTAACAGTTTGAGGATTTCTGCTGGACAAATGGTATTCATCACAAGTTCTCCTCACCAAGGACACCCGAGTAGAATGGAGTTGTGGAGAGTAGAAACATAACCCTAGTGGAGATGGGTCGCACACTCTTGGTTGAAGGTGGTCTGCCAAGGAAGTTCTGGGCTGAAGCTGTAAATACTGCTTGTTATGTAATTAACATAGCTATGGTAAGACCTTCTACCTAGAAAACACCTTATGAGATCATAAAGGGTAAGAAGCCTTCAATTGCTCATTCCAAGGTTTTTGGCTGCAAATGCTTTATTCATATAAATGATAAAAGAGACCTTGATAAATTTGAACCTAACCAGGAATTTTTCTTGGTTCCTCTGAAAACACCCGGGCATATAGAGTGTATAATCTAAACTCCAAATCTGTTGAAGAATCCCCATATATTGTTTTTGATGAATCTTTGGTAAAGACTAATATTGGTCAATGCAGGAATGAAGACAATGGTGATATTCTGAAAGAAGGGAACCCTGCAGACAAATCGGAAGATGATGAAGAAAATGAAGAGCTTAATGGAGAAGAGCCTACAGTTCAGGGGGAGGTAAGTGAAAATCATGATAATGAAATTGTCAACATTAGATATCTGAAAGATCATCCTGTAGATAATGTGATTGGCGATTTGCATGACCCTCCTAGGACTAGAGCCCATTTTAGAATTCAAAATGAACTGAATGCATATGCTCTTGTTTCTCATGTAGAACCCAAGTCCATTGACTGTGCTCTCAAGGATGTGCATTGGACTAATGCCATGCATGAGGAGCTCAATCAATTTGACAGGAATAAGGTAGGCACTTGGTCCCACCTCCTGATCATGGGACAGTCATAGGGACTAAATGGGTCTTCAGGAATAAAACTGATGAGTTAGGGAATGTAGTTAAGAATAAGGCCAGACTTGTAGCTCAGGGGTATAACCAGGAATTTGGAATAGACTTTGAAGAGTCTTTTGCCCCTGTAGCCAGGTTAGAGGCAATTAGAATTTTATTGGCTTATGCATGCTCCTTAGGAATAAATCTCTAGCAGATGGATGTAAAATCTACTTTCTGAATGGGGAAATCAGTGAGGATGTCTATGTGAGGCAGCCTCCTGGCTTTGAATGTTTAGACTTCCCCAATCATGTTTACAAACTTAATAAAGCTCTCTATGGTCTTAAGCAAGCTCCTAGAGCTTGGTATGACAGGTTGAGTAAATTTCTCACAGATAAGAACTTTACAAGAGGAATAGTTGATCAAACTTTGTTCACTAAGGTAAGTCATTCAGATATACTTATTGTTCAAATTTATGTGGATGACATAGTTTTTGGGTCAACTAACCCCAAACTGTGTGCGGAGTTTTCTCAAATTATGACTAATGAATTTGAAATGAGCTCAATGGGCGAGCTCAAATTATTTCTTGGACTGCAGGCTACACAGTCAAAAGATGGAACCTTCATCACTCAGTCCAAGTACATAAAAGATTTACTGAAGAAATACAAGATGGACAACCTCAAAGAAATAGCTGCTCCAATGGGTACCTCGACCAGCTTAGATGAAGATCCTCAAGGTAAACCAGTGGACCAAAAGCTATATAGAGGTATGATCGGATCCCTTTTATATCTTACAGCATCTAGGCCTGATATTCAGTTTGTAGTGTGTCTATGTTCTAGATTTCAGGCTAGTCCTAAAGAATCACACCTTAAGTCTGTGAAAAGGATTTTTAGGTATCTGCTAGGCACTCAAGAGCTTGGTCTATGGTATCCTGCTAGATGTGAGTTAGAACTTCTAGCCTACACTGATGCAGACTATGCTGGGTGTCGAGTAGATAGAAAAAGCACTAGTGGCTACTCTCAATTCCTAGGTGGTTGTCTAGTGTCTTGGGCATCTAAAAAGTAACACACAGTAGCTTTGTCCACAGCTGAGGCTGAATATGTCGCAGCTGGCAACTGCGCAGCCCAAGTACTTTGGATCAAGCACCAACTATCTGATTATCAGATAAAATTGGGATGTTGATAGGGGCATGTCTCGCCCTTCACATTTTTTCCACAGCTTTGATTGCTCGTCGGCATAGCTCCATTGTGTCCGTGATATTTTTCTGAATCGAGTCATGTAATTTTCATATTTTATTTGAGTCATGTCATTGTAATTTTCCTTTTATTTGAGTCAAGTACCTAGGTCATTGAGTCATCTACCTATGTTTGAGTGTCATTAGGATTGATTAGGTTGTTATTGGGCCCAATTCATTGGGCTGGCCCATGGGCGCCCCCCATTCTTCATCGGTTATTCGTCATTAAGTCAAATGTCAGGGATTTTTTGTAAAATGTGGGTTGCCTATATATAGGACCCCATTCCCCTCATTTTGAACTAATGAATCAATGAATGAAAAACTTGCCATTTTGAGAGTTCAAACTTCTTATCTAGTGGAGAGATTCCATTATTTGGGTGAGAGACCTTAGGGGAGAGATTCCCCACCCATCCCTCTCTTAATCTCTCTCTTTCACTCCCCTTTCTCTCTCCTCCACACCCAATTTCAAAAAATTTATCTCTCCTCCCTTTCCCAACCACCACTCTCCCACTTACCCCCATTAAAGGCCACTCCCCTTCCCCACACATCCCATTACTACACCCCCTAGTCCCAAGAGATCTTCCACCAATCCTAGCTACACCTCCCAACCCCCAACTACACCACCCACTTCCCCAAGCACCCTTCCCACTACCCCAAGCACCCCTTCCCTTCCCCAACACAACCCCTCCCATCCCCAAGACCACCATTGAATACCCTCCATTAAGGAAAATTCAAACTCACCTTCCCACCACCCACTTGTGCCCCCCTCACCTTCCCCTCTCCCTCCAAGCCCAAATTCGTAGCTCCTCTTCCCACCACCTATTAGACCCCCTTCCAGACCCCATTCTTCCCTTCCCCCACCTTGGAACACCCCCTCCTAGACCCCCTCACAGCCCGGGCTTTCCCCACACTCATCCACCCCCATTTCCCCTCCCATATACCCCATTCCCCCCCGTCATCTTCAACCTACAGCTCTCAACTGAAGATCTGTAGAAGAGTAGCAGCTTGCAGAGGCGACCACGGCTTCCTTCGAATGAATCTGAAGGCCCAAGAGATACACATGGAAGCGTCTGCCAGTCTTCTTCGCAATGGCAGTGGTTTCTTCATCATCACTGTGCTGCCCGGGAGAGCTGTTCTCCCCCGACTGCGCGAAGCTACCTCGGCAGAGCATCAGAACCTGATGATAAGCAAGACTGCGGTCATCCTTCTGGGAATCTGAGCAAGAGTTCTTCATCAAAAGTCTTCTACTCCGAGTCTTCTTTCATCCCCAATAGGCAGAGCTCAATTTGGCGTCCGAATCCAGGAGTTCTCGATTTTCTCCCCTGGGTGCGCGGTTCTGCTTCCCCATAGTCTGCACTGACCCCTCATTAGTGTTCAGAGCCTACTAGTCTTCTCAGACAACATTTGGCTTCCCTGTCAGTCTTGCTTTGAAGAGGAATCATTCACAGTTCCAACGACTCCAGCGGCACCTGATTCTGAGCTCGAGAGCGATCGTGGCATCCCCTTCTTCCTGCTGTTGGGAACCTGAAGCAGTCAGATCCGAAGAACTGCCATGTTCGAGCCTCCACCCAGACCAGCAGTGGTACCAGAAGAAATCAAAAAAATTCAGACGACTTTCCGATCCAGTAACGAAGAATTCCCCACTGGTACCGCCTTCAGGAAAATTCAGGAGAGGTCACAGAGGTGCCGTCTTTGATGTTGAGTCTTGTTGAATCTTTACATGTTTTGATGATGACAACACTATAAGTCTTAGTGGTCTTCCAAAATTATGTCTATGTGAATATTTAACAAAAATATTTCTCTGTGAAAATGAACAAAGATCATGTTTGTTGAAGAATGAACCTTCATTCCACTTCAGGCATCTTTCAGGGACTGTATTCGTGTTGGTTAGCACTTCGTCATGTTTGTGTGTAACACCTCGTGTTGAATTGTTTATCCTCGTGTCGTTTTAGTTCAAGTACTGTTTGTATTTCCGACACGCCGTGTCGTCTTCTCTTACCACGTGTTGTTCATGTTTACTGTCTTTCAAGTCGTGCGTCCGTGTTGCTTCCACTACATTTCGTGTCATTTTCCTCTGAAGTGGTTGTTTTGATTCAGTGACATTTTCGTGTAATTGATCTTTACTTCGTGTTGTTTTCATCGTCTTCGTATCATTCTCCGTGTAGTGTGTGGTTCTGTCAAAGTTCACTTCGTGACACTTACTGTTGTTCTTCAAGTCGTCTTTATCGTGGTCTCACTGTTTCGACTTCGTGTCGTTGTCAGTTCGTGTCTGTCTTATGTTGAAACCACACTTCGGGTTGGTTTCTGTTTTGATGAACTTCGAGTCGTTTCCCAGTGAACCCCGTGTTGTTTTTAACTCCTGCGTCATCCTTGTCTTCACTCCGTGTTTATTTTCTGTTCTCATCATACTTAGTGTTGTTTTTCATTTCATGTCAACTTCACTTCGTGTCGTCTCACCTCGTGTCATTTTTCCTCACTCTGGTCTCTCTGACTTCGTGTCATTTTCTTTGTTTTCACTTCGTGTCGTTTTACTTCTTGTCTTTTTCACTTCGTGTCAAATCACTGTTCTGTCTTCGTGTTGTTTTCAACTCGTGTCGATTACCGTTTCGACCTCATGTTGTTTTCAACCCGTGTCGATTACCGTTTTGACTTCGTGTTGTTTTCAACCCGTGTCGATTACTGTCTCGCATTCGTGCTATCTTCACCTCGTGTCATTTATCTTGTTGCTTCTTCGTGTCATTTTTTTATTCTTCCCTGTCCTCGTGTCTTTCTTGTATTGAAACCATACTCAGTGTTGGTTTCTGTTCTTGTCTTCGTGTCTTTGCGTTGTTTTTCTGTCTACCTCGTAAAGGTCTCTTAGTAATGTTCATTGTGTCACCACTGTATCTCGTGTCGTTCTCTGTTTAGTACCTCTTGTCGTGTCCACTAACCTCATGCAGTTCTAGTTATTATGGCACTCAATATTAATGGCTCTTATCTCGTTGCAGGTCCGAGGAAGAACATTCATCAGTGTCTGGGTGCACATGATCCGATACTGAAGGAACAAATACACCAAGGGCACGTGGCAGGAAGGTTCTGGATCGAGCGTGGGAGGCACACGCGTTTAGTGCCCTATCCATCTGCTGCCGCTATAAATAGAAACCTTCGCCCACCGATGAAGGGCGATCGGAGCTAAGAAAGAAAAGGCAGTGTTACAGAGAGCTCGATCCAGCAGAAGAAGAAAAAGGAAAAGAGAGAGAGATAGTGATCGTGTGAAAGAGGAAGAGAGTTTAAGAGAAAGAAAGAGAGAGAGAGAGTGAATGAGAGAGTTAGTGGAGAAGAAGAAAGAAGCTTACCTGAAGATCTGTCTTCACTGGACCATGGATCAGATCCAGGCCAGTCAGCTCCAGTGGGAGCCAAATTGTGCATCGCGTGTTTCAGCTTCTGTTTGCTGAAGCTATTTTTCGTTTATTATCTTTTCTTTGTTTTCTGGTTTGCTGTGCTTTTCGATCCTCTGGTCTGAGGTCGGGTTCCCTCCAGTTAGGAGGAAGGGAGATCTGATCTCCAGTTGCAAGTAGCTGGGAGCTACTTGTGGGTTCCCTCCGGTTTGGAGGAAGGGAGACTTGTCTCCGGTTCTGGGCTTGTGGATTCAAGTCCAGAGGTTCCCTCCAGTTTGGAGGAAGAGGGGAGGTTATTCCCCTGGTCAAGCTGTGTGGCAGCAATTGTTTGCAGACTGAGTCTGCTTGGTTCTAGCGTGTGCTAGTGAAGCCTCACTCCGGTTGGGAGTGAGGGGTGGATGTAGGTCTGAAGGACCGAACCACCTAAAAATCTTTTGAGCAGTGGCTTGATTGTTTTGTTTGCTTCCGCTAGATGCTTGAATAGGTGCGCTCAATGGGTTTGTATTTGAGTAGAATAGAATTTGTTCTATTCTGTTTCCTTATCTAGCATTCTTTTTAAATTTGGCCATTATTCGTAGAAGGATTCATTCACCCCCCCTCTGTATCCGGGCCAAGCACCCTAACAGTTGGTATCAGAGCGGGTGTCTGCTTACAAGGTCCAACGACCTGCAGATCGATCCTGTAATCTTAGGTGCTTATTTCCTTTTAGTGCATCAATATTCTTGTGCGTAAATCTGTGTGTTCTCATGGCCCATCCACCGATCTTCAGTGGTACGCATTTTGATGCATGGTTCGCTGTTTTGAAGAATTATGTTAAATCTGTGAATCCAGACCTGTGGAAAGTAATTTCACATGGTCCTCATGAACTACCTAGGAAAAAGTCGAAATGGACTGACAGTCACAAATCCATGCATGAAGAAAATCAGATAGCAATAAATTTAATGAAGGCAGCTACTGATAGAGCTTTTCATTCATGTTTCTTTGAATCCAGTTCTGCTAAAGATATTTTGGATGCACTGAAGCGAACTCAGGAGATAGATGTGGACAGATGCATGATGGCCAACAGAAGAAATCAAAGTGCCAGCGATCAAGGCAGCAATCAAACTAAAGAAGATGATGATGATGAGGTAAATATCTTCGAGAATTTCTCTCTAGAAGATTGGGAGAATGCATATGCTGAACTATTTGAATCTCATGAACTGTTAAGAAAACAGTATAAAAAGTTGAAAAAGAGTATTCGGGTAGATAGTTCTAGCTCTCCATGTAAAAATTGTTTAAGTACGAAGAAATCTCATGATGCATGTCTGTCTGATAATCATATGTATAAAAACCAGAATGCAGAACTGAAGAAGGAACTTGAATGTGTTCACTCTGAGCTGAACAATGTAAAATCTGAAGATGACTTCCTCAGAAAGCTCTCTAAAGAAAATGATGAACAACTAAAGAAACTTAAACGAGAGAATGAGTTGCTGATTGAAAATTTTAACGCCATAAAATCTGTAAACATAGAATTACAGAAAGATTTTGAAAAACAACAAAAGGAATTGAGGGAGTTTGAAGCTAGGAGAGAAAGCATGGTTAACTCTGAAGATCAGCTTCTAATAAATGAGCTAGTTCAAAATGATAAGCTTAAAAAGGAAGTTGAAAAATTAAAACTGTTAAACAGTGCCATGTCTGAAAGACTTCTCACATTGGAAAAAGGAAAAGCTATCTGTACAAACGAGACTGAAGAGGTAGATGAGCTAAGAAAGGAAATTGAAGAATACAAAATAGCTAACAAGGTTTTGAATGAAGCTGTCAATTGTAGTGAACAAGAGATCACTAGTTATGAAATACACATTGCATCTCTTGAAGATGAAATTCAGGATTTGAAAGCCTCCTTGTCTAAATTTGTTGATGGGCAGAAAAACCTAGACAAGCTATTAGGTGTAAAAGTCAATGTCAACAAGGAAGGACTGGGTTACAGTCCAGTCATGAGGAAGGTTGATGGAGCCAACCTGAAAACTGTCTTTGTCAAATTCTCTGAACAGGAAAAGCCTTCTGTCTCATCTCCACCTCAGTATAAGGCTAAGAAAACAGAAAAACAAAATAAAAATCATAAAACATCAGAAATTCAAAGGAACAATCTGCATACTAAAAACTCATCAGATAAATGCCACATTTTAAAGAAATCAAATGGCTCATGTCATTACTGTGGTAAGTATGGACATCTTATGAGTAACTGCTTTGTGATGGAAAAAGATGACAATAAGCATGCTAGAAAATCTGTGTCTGGTCAGAAAAAGAATGTCATATGTTCAAATTGTGATAAAGTAGGACACACTACTGCTCATTGTTGGTTTGCAAGTAGTAAGGAAAAATCATGTTCATATCATACAAAACACTTTGCAAATCAGCATGCCTTTAACAAGTACCAGCACATTATATGTTTTAATTGCAACAAAATTGGTCACAAGGCCTCTGAATGCTGGTCAGGTTCTTTTAGAAGAAATTCTCTAGTTTGCTTTCACTGTAGAAAGCATGGCCACACAGTCAAGGACTGTTGGCATATTCAGGATAGAAATATGAATTTCAAACATGCCAAATTCCCTGTAAAAGAATCAGCAAAACCTTCATGTCATCACTATGGGAAGCCAGGTCACAGGGCTGCAACCTGTTGGCTGGCAGGATATCAAAACCAAACCAGTTTTGGTAAACAGAAATTTTACCCTGCTAACAGAAAATCTCATGTGTATGCACATAGAATTCATGCTAATAAGAATGTGCATAAATCAGATCTTAAAACTACTCCTGGAAATGTGCTGAGAAAACTTGCTAAACATAATAATGTCATGTCAGGACCCAAGACCTCTTGGGTACCTATTTGTGCTAAATAAACCTTGTTTTGCAGGTGTGCCTTGGGACTGAAATAAAAGGGGTAATGATCCAAGGCACTCAAGAATGAAAATCCCATTCTCACAATTTTCAGGTAATCTCTCTACATGTCCCATTTTGAAACTTACTACATATCTGGTTTGATGCATTCTTGCATATCTTGCTATTAGCTTCATCTAGTGCATGCATAGTGAATCTGGTCTTGCATATTCATTCATCATCTGCAAGTTGCATTATTTTCTAAAACATGCACTCTGAAATTTCTGAAATCTTTAACTGAAAGCGAATGCTGGTTGAAAACTGTATGTTGCATAATTCTTTCGTGGCAAACACTGCATTCATTAAATAATTAACACTCCCAAGAGTCGTGTGTGAGTTGTCCTTGAGTAGGCTGAAGAGGAGCTTGTCAGGCTTTTTAGTCTCTGAAGATTTTTGTCAGCCGATGCAGTTAATGTGGTTTTTAAGATCTGTCATCTCAAGAGGTTGCAGTCTGTTGCCCAAGAGTTTCTCTGGATGTGAGACAGAACTACTTCAAAATACTATATTTGGATATGTCCTTAGTGCCTAATGTCTTGAGTGATCTCTCACTTGTTGGCTTGCTGATAGGAGTGCTGCTCATCTCATGTCATCTCTCTCTATTCAATCAGCCACCTCATTATCTCTCACCTCACACTATTGGTTCAGATTCTCTCTCGAAGAACTTGTGGTTTCAGTCTTCTTGCTCTTATCAGATAAGATCTGTATACCTTAAACCACCCTATATCAAGTGTAACAATCTACACCTGTTAATAAAGAATTTCAATGTTTGGGGGTTATTTTTGGTCCTTGATCCTTCTAAGTTATCTTCTCAAGTGTTGGTCAACATATTATAAAACTTCCTGTTAAATGAGAAAAACTTATTGAGGATCTCGACTTAACTGAAACTTATGTAAAGAGAGCTCTGAGATAAAATTGTGTTAAGTAAGATTTCTTTCTGTCTAAAATCATGAGAAGTGCTTCCAGGGAATACGGCATTATTTGTGGCAGAGCAATGGCTTTTGTGGAGAAATAGACATCTAGATCAATGAAGTCCAGAGTCTCTGTCATGATACAATTAGCTATCTCTGTGTAGAAATGTTAAAATAAAAAAAAGGGAAAAAATCCTCAAAAGAAAATTCTCATTGGCATTAAGGTAGTTCGTCATGAGTAACCAGGGTTTCTGGTGTCTGATAAACATGTCTCCTTGTGTAAAAAGGGACTATTCTACCTTGTGTTCAACAAATTGGTTGACCCTGTATGGCTTCTCGTCCATTAAATGAAGAAATGAAATCTACTTGACTTAGTTGTGTTATTTCGTTGCTTGACAAACATAAGGTGCAATTTAATCGTGTCTCTCTCTAGGTTAAGCAACTTTAACAGCTAATTTTGTGATTATGCTGATTTAATATCTTGAGTTAACTGACCTTGGTTTTTGGAAGAATATAACCCATCCACATATTGAAGGGCTAACTTTAACATGCTGTAGCTGCGTTACATCAGGACTAAGGGTATTTTGGGTATTTACAGAAAAAGTTGTTATGAGTAAAAAGCTACCCGACAAACCCTTCGTGTTCCTCACGCCTTCCACCTCAACCCTTATTTCCCCTTGCCGCTTCCTATTCATCCTCGTGCTGCTCTACCTTGAGCGTCTTCTTCAAACCCATCTCCATCTCTTCCCACTCACCTTCTTCCCCCCACAGAGGTCTATTCCTCTCTTCAGTCTAGCATCGCGTCCAATAGCAGCCTGCAAGAGAGAGTTGATACTCTGGAAGTTCCGACAGATGGATCAGCAAAGGTCAGCAGCTCCGGGTGACAGGAAGAGGAAGGGAAAAGAAATTGTTGAAGAGCCCTCATCTAAGCAACAGAGATGTCTTGTGCCAGAACCTGCTGCGGAAGTATCTTCCGAACAAGGTACCAGGATGTCTCAGTCTACCGTGTTTGTAGAAAGTGGGAAAATCATTCCTCCTAGATTAATAGATTTCGGAGATGAAACTTTGGTCTCGAAGTTCCCAGAACTGTTAAGAATCTTTGAGTTTCAGGAGTGGAGAGATTTCTTAGAAAATCACCGTGTCTATTACCCTAGTCTGGTAATGGAATTTTATAATAACTTATCCTTGAGCCGAGACAAGACTGCCTTATTATCATCTGTTAAAGGGGTCGAGTTAACTGTTACATGTGAGTCCCTCCACATAGCCCTCGGTGTTCCAGATAAAGGGGAGGTAGAGGGAAGCTTTCGATACAGTCTCCATGAAGCTTTCTCAGTCATTACTGGTAAACCCAGTAATATTCATGATAAGGGGCAGTTAAAGCTAAAAGCTTATCAGACATCGTCATTTCCTCCTCTTCACAAGCTCCTTCAGAATGTCATCGCTTCCATTATCACCCCACAGACTGGGGCTAGAGGAAGAATTACAGACACACAGAGATTTCTACTGTTTTGTCTGATTCAAAATGTAAAGATCTGTCTGCCAGAGATTATTTTTTCGGTCATGAAGGGATGCATTGGATCCAAGAGACATCTTCCCTATGCCGCCCATCTGACTGAGATATTCAAGCACTCTGAGATTTGCTTGGATGGAGTGGCCGCATCAGAAGTGAAGGCCAGAAACATTTTTAATATGAACTTCGTTTCAGTATTTTTGGGGTTAGAGGACTCCTCTATGGTGGGACAAGCTAAGGTCCAAAAGGCCAGGGAATCACAATCTCAGGGGGAGCATTTAGAAGAATTTCAAATCTTAGCCCAAGCTGGTGAGCAATTAGTTTCTGAGATTGCTCAACAGGAAACACCAGCTGAACCACAAGTGTCTATCTTGCCAGCTGCACCCATCGAAGTACCCTTCTCATTTCAGAGGCTAGTTGAGGCTGCATCTGAGGACATCAGATTGTCTGACGAAAGTATTCAAACAGATCTAGATGCAACCATTGCTGGGCTATTTGATTCGTTTGGGAAGACATCTGAAGAGGCAATAGTGCCTGAAGAACAGCCAGCTAAAGAGCAAGACAGTACTGATCAAGATCTTGCTGTTTTTATTAATGAAATTTTAAGAGCAACTGTTGAGCGAAGCTTGGAAGAGGCTACCAACTTGGTCGTATCTGAAAGTCTTGAGCAGGCCTTTGTTGGCAGCCCTGCAGATCAGGAACTCATGGAAGATAGAGAAAAGGTTCCTGTCATAGAACTAGATACAGAATCTTCAAGTGAAGAAGAGGAACCTGAAGATGTATTCCCTCAGAAAGAAACTCAAGCTGAAGATGAAGTCCAGGTCCCAGCTGAAAGCAGTCAAATGCCAGTACAAGAGGAAGCAGCTGAGAGAACTGCACCTGGCAGTGAATTTTTTGGTACACCTCTAGGTCCACCTAGACTCTTATCTGCAGAGGCACCCAACATTGAATCTACTCGGGCGCCCAACATTGAAGAGCTTCTCATAAACCTGACTCAGCAGATGCAAAAACAAGACAAGAAATTAGATGATCTGCTTACATTTGTCACTCTCAACATTAATCAGGTACATACCAGATTACTGAAGCTTGAGATATCTCTCCTCACTGAATGGAGACGATTCCTTCTAAACAAAAGGGCTTCAGATGATGCAATCAAATCCTTGATGGAAGGATTACAGGAGATTTGTTCAAAAATTGCAAAAGCTCTGAGAGAGTCACATGATGTTAATATTTCCTCCTTCAAGATGTCTTCTACCATAATAGATCATTGCTATGAGATCAGAACAGCTTTAGAATTGTTGAAGAAGTCTTCAAGTGCCCTAGGTCCAGGCATTCAGCAAATCTATGATAAGTTGGTCGCCTTCATAACAGAAATGACAACTCTGACTGACAGATATGAAACTGTCAGTGTTCGCCAAGACGACATTATTTCTGAAGTGGCAAATGTCAGAAGCACTGTGGCGTATTGGCTTGCTGAGCTATCAAATGATTTAAAGGAATTTCAGTCTATCTTGGGTTCAACACCTGGTCACGCCTCTTCCAGCAGAACTCCACCTCAAGACCATTCTTCTGCTTCTCCAAGGGGGAGACCACCTCAAGGCAGGACGCGTGGCCCCTCTAGCAGACAAGCCAGATATTTTTCCTGAAAAGACTATGCTCTGTATTTTGTTGCCCTTTTGAGGCTTTCTCTCTCAGACTCTTGGACAAATTAACTTAACTCATATCATTTGCATTGTTGCATTCTTCTTGTTTTCATTTTTTTGATGATGTCAAAGGGGGAGAAATCAGGAAAAATGTTTGTTATATTCATTTGCGAATGGCAGAATGATTGTTATATTCACTTACGAATGGCTATTTAGTGTTTTTCCTTCTCTGCAAAGACTCAAGACTCATAGTGTTGCCATCCATCAAAAAGGGGGAGATTGTTGAGTCTTGTTGAATCTTTACATGTTTTGATGATGACAACACTATAAGTCTTAGTGGTCTTCCAAAATTATGTCTATGTGAATATTTAACAAAAATATTTCTCTGTGAAAATGAACAAAGATCATGTTTGTTGAAGAATGAACCTTCATTCCACTTCAGGCATCTTTCAGGGACTGTATTCGTGTTGGTTAGCACTTCGTCATGTTTGTGTGTAACACCTCGTGTTGAATTGTTTGTCCTCGTGTCGTTTTAGTTCAAGTACTGTTTGTATTTCCGACACGCCGTGTCGTCTTCTCTTACCACGTGTTGTTCATGTTTACTGTCTTTCAAGTCGTGCGTCCGTGTTGCTTCCACTACATTTCGTGTCGTTTTCCTCTGAAGTTGTTGTTTTGATTCAGTGACATTTTCGTGTCATTTGATCTTTACTTCGTGTTGTTTTCATCGTCTTCGTATCATTCTCCGTGTAGTGTGTGGTTCTGTCAAAGTTCACTTCGTGACACTTACTGTTGTTCTTCGAGTCGTCTTTATCGTGGTCTCACTGTTTCGACTTCGTGTCGTTGTCAGTTCGTGTCTGTCTTATGTTGAAACCACACTTCGGGTTGGTTTCTGTTTTGATGAACTTCGAGTCGTTTCCCAGTGAACCCCGTGTTGTTTTTAACTCCTGCGTCATCCTTGTCTTCACTCCGTGTTTATTTTCTGTTCTCATCATACTTAGTGTTGTTTTTCATTTCATGTCAACTTCACTTCGTGTCGTCTCACCTCGTGTCATTTTTCCTCACTCTGGTCTCTCTGACTTCGTGTCATTTTCTTTGTTTTCACTTCGTGTCGTTTTACTTCTTGTCTTTTTCACTTCGTGTCAAATCACTGTTCTGTCTTCGTGTTGTTTTCAACTCGTGTCGATTACCGTTTCGACTTCGTGTTGTTTTCAACCCGTGTCGATTACCGTTTTGACTTCGTGTTGTTTTCAACCCGTGTCGATTACTGTCTCGCATTCGTGCTATCTTCACCTCGTGTCATTTATCTTGTTGCTTCTTCGTGTCGTTTTTTTATTCTTCCCTGTCCTCGTGTCTTTCTTGTATTGAAACCATACTCAGTGTTGGTTTCTGTTCTTGTCTTCGTGTCTTTGCGTTGTTTTTCTGTCTACCTCGTAAAGGTCTCTTAGTAATGTTCATTGTGTCACCACTGTATCAAGTGTCGTTCTCTGTTTAGTACCTCTTGTCGTGTCCACTAACCTCATGCAGTTCTAGTTATTATGGCACTCAATATTAATGGCTCTTATCTCGTTGCAGGTCCGAGGAAGAACATTCATCAGTGTCTGGGTGCACATGATCCGATACTGAAGGAACAAATACACCAAGGGCACGTGGCAGGAAGGTTCTGGATCGAGCGTGGGAGGCACACGCGTTTAGTGCCCTATCCATCTGCTGCCGCTATAAATAGAAACCTTCGCCCACCGATGAAGGGCGATCGGAGCTAAGAAAGAAAAGGCAGTGTTACAGAGAGCTCGATCCAGCAGAAGAAGAAAAAGGAAAAGAGAGAGAGATAGTGATCGTGTGAAAGAGGAAGAGAGTTTAAGAGAAAGAAAGAGAGAGAGAGAGAGTGAATGAGAGAGTTAGTGGAGAAGAAGAAAGAAGCTTACCTGAAGATCTGTCTTCACTGGACCATGGATCAGATCCAGGCCAGTCAGCTCCAGTGGGAGCCAAATTGTGCATCGCGTGTTTCAGCTTCTGTTTGCTGAAGCTATTTTTTGTTTATTATCTTTTCTTTGTTTTCTGGTTTGCTGTGCTTTTCGATCCTCTAGTCTGAGGTCGGGTTCCCTCCGGTTAGGAGGAAGGGAGATCTGATCTCCAGTTGCAAGTAGCTGGGAGCTACTTGTGGGTTCCCTCCGGTTTGGAGGAAGGGAGACTTGTCTCCGGTTCTGGGCTTGGGGATTCAAGTCCAGAGGTTCCCTCCAGTTTGGAGGAAGAGGGGAGGTTGTTCCCGTGGTCAAGCTGTGTGGCAGCAATTGTTTGCAGACTGAGTCTGCTTGGTTCTAGCGTGTGCTAGTGAAGCCTCACTCCGGTTGGGAGTGAGGGGTGGATGTAGGTCTGAAGGACCGAACCACCTAAAAATCTTTTGAGCAGTGGCTTGATTGTTTTGTTTGCTTCCGCTAGATGCTTGAATAGGTGCGCTCAATGGTTTATATTTGAGTAGAATAGAATTTGTTCTATTCTGTTTCCTTATCTAGCATTCTTTTTTAAATTTGGCCATTATTCGTAGAAGGATTCATTCACCCCTCCTCTGTATCCGGGCCAAGCACCCTAACATTTGACTGCTGGTCCCTGATTCCAGAACATGGACAGATTCGGCATCGGCTTCCTTTCATCACTTCTAGCTCGAATTTCCCTCCCCGCTTGGCCGGCTGAAGGCCCCTCCCTGTGAGGAGGTAGTGTTTGGATGTAATCATCATCTTCCCTTCCCCATGATCCCCCCCTTGCATGGGGTGTAGTGTTGTAGCAATTTGAGCAGGTCAAGCTTCCCTGGCTCGGCGTGTGGGGAACACACGCTTCCCCGCTCGCCCACGTCTCCGACTCGGGGCCGGTGTCCTCACACCGGTCAGGTATATGCTGAACCCTCCCTGGATATTTGCGTTTTATTAGTATCATTTCTAAGTTCAGCCGGCGAGGAAGAGAGTGCCCGGTCCCGTGATTCCCGATCACGAGTGGCCACCGCGGATTGAGTGAGGAGAGATCCCCGTACCCTCAAGGCACGTCGTCCGCCCCACTGATGTGGGTGCTCCAATCCAAGGTAGGGGAACTCATTAGCCAAGTCATCACCCTAACCAGCGTGGTTTAGGCTCTCGAATCCACCCTACCATCTCTTAGTCACCACGGGGAAAGGGTTGTGCTGCAATATCGGTCCCCCAACATCGAGTCCGCCAATTTGTAAGTGGGCTTGCAAGGCTAGGTCCGAGGTTCATTTGGTTGATACCATTGCACCCTTAGGTCGTGTCACATCAGTTGGTATCAGAGCAAGTCATTGACTTGTTCTCACAAGTCAAGTCCATGGGCACACTTGCATTAGAGTTCTCATCGGATCGCTCCATGCATTATCCACCTCCCATTGTCATTGAGTCTACGGACCAAAAGGTCCCAATTCCCATCATATCCCAAGCCTACCTACTTAATGGGAGCCCCACAGAAATTGACTTCATCGACATGGTAGAAGATAATTGGGTATCCCCCGAAATTGTTGCCACCCTCTCTACGACCGGACAAATTGTGCACAACGGAGACCAAGTCTTCGTTGAATTCCATAAATGGTTTGGAGAGACCAAATACTTTCATGGAGCATGGTGTCAAATTGGTACTTTGGAAGGCCCTTGCATAATCCTAGGGAAATAATGGCTTGATGAACGGAATACCACCTTCCACCCATTGCGTTGGTCTTGCCTAGTTCATCCCCCACATCTCCCGGGAGCCTATGATTTCAACAACCTTTTGTTCCCTCACCCACCGGAGCCCCATACCCAGCCACCATGCCCTCTCAACCCACTTCAAAGAATGAATGAGGTCATGAGTAAACATGAGGAGAACCTGGCCACAAGACCAAATCCCCGGGATTGGACACCAACCCAAAGCCCTTCCCCACCTTTAAGGAAATCCATACTCCTATCAATAAGGAGGAAGGACATCAAATCATCCCCGTCCAAACAAACACATACCTCCCCAAACCACTCAATCTCACCCAAAAGATGGTGACCATAGGAGAACTCATCATCAAATTGGTATCAGAGCAAGTCATTGACTTGTCTCTATCAAGTCAAGTCCTAGGGCATGCTTGCATTCTTGTCCGAACCGTGCATTGTCAAACCGTCATTGTTAACATTGAGTCTTGGGTCACATGGCCCCTCTCCCAATCATATCCCATGCATGCTTACTTAATGGAGAGCCCGTAGAAATTGATTTCATTGACCTAGAATCTGAAAATTGGGTGTCCCCCGATATCATTACCTCTCTTTGTAAGACCGGACAAATTGTGCACAATGGAGACCAAGTCTTTATTGAATTCCATAAATGGTTCGGGAAGACTAAGTATTTGGATGGGGCTTGGTGTCAAAAGGGAACATTGGCGGGTCCATGTATAATCCTAGGTAAGAAATGGTTAGATGAAAGGAATGCCGACATCGACCCAACACGTCGGACTTGCCTAGTGCATCCGCCACACCTTTCGGGAACCTTTAAATTCAACAACCTTGTATTCTCCCACCTGCGGGAATCCCGCCCTTGTTCACCACCCCGGGTGCACCATACTCCGGCCATCATCACCCCACCATCAAAGAACCTTCCCACTCCATTAGCTTTGGAAGAAGTAGTCCACCCGCTTTGCCACATGAAGACAAATACCCCTCGGGAACCTATCCTTTCCATGGAGAGCACCCATGTCCCAATTGAAGAGGAAGCCTCGCACGAGGATCTTCACCCTACACCACCCCCTCTAGATAAGGCCGAAATCATCTTAGAAGAGTCCCTTGTTAGGTGGCTAAGGGAGAGCCTAATTAGAGAGATCTCGGCCCATGTTTGCCCTCCCATAGAACAACAATTTCCCCTAGTGCCCTTCTTCTCCTATCACACCACAATCCAAGCATCCTATCAAGTGGAGACCTTAGAGGATTTTCTTAGGGGCTTAGCATGGCAAATTGAGTTCACTAGCATGTTGACCCCTATAGCCGAACAACCTAGGAGCCTTGGCCTCCTACGCCTATGCATTGGGTCTATCACCTCGATTTGTACCATTGGTTGCTACACTAGCGACCTTCTTTTCCTTCTCCCTATGGTGGAAGAACCCATCTTGGTCCACTCCCCTACCATTGAGATCCCAAGTGCTTTGGTCGGCCAACCCACTAACGACCATGGCCCAATTATCTTGGAGGAGGATGACCCATATTTTTGGGGCTTTGAGGATGTGGAGTTCCTCTCTCTGGGTAACCATTTTCACGATCCCTTTGACCCCTTCTTATACCCATGTGGCCCAACCATCTTACCCACCACCCACCCTTTCCTACCCCCACCCACCATATTGGGCCAAACCCACCTCATCCATGACCCGGGTTACACCTTGGGAGCCATGACCTTAGGCCACATATCCCTATGTAATGTGGTTGTTCCCCACCCCATGATGACCACCTTCTTAGATCCATTCGATCCTTTCCAATGGGAGTTCAAAGGTTGTCCCACACCTATACACATGGAAGTCACCTATGGGAAAAGCATGTATGTGTCTAGGCTTACCACACCACTTGGCATGAACACTATGTTGGGTCCATTCATTCATATCACCCACATGTCAAGTAGAAAGCATGAGTGGTCCAAAATCAGATGTAATGGTCCACCTTCACTCATCATAAGTCTTAAGCATAATAGGAGCATTCTTAGATGTCCGAGTCCCCCAGCATTTGTCACCTCCATGTATGATCGGATCACTTACGGATGCCCCGGCCCTCCAACCTTTGTTAGAGAGTCTATGCATGATAGGGCCACATTTGGTTGCCTCGGCCCACCAAAGCTCATCAAGGTCTATATGGCATCATGGCATGATAGGTCCATCTATGGATGTCCTGTTCCACCTTTATCCACACACATTTTCACACACCCACCGCCCCGTAATACATGTCTTGTGCATCCAAGCAAGCAAGCCGCAACGAGCGATGAGGTTCATAATGAGCGGGCAAAAACTCACGAGTGCCACTTGGGATTCCAAGTAGGCAAACCTACGATTGGGGCTTTGGAATGGCTCAATCTTAGGGTCACCTCCAAATTAAGGGCACGAGGACTTTGACCTTCCATGTTCCGAGTGGCTTTGGCAACCTGGCTTACGAGTTGGATTTATCGATGGGATTTTGGGATATACCCCACTTATCACGTGGCGGATCTAGCACCCTCTAAGGGCACCGGGGTGGATCCCAGTGAGCAGCTTGAGCCTACCCCAACCTTTATGAGTGACATCCTCGGAGAGCCTCCTTATATCAGCTTGAGAGTCCGACGTGTGCACACGGAGGCAATACAAAGCAAGCAGGGTACCATCGCCAGCAAGAGGGTGTGCCCGAGCAACCTCGAGAGGATGAACAGCAGTCCCCGGCTAAGGACGCGAGGCTAAGTTTGGAGGTTGTGGCTCACCCGGAGCTGCATTGAAGGACCACTTCCTCGGCGGACCTATACTCGATGGAGTCGAGTTCTTCGCACCCCGGGGGTATGATGGGGGAATCTCTCGCCCTTCACATTTTTTCCACAGCTTTGATTGCTCGTCGGCATAGCTCCATTGTGTCCGTGATATTTTTCTGAATCGAGTCATGTAATTTTCATATTTTATTTGAGTCATGTCATTGTAATTTTCCTTTTATTTGAGTCAAGTACCTAGGTCATTGAGTCATCTACCTATGTTTGAGTGTCATTAGGATTGATTAGGTTGTTATTGGGCCCAATTCATTGGGCTGGCCCATGGGCGCCCCCCACCTTCCTCGGTTATTCGTCATTAAGTCAAATGTCAGGGACTTTTTGTAAAATGTGGGTTGCCTATATACAGGACCCCATTCCCCTCGTTTTGAACTAATGAATCAATGAATGAAAAACTTGCCATTTTGAGAGTTCAAACTTCTTATCTAGTGGAGAGATCCTATTATTTGGGTGAGAGACCCTAGGGGAGAGATTCCCCACCCATCCCTCTCTTAATCTCTCTCTTTCACTCCCCTTTCTCTCTCCTCCACACCCAATTTTGAAAATTTTCTCTATCTTCCCTTTCCCAACCACCACTCTCCCACCTACCCCCATTAAAGGCCACTCCCCTTCCCCACACATCCCATTACTACACCCCCTAGTCCCAAGAGAGCTTCGCCCAATCCTAGCTCCACCTCCCAACCCCCAACTACCCCACCCACTTCCCCAAGCACCCTTCCCACTACCCCAAGCACCCCTTCCCTTCCCCAACACAACCCCTCCCATCCCCAAGACCACCATTGAATACCCTCCATTAAGAAAAAGTCAAACTCACCTTCCCTCCACCCACTTGTGCCCCCCTCACCTTCCCCTCTCCCTCCAAGCCCAAATTCATAGCTCCTCCTCCCACCACCTGTTAGACCCTCTTCCAGACGCCATTATTCCCTTCCCCCACCTTGGAACACCCCCTCCTAGACCCCCTCACATCCCGGGCTTTCCCCACACTCATACACCACCATTTCCCCTCCCATATACCCCATTCCCCCCCGTCATCTTCAACCTACAGCTCTCAACTGAAGATCTGTAGAAGAGTAGCAGCTTGCAGAGGCAACCACGGCTTCCTCCAAATGAATCTGAAGGCCCAAGAGATACCCATGGAAGAGTCTGCCAGTCTTCTTCGCAACGGCAGTGGTTTCGTCGTCATCTGAGCACTGTGCTGCCCGGGAGAGCTGTTCTCCCCCGACTGCGCGAAGCTACCCCGGTAGAGCATCTGAACCTGATGATAAGCACGACTGCGGCCATCCTGCTAGGAATCTGAGCAAGAGTTCTTCATCAAAAGTCTTCTACTCTGAGTCTTCTTTCATACCCAATAGGCAGAGCTCAATTTGGCGTCCGGATCCAGGAGTTCTCAATTTTCTCCCCTGCGTGCGTGGTTCTACTTCCCCACAGTCTGCACCGACCCCTCATTAGTGTTCAGAGCCTACTGGTCTTCTCAGACAACATTTGGCTTCCCTGTCAGTCTTGCTTAGAAGAGGACTCATTCACAGTTCCAACGACTCCAGCGGCACCTGATTATGTGCTCAGGAGCGATCGTGGCATCCCCTTCTTCCTGCTGTTGGGAACATGAAGCAGTCAGATCTAAAGAACTGCCACCCTGTTCGAGCATCCACCCAGACCAGCAGTGGTACCAGAAGAAATCAAAAAAATTCAGATGACTTTCCGATTCAGTTACGAAGAATTCCCCACTAGTCCCGCCTTCAGCAAAATTCAGGAGAGGTCACAGAGGTGCCGTCTTCGACTGCTGGTCCCTGATTCCAGAACATGGACAGATTCGGCATCGGCTTCCTTTCATCACTTCTAGCTCGAATTTCCCTCCCCGCTTGGCCGGCTGAAGGCCCCTCCCTGTGAGGAGGTAGTGTTTGGATGTAATCATCATCTTCCCTTCCCCATGATCCCCCCCTTGTATGGGGTGTAGTGTTGTAGCATTTTGAGCAGGTCAAGCTTCCCCGACGCGGCGTGTGGGGAACACACGCTTCCCCGCTCGCCCACGTCTCCGACTCGGGGCCGGTGTCCTCACACCGGTTAGGTATATGCTGAACCATCCCTGGATATATTTGTGTTTTATTAGTATCATTTTTAAGTTCAGCCGGCGAGGAAGAGAGTGCCCGGTCCCGTGATTCCCGATCACGAGTGACCACCGCGGATTGAGTGAGGAGAGATCCCCGTACCCTCAAGGCACGGCGTCCGCCCCACTGATGTGGATGCTCCAATCCAAGGGAGGGGAACTCATTGGCCAAGTCATCACCCTAACCAGCGTGGTTTAGGCTCTCGAATCCACCCTACCATCACTTAGTCACCACGGGGAAAGGGTTGTGCTGCGATATCGGTCCGCCAACATCGAGTCCGCCAATTTGTAAGTGGGCTTGCAAGGCTAGGTCCGAGGTTCATTTGGTTGATACCATTGCACCCTTAGGTCGTGTCACATCAGATGTATTCCAATTTTATGTGATAATACTAGTGCTATATGTTTAGCTAAAAATCCTGTTCATCATTCTAGGACTAAGCATATAGAGATCAAACACCATTTTCTTAGAGATGCTGTCAATAAAAAAGAAATTGAATTGAATTTTATTGAAACAGAAAAACAAATTACTGATATCTTTACTAAGCCACTAGGAAATGAAAGGTTCAAATTTCTTAGAAGAGAACTTGGCTTGTGTAAATTTCAGCATGATGAATAAATTTTCAGGTGGTTTGAATAAAATTCTGATCTGGATTTACATCTGGTAGTCTAAATAAAACTCTGTGGTTGTTGAATGTTGCACCAGACCATGCATACATAACATTCATATTTTTCATGACATATCAATTGGCATCACACTCATGATCCTCATTGCATATCATTCAGCCATGACTATGTCTAAGCTCTCTTTCCTCTAATTTTTCCCATTCATTTGCAAAACCACATGCATATAGACAGGGGGAGTGTTGTATGTAATTCAGAGAGGTCATCAACTTCATTGATACTCAAACTCATTTCTCTCTTGATTTCATTAAACCCCTTGACCCTGAATGAGTTGAGTCTGACAATATGGCAATCTGTTAGTCAGTTCTAATTCTTAAGCAATAGAAAACTGACGTCTTCCTTTATAAGAATTTTAATTGATTAAGCACTGACTTAATGGTTTAAAATTTATAAACTTTAGAGTTTAAAGATTGCAATCAGTAAATAAGAATGCTGATAATTGATAAAGCTCTCAACCCTTATTTCATTACATGTCAGACAAAGTTAACTATATCTGAAATCTGAAAACTCACCTGAAATCCTGTTAGAGAAGGCTAAGTATGTGTATTATCCTTAAACAAGTCATTCTGAAACAAATAAAGGATAGCTAAGAAAAATATTGAAAATCCTTGAAAAATAATGTTGGCAGAGCAATGACTGGTAAAGTATTGAGAAACTGAGTGATCTATCAAAGAAATGGATAACACTTATGTCATGATGTGTATCAGTTATCTCTGTATAAATGGTCAAAATAGTAAGGTGGTTTCACTGAGTACCTGGGGATACCTGCGTCTCATAAACGTGTATCCTCACACAAAAGGTGTAAATCAGTCCTGTTGAATTTGATCATAGGCAGAATGGTCCATCATGTTGAGAATGTAGGGGTACTAGCGTCTGATAAACGTGTACCCTTACGCAAAAAGATAAATGGTACCTGAAGGCCCTTAATGAAATAAAATTGAAAATGATGTTCCTTCAAAAAGAAAATTCAGGTATGTCAAATTGTTTAATTTCAATACATGACTTGGTATCTCTTAACAAATTTTACTGAGTGTAAGAATGTAAGATACTTTGAAACTGAATCTCTCATGCTCAAATGTGATTCTGGTTTATTGCTATTATCATGCACAGCAAACTCATTCAATGATTGTAGTGCATGAACTCTAATTTTTATAACCTTCAAACCAGAATTCAATCTCTAAGCAGTTTCTAAATTCATATGACTGAAGACTTTGTGCTTTAGAATGCTTAATTCTTAAATTACTTACTCAGAATGCCAGTCAGATATCCTTCTTCCCTTACACTTTCTTTCCCTCCTCTTTGATGATGGCAAAGGGGGAGAATATATTGTCTGTTTGATGAATTCCAAGGGGAGTGTATACATTGTTATTACAAAGGGGGAGTGTATGCATCATGTTATGGCAAAGGGGGAGATCTTGTGATGCGGGCATCCCTTGCCCCTCCACATTTTCTCCGGACTCGGATTGTTCGTCGGCAAGCGCTATTATGTTCCTCAAGTGTTTGTGAGTCGAGTCATGTATTTTTTCTTTGAGTCTTAATCATGTAATTTTCCCTTTATTTGAGTCATGTACCTAGGTTAGTAGGTTATCTACCAATGTCCTAAGTCATTGTGTTGTTTAGATAGGCTATTGGGCCCATCTCATTGGGCTAGGCCCATGGACACCCCCCTTCCCTTCGGTTATTAGTCATTGTGTCTTTTCTTAGGGTCCTTTGTGAAAAAGTCATGTGCCTATAAATAGGCCACCCCACACCACATATGTAACAACTTATGCATGAATATTGAATTCCAGATATACTCCAAATCCCTCTAGCCTTCTCTCTCAATATCTCTCTCTCTCATTATCTCTCTCTCTCTCTCTCTCTCTCCCTCCACCCCAATTTTCGGAATTTTCTCTCTCCTCCCCATTTACCTCTCATTAACTCCCCTCCCCTCATTCAATCACCTTCCCAACCACCCCATCTCCCACCTACCCCATTTAAACCTCTCCCCTTCCCCATAACCCTCTTTATTCCACCCCCTAGTCCCAAGAGAGCTCCACCCAATCCCCACTCCACCTTCCAACCCCCAACTACCCATTTCCCTTCCCCAAACCTCACTCCACCTTCCCAAGACACCTCTTCCCATCCCCAAGACCACCATTGATCACTCCCCATCAAAGAAAATTCAAACTCACATTCCCTCCACCCACTTGTGCCTCCCTCACAGCCCAAATTCGTAGCTCCTCTCTCACCCTCTGAAAACACCCCATTCCAGACCCCATTCTCCCTCTCCCACACCTTAGAACACCCCCTCCTAGGCCCCCTCACAACTAGGGGTCACTCCCACACCTATTCACCCCCATTTCCACTTCCATTTACCCCATTTCTCCCACCACCTTCCACCTACAGTTCGCAGGTTGCAGGTGGCAGAAGTCCAGCGACTTGCAGAAGGTGTCACATCGTCATCCTGAGGCTTCTGAAGGCGCTTCATACATCGTTGGAATCGTCTTTGAGTCCTCTTTCCAACAGAGGTGGTCCCGCATCCATCCGAGCTCGGAGCTGTGCGGTGGAGCAGATCTTGTGCGACTGTGCAATCTGCCCCAGGCTGAAGACCAGAGAGCATTTGGAAGTTTCACCACGACCAACCTAGCAAGAATCAGAGCTCGGCTTCTTCATCAAAATTCTTCTTCTCTGAATCCTCTTTCATCCCCAGAAAGCGGAGCTCCATTTGGCGTTCGAATCTGGGAGATATCATTTTTCTCCCCCGAAGTATACGTTCTGTCCTCCCACAGTCTGCAGCGACCCTTCACCGGTGACCTGAGGCTACCGGCCAACCTTGGCATCGGTTGGCTTCCCCGTTAATTTTGCTGCGTAGAAGACTCGACAGCCGAACCAACGGCTTTGACGGCGCTCGATTTGGAGTTCGGGAGCGGTCGTGGCATTGCTGTCAATCTGCTGCTGGGAAACTGTTCCTGTCCGAACCAGAGATAGAGCTCCTGTTCAACTATTGACCTCGGCCAGCTCGTGAGGGATCTGAGTGCCAATTTTGGAGGGCTGAAACTATTACCAGTTAGCTGTCATCTCCAAGAAGAAGGACCTCATTTGGCCTCCGAAGCTTCCAGTTACCATTTTCTTCGTCGAGGTGTGTCGTCTGCCCCCTGTGGGTCCAGGTTTGACCTGCCCCTGCTCATCCGGCTACCTCGTTCTTCTCCGACCTCCGATTGGGGCTCCGTCAATTCCTGCTCGAAGCTACTCCGACGACGATCACGTCACTGCCAGGCTCGTCTCATTTGGAGTTCAGGAGCGTCCGTGGTGCCTTCTGTAACTCGCTATACCTGTTCTGCACCAGCCAGAAGAGGAAATTACTGACCTGTTCCAGTCGCCGGTCCGACCAGCCCTGAGTTCCAGAGCTCCTGCCAAAATTCAGACACCATCCCTGTCCTGTTGGAGAACTTTTGGCGTAGGTTTCATCAAGATCCAAGCTCCGTGGAATTTTTGGTAGCATCAACACCGCCCCACTGTCCGGCGAACCTGCAGATTGGTAGAACCGGGGGGATTCGACAAGTCGGGTTCCTTTGCTTAATTCCCCCACCCCGCTTGGCCGGCTGAAGGCCCCTCCCTGCGTGGAGGTAGTTTTGAATGTAATAAGTCTAATCCCCACCCCAAGATCACCCCTCCTACGTGAGCCGTAGTGTTGTACATCTTTGCATTTTCAGGTCAAGCGACACCATCGCGGCGATCGGGTGTATACCCTCGCCTCCCCGCTCGCCCCCGTCTCCGGCCGGAGTCGGCGTCTTCACGCTGGCTAGGTGAGCTCCTGAACATCCCTCATTGCTGTATTGGACTTGCTTAGCTTAGTATTGCTATAGTTACTCCGTCGGCGGTAAGAGAGTGTCCGATTTTACATTGCCACCAAATTGAGTGACCACCGCGGGCGAGTTGAGAGTGAATCCACTTAACCCACACCCTTGGTGTGTTGGCCGCCCATGATTTGGGCATCCTAGGCCCATTTGGGGTTCTTACCAAGCTAGCCAACCACTGGAGCCTAAAGGTCCCGCCTCGGACCCTCTCCAACATCGCCTAGTCGCCATCGGGTACTAGTGTGCGCCATACGGGTGAGCTCGCTAGTGTGAGTCCGTTGCTCAAACTTGAATGCTTGCAAAATAGGTCCATAGGTCAGTGTCACATCAAGTGGTATCAGAGCAAGTTCACAACTTGTCTCTATCAAGTTGGTCCTAGGGCATGTCTATGCATTTAGAGTCTTCAAGTGCATCACTCTTGTCCCCCTAGTATGGCCACCTCATATCGACCTTACCAATCGGCCCACTCCATAAGTCCAAGCCACCAAGAGATGTCTACCACTAACACCCATAACTTCCCTGGCCATATCAACTACTTCATGAAAGCCTTGACCTATGCCAATGAGCGGCTTGATAACATATCGGGCTGACTCAACCAACTTGGAGAAAATAGGCCCGCCCCAAGGACAGACGATAGAATGGTCCCTTTCCCACTTCCCACCTTTGATGGAACCTCTCCTAGAGAATATAGATTGGGAAGCTACAATGGACCAATACTTCACTTGGTATCATATATCCGAGGATGAAAAGACATGGGTTGCCAAAATGTAACTTACCAAACGGGCCGAAACTTATTGGATGCAATATGAAGGCTTAAGGATAATTAGAAGGGAAGCTCCCCTCACAACATGGGGGGACATGAAGGAACAACTTAGGGCTAGGTATGTTTTCCCCTCATACTCAAATCACCAAGACCTAAGGAGCACTTCAACTCCTTCATCCCCACCTAGCCAACCCATGACCCTAATTCCCCATTCCACATCACTTCCCACCTATCCTACCCCAACCACCACACCAGCACCCTACCTACAAACTCCCACCACAACCATATGTCCACAAACCCAATTGGACCCCGTGTCCACCCATCCACCGAGGCCCATAATAGCCACCACCCCCAAACCCAAAACCCCTCACCAAACCCGTACCCCACAATCCCCCTTGACCACCACCACAAACCCACCATCATCCCCAAAAAGGGACACATCTCCCAAAATAAATCAACCCAAAATCTCTCACCCAACCCACCTCCCGCTTCCTACACCAATCTTTCCCCAACCTAGGCCTCCTCTACTTCCCCTTCCTATCCCAACCCAAGCCCATGCTTGTTCACCACCCCAAGTGTGTCATACGCTAGCTATCACCAAACCACCCACCAAAGATCCCCCTACTCCATTAGCAATAGAAGTTGCAACCCACACACCCACCCAAGTGGAGAAGGATGCCCATCCGAATCCACCTCTCAACATAGAGGAAATCCAAAGGCCAAATAACTCACGCACCTTTAGCCTAGCTCCTCTAGAGACACCCAACCTCACCATAGATAAGTCCATACTCCAATGGCTCAAGAAAGGTCTCACCATTCCTAGTTCACAACCATGCCACCTACCCATGGGATATCAATCCCAACTCATTCCCATTCAGCCACATGTCACTTATCAAACTTTCTATTGTGTGGAAGATTTGGGAAACTTAGTGAACTACCTACATTGGCAAATTCACTTGACCAATATGCTAGCCATGAGGCCGTCCATGACTAACACCATTAGCCTAGCATATCCAACCATTGGCTCCATCACTTCCATCTACACTAATGGCCAAGTTACTAGTGAGATCATCCTCCTTCTTCCCATGGAGGAAGAACCTATCCTAGTCCACTCCCCAACCATTGAGATCCCAAGTGCTTTGATCGGCCAACCCATTAGCAACCTTGGCCCACTTATTGAGGAGAATGACTCACCAATCGGGGATCTTGAGGACATGGAGTACCCCTATCTAGGTGATCCTTACCATGATCCCTTCGACCATTTCCTATGGGAACCTAGATCTCCATGTGACCCACTTACCTTATTCCCCACCCACCTTACCCTACCCTTACCACCCATGTTGAATCAAACCCCTCCCTTCCTAGACTCGGGTTACACCATGGGAACCTTGACCTTCGGCAACATACACCTTGGGATTGATGAGTTGCCCCACTCCATGATTTTCCCCTTCTTAGATCCATTTGATCCATACGAGTGGAAGCTCAAGGGCCACCCCATACCCATGCACATAGAAGTCATCTCTAGGATAGGAGTGCATAAGTCTTGGCACCACACACCACTTGGCATGATTAGAAAGACGGGTCCATTCATTCACATCACCCACATGTCAAGTAGGAAGCATGAGTGGTCCCTATTTGGGTGTAACGGTCCTGCCCAATTCACCATTGGTCTTATGTATGCTAGGAGCCTGCATGGGTGTCCGGGTCCCCCAACATTCATCACACTCACTTGTAAGAGGGACACCTATGGATGCCCCGGTCCTCTCAAATCCTTCAAAATCTTCATAACATCAATGCATGATAGGTCTATATGTGGTTGTCCTGGACCACCTTTTCATACCATACATTGTCAACTCACATTGCATCATAGTGCATGGCATATGCATTCAAGCAAGTATCAAGCAACAAGCGGTGGGATTCACAAGAAGCGAGCACAAACTCCTAAGCACCACTTTGAATTCCAAGTTGATAACTTGGCGATGATGACTTTGGAGTGGCTCTACTTTAGGGTCACCTCCAAATTGAGGGCACGAGGACTTAGACCTTGCGAAGTTTCGAGTGGCTTTGGCAACCCGGCTTATGGGTTGAACTTTCAAAAGGGTTTTGGGATTCTCCCCATTTCTCATGTGGCGGATCCAGCACCCTCTTAGGGCACCGCGGTGGATCCTAGTGAGTGCCTCGAGCTTACGCCTACCCTTGTGAGAGACACCCTCGGAGTGCCACCACAAATAGCCTGAGAGCCCGACGTGAGCACACAGCGGCAATACTAGGCAAGCAAGATACCATCGCCAGCATGAGGGTATGACCGAGCCACTTTGTCGAGCTGAAGCGCCGTTCCCCGACTATGGTCGCGGGTTGAGTATGGAGATCGTGGATCGCCTAGAGCCGCAGTTCGATATACTACTTCCCTGGTGGACCCATACTCGACGGGGTCGAGTTTTCCCCACCCCGGGGGTATGATGAGGGCATCCCTTACCCCTCCACATTTTCTCCGGACTCGGATTGTTCGTCGGCAAGCGCCATTATGTTCCTCAAGTGTTTGTGAGTCAAGTCATGTATTTTTTCTTTGAGTCTTAATCATGTAATTTTCCCTTTATTTGAGTAATGTACCTAGGTTAGTAGGTTATCTACCAATGTCCTAAGTCATTGTGTTGTTTAGATAGGCTATTGGGCCCATCTCATTGGGCTAGGCCCATGGACACCCCCCTTCCCTTCGGTTATTAGTCATTGTGTCTTTTGTTATGGTCCTTTGTGAAAAAGTCATGTGCCTATAAATAGGCCACCCCACTCCTCATATGTAACAACTTATGCATGAATATTGAATTCCAGATATACTCCAAATCCCTCTAGCCTTCTCTCTCAATATCTCTCTCTCTCATTATCTCTCTCTCTCTCTCTCTCTCTCTCCCTCCACCCCAATTTTTGGAATTTTCTCTCTCCTCCCCATTTACCTCTCATTAACTCCCCTCCCCTCATTCAATCACCTTCCCAACCACCCCATCTCCCACCTACCCCATTTAAACCTCTCCCCTTCCCTATAACCCTCTTTATTCCACCCCCTAGTCCCAAGAGAGCTCCACCCAATCCCCACTCCACCTTCCAACCCCCAACTACCCATTTCCCTTCCCCAAACCTCACTCCACCTTCCCAAGACACCTCTTCCCATCCCCAAGACCACCATTGATCACTCCCCATCAAAGAAAATTCAAACTCACATTCCCTCCACCCACTTGTGCCTCCCTCACAGCCCAAATTCGTAGCTCCTCTCTCACCCTCTGAAAACACCCCATTCCAGACCCCATTCTCCCTCTCCCACACCTTAGAACACCCCCTCCTAGGCCCCCTCACAACTAGGGGTCACTCCCACACCTATTCACCCCCATTTCCACTTCCATTTACCCCATTTCTCCCACCACCTTCCACCTACAGTTCGCAGGTTGCAGGTGGCAGAAGTCCAGCGACTTGCAAAAGGTGTCACATCGTCATCCTGAGGCTTCTGAAGGCACTTCATACATCGTTGGAATCGCCTTTGAGTCCTGTTTCCAACAGAGGTGGTCCCGCATCCATCCAAGCTCGGAGCTGTGCGGTGGAGCAGATCTTGTGCGACTGTGCAATCTGCCCCAGGCTGAAGACTAGAGAGCACTTGGAAGTTTCACCACGACCAACCTAGCAAGTATCAGAGCTCGGCTTCTTCATCAAAATTCTTCTTCTCTGAATCCTCTTTCATCCCCAGAAAGCGGAGCTCCATTTGGCGTTCGAATCTGGGAGATATCAATTTTCTCCCCCGAAGTATACGTTCTGTCCTCCCACAGTCTGCAGCGACCCTTCACCGGTGACCTGAGGCTACCGGCCAACCTTGGCATCGGTTGGCTTCCCCGTTAATTGTCTGCGTAGAAGACTCGACAGCCGAACCAACGGCTTTGACGGCGCTCGATTTGGAGTTCGGGAGCGGTCGTGGCATTGCTGTCAATCTGCTGCTGGGAAACTGTTCCTGTCCGAACCAGAGACAGAGCTCCTGTTCAACTGTTGACCTCGGCCAGCTCGTGAGGGATCTGAGTGCCAATTTTGGAGGGCTAAAACTAATACCAGTTAGCTGTTATCTCCAAGAAGAAGGACCTCATTCGGCCTCCGAAGCTTCCAGTTACCATTTTCTTCATCGGGGTGTGTCGTCTGCCCCCTGTGGGTCCAGGTTTGACCTGCCCCTGCTCATCCGGCTACCTCGTTCTTCTCTGACCTCCGATTGGGGCCCCGTCAATTCATGCTCGAAGCTACTCCGACGAAGATCACGTCACCGCCAGGCTCGTCTCATTTGGAGTTCAGGAGCGTCCGTGGTGCCTTCTGCAACTCTCTGTACCTGTTCTACACCAGCCAGAAGAGGAAATTGCTGACCTGTTCCAGTCACCGGTCCAACCAGCCCTTAGTTCCCGAGCTCCTGCCAAAATTCAGACACCATCCCTGTCCTGTTGGAGAACTTTTGGCGCAGGTTTCATCAAGATCCAAGCTCCGTGGAATTTTTGGTAGCATCAACACCGTCCCACTGTCCGGCGAACCTGCAGATTGGCAGAACCGGCGGGATTCGACAAGTCGGGTTCCTTTGCTTAATTCCCCCACCCCGCTTGGCCGGCTGAAGGCCCCTCCCTGCGTGGAGGTAGTTTTGAATGTAATAAGCCTAATCCTTACCCCAAGATCACCCCTCCTGCGTGAGGCGTAGTGTTGTACATCTTTACATTTTCAGGTCAAGCGACACCGCCGCGGCGATCTGGTGTATACCCTCGCCTCCCCGCTCGCCCCCATCTCCGGCCGGAGTCGGCATCTTCACGCTGGCTAGGTGAGCTCCTGAACATCCCTCATTGCTGTATTGGACTTGCTTAGCTTAGTATTGCTATAGTTACTCCGTCGGCGATAAGAGAGTGTCCGATTTTACATTGCCACCAAATTGAGTGACCACCGCGGGCGAGTTGAGAGTGAACCCACTTAACCCACACCCTTGGTGTGTTGGCCGCCCATGATTTGGGCATCCTAGGCCCATTTGGGGTTCTTACCAAGCTAGCCAACCACTGGAGCCTAAAGGTCCCGCCTCGGACCCTCTCCAACATCGCCTAGTCGCCATCGGGTAGTAGTGTGCGCCATACGGGTGAGCTCGCTAGTGTGAGTCCGTTGTTCAAACTTGAATGCTTGCAAAATAGGTCCAAGGTCGGTTTCACATCATCTTGTTAGAACTTGCATTGGTTATTTCATCTAATAGAATGCATTTGGAGTCAGTGTAACCCATAGTGTTTCCATCATCAAAAAGGGAGAGATTGTTGTGCCCCTGTAGTTTTGATGATAGCAAACACTATGAGTCACAAGTCAGTGCATCGTTCAGAACATAAGTCTATACACTCCGTTGCATACAGACATAAGGCCATGTCTTGTACTCAAAGGCCATACATGCACACTGCATTACACATCAGCAAGTCTGTACACTGGTGTCGTCTGCACACATGTCATAGCAAGTCTGTACATTGGTGGCAAGTCTGTACATTGCCCTACTTCAGGCATGCTAAGTCTCTACATCGTCTTGGCACTAGTGAAGACTGTACAGAGTCTGCCTAGTATGCTGCATTCAAAGTCTATACATTGTAGCCTGTGCTTGTATCAAGTGCATCAAGTCTATACATTGCTCCGTCTCACTTAGCGTCTCATGCTAAGTCTGTATATCGCATCGCATTGCTCCGTCTCACTTAGCGTCTCATGCTAAGTCTGTACATCGCATCGCATGCACCGTCTCACTCAGCGTCTATGTGCATAAATCAAAGTCTATATAGCCAATGCATCCTGCGTCTCACTAAGCGTCTCATGTGCATACGCAAAGTCTGTACAGCCAGTGCATCCTTTGATTTAAAGTCCATACATTGGCTGTCGTACGCATACTAAGTCCATACATTTGTTGACGGCAGTCTGTGCATAGCTGCATCATTAAGTTCGTGCATCCATTTCCAATGTACATACTTTGCTTGATGCATTCTGCATTACACACTACAAAGCCTGTACATCATTGATGTGACATGACCTTGGACTTAAGCAAGCAAGCACATTCGCAATCTAAATGGGCCAATTTGGGCCGCCGCTCTCTCGTCGCTCACCCAAGCCTGGGGTAACTTGGCAATGCCAAGGTGAGGTTGAGGGGTTGGGCCCTTGCTGGTAGAGGGCCAACAAGGTCAAGACTTGATTCCCAATGGATGTGGAAGCCCAAGACAATGGGGCCGACCAAGTCCCAAAGGCACCGGTTTCTCTCTTTTCCCACGGTGATCACTTATAGCACAAGAGCTTAAGGATCGGGCTCTCATTCATGGCCAGCGGAGTTTATGATCTAATATTAAAAGAACAAGCACAAATTAGAGCAAAGTTTGGAGCACTTACTTGACCGGTTTGAAGAAACTGGTCCCGCTCGGAGACGAGGGCGAGCGGGGAAGCGTGGGTTCCCCACACGCCGCGCTGGGGTAGCTTGACCTATTTAAGCTATTACAACACTACACCCCATGCAAGGGGGGGATCGTGGGGAAGGGAAGATGATAGTTACATCTAAACACTACCTCCACACAGGGAGGGGCCTTCAGCCGGCCAAGCGGGGAGGGGAAACTAGTGCTAAGAGTGATGAAGAAGTGATGACACCGAATCAGCCTTCTCTCTGTAATAGCTGACAGACAGAGGGTATGGAGGCCACAGAACTGTCTCTGGAATTTTGCTGAGGGTGAGACCAGTGGGGATCTCTTCGTCTCTGGAACAGGAGTGCCTCTGAATTTTTCCAATTTCTTCAGGGGTCGCTGGCGGCCTGGGCGGGAGTACGAACAGGGTTGCTGAATCTCGGACTGTCTGCAATAGACTATCAACAGCAGGAAGACGCGGCTGCCCCGATCGTTCCCGAACTCCGAATCAGTCGCCGTTAGAACCGTTGGAACCGTGGGTGAGTCCTCTTTACAGCAGAACAAATGGGGATGCCAAAAGATTCCGGTGAAGATCAGAGGACTCAGAAAAGTGAGGAGTGGTCGATGCAGACAATGGAGATTCAACAACCCTGTTCGTACTCCCGGCCAGGCCGCCAGCGACCCCTGAAGAAATTGGAAAAATTCATAGGCACTCCTGTTCCAGAGATGAAGAGATCCTCACTAGTCTCACCCTCAGCAAAATTCCAGAGAGAGTTCTGCGGCCTCCACACCCTCTGTCTGTCAGCTATTACAAAGAGAAGGCTGATTCGGTGTCATCACTCTTAGCACTAGTTTCCCCTCCCCGCTTGGCCGGCTGAAGGCCCCTCCCTGTGTGGAGGTAGTGTTTAGATGTAACTATCATCTTCCCTTCCCCACGATCCCCCCCTTGCATGGGGTGTAGTGTTGTAATAGCTTAAATAGGTCAAGCTACCCCGGCGCGGCGTGTGGGGAACCCACGCTTCCCCGCTCGCCCTCATCTCCGAGCGGGACCGGTTTCTTCAAACCGGTCGAGTAAGTGCTCCAAACGTTACTCTAATTTGTGCTTGTTCTTTCAATATTAGATCATAAACTCCGCTGGCCATGAATGAGAGCCCGATCCTTAAGCTCTTATGCTATAAGTGATCACCGTGGGAAAAGAGAGAAACCGGTGCCTTTGGCACTTGGTCGGCCCCATTGTCTTGGGCTTCCACATCCATTGGGAATCAAGTCTTGGCCTTGCTGGCCCTCTACCAGCAAGGGCCCAACCCCTCAACCTCACCTTGGCATTGCCAAGTTACCTCGGGCTTGGGTGAGCGACGAGAGAGCGGCGGCCCAAATTGGCCCATTTAGATTGCGAATGTGCTTGCTTGCTTAAGTCCAAGGTCGTGTCACATCAATTGGTATCAGAGCAAGTTCTAGACTTGTCTCTACTAAGTCTTGTCCTAGGGCCATTGCATGCATCACCCTTGTCCACTATCATGACTACCTCATACATGGCATATTCGCCACTCTTAGGCCCATTAGAAGCCTTTGTGTTTGATGGATCCCGCCCTAGCATATATCTAGAATGGGAGAAGTCCATAGACCAACACTTTGGGAGGTTTACCCTGTCAGAGCTTGTCCAAGTCAACTATGCCAAGAGTTTGCTTTGGCGCCAAGCTAGGAAAGAATGGGAGAACATTGTAGGTTTGAAAGAAGCCAAAGGGGAAGCACCCATTGAATCTTGGGATGAAATGAGGGCCGATCTTAGAAAGATCTATGCACCCCAACCCAAACCTCTTCAACCAACCGATCTTTCACCCCCGAACCCAACTCCCACCCATGAACTTCCCCGACCAAGCCCAACCCAAGTCCACCCATGTTCACCACCCCGAGAGTACCATGCACTGACCATTATCACTCCACCCACCATAGACTATCCTACCCCATTATCCTTGGAAGTTGTGGCCCACACTCCTACCCAAGTGGAGATGGATGCCAATCCGGATTCACCTCCCACCATAGAGAACATCCTAGACCCCCCACTTCCACCCACCTCTCCTAGTTCGGGTCCTCATGAGCCGCACACCCTAACCATGAATGAGTCCATACTCCAATGGCTTAAGCAAGGCCCCACCATTCCTAGCTCACCACCTTACCTCTCACCCTTGGCATATCAAGTCCAAATTATGCCCACCCGGTCTTCCCATGTCACATCAATTGGTATCAGAGCAAGTCATTGACTTGTCTCTATCAAGTCAAGTCCTAGGGCATGTTTGCATTGGTGTCATCATCAATCCGACCCTTGCATTGATCCCCTCGATCATCATGGCCTCCTACTTAGCCTACTCGCCACCCATGGACTTCATCCTAGATAGGGATATTACCTTTGACGGATCACATTCTGGTGACTATCTTAGGTGGGAGGATACGATAGAAAAGTACTTCGAAAAGACTTGGGTATATGGACTGGCGAGAGTCCGAAAGGCCAAGGGACGACTTCGAGGTCAAGACAAAAGTAAGGGGGAACACATAGAGGGCTTAAGAAGGGTTAGAAGACAAGAACCTATTCACTCATGGGATGATATGAAGAAAGAACTTAGAAAAATCTACATCCCCAAATATTCCCACCCCTTCTACTCAAACACCCCTAGCCCGAGGTGCACTACCACTCCTCCATCCCCATCCGACCAACTTGATATCACCTTTAGGCCTCCTCCCCCACCACTCCCAACAAATCACTTCTCAACCATCATAACTACACTTCGCGACCAAGTCCTCTCCCTTAAGGCCCAAATAAACCAAGCATCCACCTCTCCACCAAATCCCCTAAGGGTCCCCACACTCCAACCAAAACCCCCTTCCACAATCCCTCACCAAACCCATACCCTGCATCTCTCTTTGGTCCCCACCACTACCCCTCCATCGTCCCCTAACATGGGTACATCCCCCAAAACCCATCAACCCAAATCTTGTCACCCAACCCACCTTCCACTTCCAACCCCAATCCTACCCCAACCTAGGCCTCCACTACTTCCACTCCCAAACCCCACTCTACCAATCCCAATCCAAGTTTCCCTTTACCCTCCACCTCGGGAGCACCACACACCAACCCTCATCACCCCAAAAGACCCCCTCACCTCCTTGGTAGAAGAACTCATACCCGATCTAATAGTTGTGAGCACTCCAAACCCACCCACCACCTTGGAGGAAACCCAAGTCCAAGTTGAAGAAGAAACCTCACACGATGGTCTTTACCTTACACCGCCCTCTCTTGTTGGGGCGGAGCTCATCTTAGGAGAACCCATTGTTAGTTGGCTAAAGGAGAGCCCAATTAGAGAGATCCCGGCCCATGTTTTCCCTCCCATAGAACAAGACCTTCCCTTAGTGCCCTTCTTCTCCTATCACACCACAATCCAAGCATCCTATCAAGTGGAGACCTTAGAGGACCTTCTCAAGGGCATAGCATGGCAATTAGAGATGACTAGCATGTTGACCCCTATGGTCGAACAACCTAGGAGCCTTAGCCTCCTACACCTATGCATAGGGTCTATCACCTCGGTTTGCACCATTGGTTTCTACACTAGCGACCTCCTTCAATTCCTCCCTACACCCGATGAGCCCAACCTTCTCCTCGATTTAGAGCTTCTTATCTCGGGTAGAAAGTCAAGCCCTCCACTCATGGCTGACCCACTTGGCATGAATATTGGCCCAACTATCATGGAGAAGGATGACTTAGCACCTTTTGAGGATCTTGAGGACATGGAGTTCCTCCCCCTAGGTAACCCATTTTATGATCCATATGATCCATTCCAATGGGAGTCAAGAGACTCGTGTGACCCAACCACCTTATCCACCACCCACCTTTCCCTAACCCAACCTACCATGTTTGACCCAATCCACCCCATCCTAGACCCGGGTTACACCTTGGGAGCCATGACCTTGGGCCACATATCCCTAGGTAATAAGGTTATGCTCCACCCCATGATGACCACCTTCTTAGATCCATTCGACCCTTTCCAATGGGAGTTCAAAGGTTGTCCCACACCCATACACATGGAAGTCACCCATAGGAAAAACATGCATGTGTCTAGGCTTACCACACCACTTGGCATGAACACTATGTTGGGTCCATTCATTCATATCACCCACATGTCAAGTAGAAAGCATGAGTGGTCCAAATTCGGATGTAATGGTCAACCTTCACTCATCATGAGTCTTAAGCATGATAGGAGTATGCTTGGATGTCCGGGTCCCCCGGCATTTGTCACCCCCATAGATGACCGGATCACCTACGGATGCCCCGGCCCTCCAACCTTTGTTAGAAAGTCCATACTTGATAGGGTCACTTTTGGTTGCCCCGGCCCACCAAGGTTCATCAAGGTCCATATGGCATCATGGCATGATAGGTCCATCTATGGTTGTCCAGGTCCACCCATCACCCCTAGAATGTCAACATTCACAAAATTGCATGAAAACTTTCGCAAGCACATTAGCAAGGAAAATGAGATCTATAAAAGGCAGGCTGACCCCCTTCGGCGTCACCAAGAATCCCATGTGGGTGACTTTGTGACGGTGAGGAAGGAGAGGCTCTCCCCGGGAGTCATCTCCAACTTGAGGCCACGTGGGGCTGGTCCCTTCCAGGTCCTGAGGCGCATTGGTGCTAATGCCGATGAGTTAGATCTCCCCGAGGAATATGGGGTAAGTCCCACATTCAGTGTCGTCGACCTAGTGCCATACAAGGGACCCACGGTGGTACCTAGTGAGGATATTGAGCCTATTCCCTCCGTTGAAAGAGCACCCACCCGTGAGGAGAGTCCACCAGCCAAGAGAGCCCAGCGTGAGCGCATTGAACGAATATTGGATGAATAGGTCACTACCACCAGGAGCAAGGTATACGAGCGCTATCTCGGCAGGTGGATGGATCGGTCTCGAAGACTTGAGGGTAGTACCACTTCTCCGCACCTCGGGAGTATGATGGGGACATCACCTCCCATGTCCACGTTCACAGCTCGTCTCCTCGCCCCGGTTGCATCCTGCATGGTCTAGTCGTTTAATTTTGAGTCCTATGTAATTTTTATTTGAGTCATTTGATGTATTTTCCCTTTTATTTGAGTCATGTTCCTAGGTCTTGTGTTCATTTCCCTATGTTTGAGTGTTATTAGGTTGTCTAGTTAGCTATTGGGCCCAATTTATTGGGCTTGGCCCAAGAGCTCTCCCCTACCCCCTCGGTTATTTGTCATTGAGTCAATTGTCAGGGACTTTTGTAGAAATGTGGGTTTCTTATATATAGGACCCCATTCCCCCCCATTTCAACTTAATGAATCAATGAATGAAAAACTTGCCATTTTGAGAGTTTACACTTCTTATCTAGTGGAGAGATTCCATTTTTTGGGTGAAAGACCCTAGGGGAGAGATTCCCCACCCTTCCCTCTCTTAATCTCTCTTTTTCACTCCACTTTCTCTCTCCTCAACACCCAAATTCGAATTTTCTTCTCTCTCCTCCCTTCCCAACCACCTCCACTCCCCACCTACCCCATTTAAGCCTCTTTCCATTCCATACAACCCTCATCAATACTCCACCCCTTCCCAATACCCCCTCCACCAATCCTCTCCTCACCATCCAACCCCCAACTACCCCTCCCACTTTCCCAAGCACCCTTCCCACTACCCCAAGCACCCCTTCCCTTCCCAACACAACCCCCCCATTCCCAAGACAAAAAATTAACCCCACCCTTAAACCTATTTTCGAATATCCTTTCCCTCTCTCCATTCCAACCAAATTCGCAGCCCCCACTACCACCATCTATTGGACCCTCTTCCAGACCTTATTCTCCACCTCCCACATCTTAGAACACCCCCTCCAAGACCCCCTTACAATCAGGGGTCACTCCCACACTCATCTACCCCCTTTCCCTTCTTCTTTCTTGGTCATTGGAAGCTACTTCGAAGTTGCAGTTTACTGTCCAGAGGTTGCAGATGAACCAGCAACTTGCAGCGGCCACCACGACTTCCTCCGGATGCGTTTGAAGACCCAGGAGCCATCGTCGGAAGCGTCTACCAGTCTCCTTCGCAACAGAAGTGGTTTCATCTTCTTCCGATCTCCGAGCCGTCCAGGAGGTCCATTCTCCCACAACTGCGTAGTTCTGCCTCGGCTGAGGACCTGAGCCAGGTTAGAAGCTCTGCCACGACGAACCCCGAAGGAATCAGTCCACGAGTTCTTCTTCAAAGTTCTTCATCGCCCAGTCTACTTCCAGAATCAAGAAACATAACTTCATTCGGCGTTCGTGATCCAGAGTTCTCATTTTTCTCCCTCAGCTACGCAGATCTGCTACCCATAGTCTGCGCCGACCAGTCGCCATTGTTCTGCATCCCCTAGTCTTCTCCAACATCAGTTGGCTTCACCGTCAGTTTTTCTGCGAAGAGGACTCCTCCACGGTTCCAATGACTCTGACGGTGCTCGATTCCGAGTTCGGGAGCTGTCGGGGCATCCTCTGCAACCTGCTGTTGGAAACCAGGAGCTAGCTCTGTAGAGATCTTGATCCAGAGAGAAAGCTTCACCACAAGAAACCCCGGAGGAATCAGGCCACGAGCCCTTCTGAAACGTTCTTTCTATCCCTGTCTACTTTCAGAAACAAGAAGCGGAACTTCGTTCGGCATCCGGCAACAGAAGTTAAGAATTTTCTTCCTCAGGCGTGCGACTCTGCTTCCCCCAGTCTACACCGACCCCCACTCACTGTTCTGGGTCGCCTGATCTTCTCTGGCATCTTTCGGCTTCCCCGTCAGTTCTGTTGCAAAGAAGACTCGTCCACGGTTCCAGCGGCTCTGGAGGCACCTGATTCGGTGTTTGAGAGTGGCCGAGGCAACCTCTTCTTCCTGCTGTTAGTAACCAGTTGCTGTCAGTCTGAGAATCAGCGTCCCTGTTCGAGCTCCTGCCCAGGCCAGCAGTGACCCCAAAAGAATTCAGCAAAATTCAGAGGCACTCCAGTTCCAGTAACAAAGATTTTCCCACTAGTTTCGCCCTCGTCAAAATTCTTGATCACGTTCTGCAGCCACAGTACCGACTGTCTATCCACAATTGCCGAGAGAAGGTAGATTCAGCATATTCACTTCATCATCGTTTTAGCCCTAGTTTTCCCCACCCCGCTTGGCCGGCTGAAGACCCCTCCCTGCGTGGAGGTAGTTTTGATTGTAACTATCATCTTCCCTTCCCCACGATCCCCCCCTTGCATGGGGTGTAGTGTTGTAATAGCTTAACAGGTCAAGCTACCCCGGCGCGGCGTGTGGGGAACCCACGCTTCGCCGCTCGCCCTCGTCTCCGAGCGGGACCGGTTTCTTCAAACCGGTCGAGTGAGTGCTCCAAAACTTTGCTCTAATTCATGCTTGTCATTTCAATATTAGTTCATAAACTCCGCTGTCCGTGACGAGAGCCCGATCCTTAAGCTCATTTGCTATAAGTGATCATCGTGGGAAGAGAGTGGAACCCGTGCCCTTTAGCACTTCGTCGGACCCTAGATTTGGGCAGCCGTACCCTTGGGGAATCAAACCTTGGCCTTGCTGACCCTCTACCAGCAAGGGCCTAGCCCACACAACCTCCCCTTGGCATTGCCAAGTTACCCCGGGTCTTAGTGAGCATCGGGTGAGCGGTTGCTATTATCGGTCCGTTTTTGAATGCTTAATTGTGCTTGCTTGTTGAGTCCTAGGTTGTGTCACATCAATCATTGTCGCATGCATACTAAGTCCATACGCTGCTTGGTGACTTGCATATGGACTCATCATAATTGTGCACACTTTGTTAAATACAGTCTACGTTACACCTCCTCAAGTCAGTACATTCACTCTTCTATAGAACATGAAAGTCAGTGCATCTTTCATCCTAGAATATATACTTTGTACAGCTTTGGCATCGTAGGCTTGCACAAGTCGGTGCATGCTCACACTTGTTGCATAGTGAAGTCTGTACAAGCTTTTAGTCTTAAACTGATAACTCTATCCGACTGACTGACAGGTACTTTTTGTGAAGTTTAAGAATGGCACATGATCCGAGAAGGAAGGGAGGCTCAGGATCATGACACGTGTAAAGCAGCAAGCCTGGATGCTGCCACGTGACCAAATGATTGGGCGGGAAATGTGGAAGCCACACGCCCTCCTAATTGCTGCTAGTATAAAAGGAACAATTCTTCTATCTGGAGTAGGACATGAGGTGAAACTCGAGCAGAGAAAGTGAAGCAGCAGAGAGCCACCAAGAGCAGAGAAGAAAAAGAGAGAGAAGAGAAGAGCAGAGAAGAAAAAGAGAGAGAAGAGAAGATTGAGAGAGAGGAGTTGAGAGAGCTTGTCTGAATGTTCCTCAGTCTCTTGGTTTAGATACCAGAGGTGAGTTTGCTCATTGCGAGCTATATTCTCTTTTGAGATTTCTTGTTTTCGTTTGATTCTATTTTGCTTTCCGAAACTTTATCTTCAAGCTGTGTGTCAGCGGTTTGCAGTGGAGGATTCCACTAGACGGGTAAGCTATAGTCCCCAGCGGTTTGCAAACGTGTAGCCTCTGGACAGGTGAAGCTGTAATTCCTCAGCGGGCGAGACTTGGTCTCGGACAGCAAGCTGTGAAGCTCAGCGATTGTAGGCTAAGCTGTATTGCCCAGCGGACGCAAGCTGTGTTGCGTAGCAGTAAGCCACACTTGGGTTTGAGTGTGGGGTGGACGTAGGTCTGGAGGATCGAACCACCTAACAATATGGTGTGTTATATGCTTGTGTGATTGCCTATGAACAGGTGTGTGGTTGCTTCTCTTGATTCTCTTCTCAGATCGCTTCATTTCTGATCAGATCCAACGCTCTAGTTAGTATCTTGTAGATTTGTTGAAATTTTGCATTAGAGCCTTATTTTGGTTTTAAATTAGGCCATCGATCTATTCACCCCCCTCTAGATCCACACTTTGTGGTGACAGAGTGTTTCCATCTAATACAACACACAATGCCTCGTACATTCTTTCTTCCCAATCTCTTCTGTTCGTCTTGACAATTTTCGCCAGCAGAGTGCACATCGTCTTGTTAAAGGCCTCTGCAAGTCCGTTGGCCTGAGGGTAGTAGGGAGATGATGTTCTTCAATCAATCTTGTATTTTTCAGCTAGCCGATAAACCTTCTGATTTCTGAAGTGGCTGCTGTTGTCGGAGATGATTCGGCTGGGAATCCTGAACCGAAATATTACATTCTGCCGGAAGAATCTCGCAACTAATTCTCCCGTGACTTGTTTTAGTGCTACTGCCTCTGCCCATCTGGAGAAGTAATCTGCAGCTGCTAAGATGTATTTGCACCCTGATGAAGATGCTGGTAGTGGCCCCACCACGTCCGTGCCCCACTGGGCAAACGGCCAGCTTGGTAAGGTAGGATGTAGAGGCACTGGAGGTCTTCTTGACACATTGGCGTGCTCTTGACATTTCTGACAAGCCTTGGCGAACTTGCTGCAATCATGAAATATAGTGGGCCAATAATAACCCAATTTCTTTATTTCGATCTTCATTTTCGGATCGGCCTGGTGCGCCCCGGCTGACCCGACATGGACTTCTTGCATTACCTTCCTGGCTTCCCCTGGAGATAAGCATCGAAGTAATACCTTCTTTTGGGCATCTGCCATTATTCGAACAATGTTTCATTCCTCATCTCATAAGAATCTTTGACTCTCAAGAGTCTCATTCTCTATTCTTTCACCTTCGGGAGTTGTTGGTGTTGGAACCAATGCAGGAGGTATTCCCGCCAGTCGGGCTGCTGGACTGCTTCAGCAGCTGCTACTTCATTGGCTTGTTCATCGGATAAAGCTTCTGTGATACTGGGGACCTGCCGCCGGTTGATGATTGTTACGTTCAGGCTCGTATCAGGCGGGACCACCAAGGAACTTGCCATCTTTACGAGGGCGTCAGCTTGAGCATTCTATCCTCGGTTGACGTGCTTGACGCTGACGAAGTAGAATCTTGCCATTAGGCACAGGGCCAGATGGCAGTAAGGGATGAGCTCCTGCTTTCGCACCTCGAACTCCCCTTCCAATTGTTTTATAACCAGCATGGAGTCCCCGAACACTTCTAGCATTTGAATCCCCATGGACAGAGCAATCTGTAGCCCGATTATGAGGGCTTCATATTCTACTTCATTATTTATGCAAGGCTTATTTATTGAGTAGGACGTGTGTATGACTTCCCCTTCAGGAGACTTCAAGACTATGCCTGCTCCTGCGCGGACTTTGGCCGATCCCGTCGCTGAGGTGTCAATTCTGGAGGCACCATCAAAATACAGCTGCCATAGGGAGGGTTGCACATGGCCGACCTCTAAAGTTTCATCTTCAGGAAGCTCTGGTTCCTGAGGGCAGTCTTCGGGTACTGGATGTTCAGCAAAGAAGTCTGCAATAGCTTGGCCCTTGACGACCCTCTGCGGTACATAGGAGATGTCATACTCCATAAGAATCACCGCCCATTTGCCCAGGCGGCCTTTAAGGGCCGGTTGGGACATGATGTATCTAAGCGGATCCTCCCTAGAAATCAGCTTAACTTCGTGCGACAGCATGTAGTGCCGCAACTTCTTGACCGCGAAGACCAATGCCAGGCAAATCTTCTCGATGTAGGTGTACCTTTCCTCAGTTCTGACCATTCTTCGACTGAGATAGTAGAGGGCTTGTTCTTTTCCTTCTTCATTATTTTGGGCTAGCATTGCCCCTAGGGAATTATGTGTGGCTGCTATGTAGAGGATCAGCGACCGTCCTTTCACTGGCGTACCCAGCACTGGAGGGGTTTTCAGGTAATCCTTTAGTTTATTGAAGGCATCTGGCATTCTTCGTTCCAGTAGAAGGTAACATCCTTCATCATCAGCTTGTGAAAGGGGTGGCATCGCCCGACAAGTTGGATATAAATAGCCGGACGTATGCAAGGCGGCCCTGAAGGGATCTTAGCTCAGAGAGATTTCGTGGCGAGGGTAACTCCTGAATCGCCTTGATCTTGGCGGGGTCTATTTCAATTCCCGATACTTGACAATGAAACCCAAGAACTTTCTGTTCGAGACTCCGAACGCACACTTCATAGGGTTCATTTTTAATTCATACTGCCTCAGCCTCTGGAAAATGACTCGGAGGTCTTGCAGATGGTCTTCTTTCTTTTTGGTCTTGACTACTAGGTCATCTATGTAGCACTCGACCTTATGGTAAAGCAGCTCATCAAATATTTTACTCATCGCCTGCTGATAAGTTGCGCCGGCGTTCTTTAATCCGAACAACATTCTTTTGTAGTGATAAATGCCTTTGGGGGTCCGGAAGGCAGTGTGGATCCAGTCATGTTCCGTAATCCATATCTGGTTGTATCCAGATGACCCATCCATGAATGATAGGGCCTCATGACCAGTTGTTGCATTTATCATGACCTCCGTTATCGACACTGGGAAGTCATCTTTAGGGCAGGCTTTATTTAGATCCCGGAAGTCAACCCATATCCGGATCTGTCCGTTCTTCTTCTTCAAGGGCATGATGTTAGCTAACCATGTGGTATATTGATTTTCCTCGACGAAACCCACATCAATGAGCTTGTTGACCTCTTTGCATATTTGAGTGATGAGCTCTGGCCTCATACGCCGAGGGGGCTATTTCACCGGCTCTACCCCAGGGTTTATGGTAAGCTCATGCTGTGAGACTGAGGGGCTTAGTCCTGGCATCTCTCTGTAGGTCCAGGCAAAGCAGTCCCGATATTCTTGTAGCAGCTGGATGTACATCCTCTGTTCTTCGGCAGACAGTTGGGCGTTGAGGAAGGTTGTCCTGGGGTCATCCTCGTCTCCCAAGTTGACTTCTATCAGTTTATCGACTGTTGCTTGACCTCCCTCTTCTATCTCAGGGGGTGCAGGCTGGAGGTCGACAAAGTCTGGTATATCATCTTCGAGGTCGAGGACCTCGATCCCTTCGTCTTGCCTTATTTGAGTTCTGCCAGAAATCTCTTGTTCGGCTGATAATGGCTGCATGCACTGTTCTGCTAACAAGTTTACCTTACTAGCAACTTTAAGGGGCGAGTTGATTGCCTCACCCCCCGCTGAGGGGGTTGCAGTCACTAAGGGCTGGTGATTATTTGTCATTAAGTCAGAGTAGCCTTGCAGCTCCTTGGCAAGGGGTGAAGAGATCTCGATCCCTTAAACCACCATGTCCTCAATGAAGGCAACCATTTCTCTTCTAGCAGCATCTGTCTCTTGATCAGGCTCGGGGGAAGCTTCCTCGACTGGTTCGAAAAGTGCCGACATCATGAACAGAGGAGGGCCACTGGAGGGAGGCAGCTCTGCTTCTTCAACATCTTCAGCTTCATTACTGCTAGCTGTGTCAAATTTGGCTTGAAGAGCTACATATTCCGGATAGACTTGTTCCCAGGACCGGTAGGAGAATACAGCCTCGGATTCTGGATTCCTTGGCTGGGCTGGCTGAATGCACTCAACTTCTGTCAGGTGTTCACCAATAGTTTCCCCCAGTGGGTTATCCTTCATTGGGTAGAAAGCAGAGATGGTATCCACTTCATAGCGTCCGCTATAATAGTATTCTTCGAGGGTGAAGCCCAATCCCGGGTGCTGAGAGACACGCCTCATTTCTTTATCCAGGCTCTGAGGGTACCATAGCTTCTGGAATGCTTCTTTCCTCTTGCGAGGTTGGCCAGAAGGGATGTGCTGCTTCTGGAATATCTTGGCCATTCGATTTGTTATAAATGTTAGCCCCTGTATAGGCATTGAGGGGTTTTCTATATCTTCAGGCAGATGACAATCAGTGTCTTCCTGTGTAGGGTGCTCTTCAGCTATGTAGAACAGGTTGCTAGGACCATCTATCTGTGTCACCTCCCAAGCTTTGAAAGCCTCGACAGTAGCATTGTCGAGGCTGAGAATTGGCTTGGTAAGACCTTCGGGGATCCCGATGTGGTCGTGCTGCTGGTCAACCTTGACTTTATTAGTTTCGGGGTAGATGGCGGGAGGCGCTATCCGGCCTACATTCCCGGTGACAGTGATGTGTGAAACCACCTTGGGATCGATATATCCACGCGGCGACAGAGGGAACCATTCTGCTTTGGAAGTGCCTTTTGTTGTGCTAGAAGAGGTCTTGGCCGCAAGGGCCTTCTGCGACCATTCTGCATATAGAGGGGCGTCTGCCAAGTGGCATTCGAATACTTTGAATGGGTGGAGATCAGCAAATACTCTTTCCTCTCTCCCATCCATGTTATATTTGATGCATTGGTGAAGTCTGGATGGTACCACCATATTCTCATGTAGCCAAGGGCGGCCAAGCAGCACCTTGTATGAGGTGCGAGAATCAATGACATGAAATTGCACCTACATGGCAAAGTCCGCTAGAGTGAGTGTGAACTCTGCTACTCCTAGCGACACTTCGCACTTCTGAGTGAAGCTGGCAATGCGCATATCCCCGACCTTTTGTAGGTGCACGTTGAAGTAGTGCATCTCATATATCCTGTAGGGCAGGATGTTGACAGCTGCCCCAGGGTCCACCAGGATTCTGTTCATCTCCCGGCCATTTAGATGTCCCCTCATATACAAAGGTCTGTTGTGACTAGTGGTGGGGAGCAACATGTCTTCCTGGGTGAAGGTCATGCTGGCCTCCGACAGTGCCTCAGCTAGGCAAGCTTCATATTGGGCAGGCGTCTGGAGAGCAGTAATGATCGCCTATTGAGTCCCTTCACTGAGAGAGAGGATTTCCAAGACAGTGAATCTTACTGGGAGCTTCTTCAATAGTTTGACCACCCGACTTCCAGCTCAGACATTGGATAGCTTCATTTCATCTGCCCACCTGGGCTTGGAAGATCTTTGGACTGTGGCCCCTGATGGACCTACTTCATCGGACTCAGAGGCTACACCCTTTTGCTTGGGATTATCTTCTGGCTGCTGTCGAGCGAGTTTCTACCTCTTCTGACAATTCGGGAGATTGCTGGAGTTGTGGGTGACAGCCCCCAGTTACCGGTTCAACCTCCCAGCATGGCTGCTTCCCTTTTGACATCTTTATGAACTCCAGAAATGAAGGAGCGAGAGTGCCGCCCCCACTTTGGTTGTATAAGCCTGACGGAGGAGGGATTTGAACTCCCCTGACCTCCGGAGGGGGTATCTTGTAGGATTGCTCCCCTCTGAAGATAATGTTATTGATGTGACACCACCTTGGGGTGATAATCACATGATCAAATGACCCTTGGACCTAGCAAGCAACCAACGCACGAACCAGTGACTTTACTCGGGCGGACTCACCCGCTAAGCGCACTCTTGTGCCCGTAGGCAAACCGGTGATAGTGGTGAGGGTCCGGGACGGGCCCTTGCTGCTCCGGGGGTTGGCTAGCTTTGGATTGGACCTCTCAAGGGTCCTAGGATGCCCACTCTTGTAGGCGGCCAGCACACCGAGGGCGTGGGTGTTAATGGCTCTCTCGCAACTCACCCGCGGTAGTCACTCAATCATAAGCAAATTCGGGTTCGGGTGCTCCACTTACCACCGACGGCACTAAGATGCGATACTAATTAAGCAAAGGAATTTAAGCAAAGAGGAGTGTGCGGTGGCTCACCTGATCGGTGTGAAGACACCGATCCCGGTCGGAGACGAGGGCGAGCGAGGAAGCGTGGGCTTACCCGCATGCCGCGCCGGAGAGGCTTCAACCTGAAATTTTAAATGACATGCACTACACCCCATGCAAGGGGGGGATCTTGGGGAAGGGAAACCAAAGAATACATCCAATTACTACCTCCACACAGGGAGGGGCCTTCAGCCGGCCAAGCGGGGAGGGGAGAAAGTGATGAAAACACAAGAGAAGAAGCCGATGCCGAATCTGCCCGCTCTCTGCGATAGGGGACAGACAGCCAGAGTTGAGGACGCATATCTTGATCTAGAATTTTGCTGATGACGGGACCAGTGGGAAACTCTTTGTATCTGGAACGGGAATGTCTCAGAATTTTGTTAATTTCTTTTGGTGCCGAGGCTGGTCCGGGCAGAGGCTTTAACAGGGTGGCAGCTTCTCGTTCTGACAGCCTCAGGTTTCCAACAGCAAGAAGAAGAGGATGCCCCGATCGCTCCCGAACTTA